>CM060249.1:46044381-46461881 GCA_030684275.1 Acipenser oxyrinchus oxyrinchus | reverse complement strand
ACAAAAAGGTAAATGTCCTTGAGTGGCCCAGTCAGAGCCCCAACCTAAATCCAATCGAAAATTTGTGGCATGACTTGAAGATTGCTGTCCATCAACGCTCCCCAAGGAACTTGACAGAGCTTGAACAGTTTTGTAAAGAAGAATGGTCAAATATTGCCAAATCTAGGTGTGCAAAGTTGGTAGAGACCTACCTATCCCAACAGACTCACAGCTGTAATTGCTATATTAACTCAGGAGGGTGGAGATTTATCCAATTATGATTTTTCAGTTTTGTATTTTTAATATATAATTTTTTTCTCAATAAAACCTTTTTTTTCCCCTTAACAGTGTGTAGATAAGTGGAAAAAATCCTCATTTAAATGCATGAAACTCTAAGGCACTGACACAACAAAATGTGACTGGACTACCCTGCATACTTTTACTAGGTTCTACTGACTTAATGTTGTCGATCCCTCTATGCCGTTACTAGGCACTAGGGTCCTTGAGGTTGCACACTCACACCACCAACACTAGATGGTGGTAGGGAGATGTCCCTCAGATGCTGTCTGCTCATTCTCCCTCAGGTATACTTTCCCAAAAGTATTCAATTTGTCTGTCATCTTCGATTTGAAAGGGAACGATAGGTTACGGATGTAACCCCGATTCCCTGAAAGAGAAGATGACCGCATCACTCACATTCACAGCTTCAATACAAAAGAGGCTGAGATCTCCGCTCAGTGACTATTTCTTACCTCGGTGAGGCGGGACCGAGGACGTCACTCCGCAGAGAGGCCTTTCGGCAGCTTTGATATAAAATGCTCAGCGAATACCTGACAAGCAGGCATATCTCAAAAATATTCATTTTAACAGTCATCATCTCTTTCAGGGAACCAGGGTTACATCCATAACCTATCGTCATGCCAGAAAATGCTCAGGAGGCTGTAATTTAGAGTTTCGTGTGAATTACCTTTGGGTGGCGGTGCAACAGGGACTCCGTCGTTATCGTTATTTTCTTGTTCACTATCTTCATTGTTTTGTTTACCGGCATGGTCTTGCAGATTGGAGGAAGTACTGGCCAGAATTTCAGAGATCTTTCGCTGCTTGTGTTCAGCAAGCTATGAATAATTATTTATGCTCTGCAAGTTCTTCTGTCCTGATACCTGAGCAATATCTGTAGGGGGTAAATTGCAGTCAACTCATTTTTGGATTGCGGTTTTTCGTGTGCTGTGGTTAGTAATCCGCTTGGCTGCAGGTAGGCTCCACTGCAGAATAAGCTTCCTATTTGAAAATTGTCTACTTGAACTTTCAAAGCACTTTGAAAGTTTAAAAAAAAAAGATCATTCCATTTACGTCAGATCGCGCCTGTAATAAAAATATCAGCACGATCTGTCGTCATAATAGGGATTACAGGATAGTACTGTCCTCAGTAGTAGCCTGTAATCATAGAATTAAGAATAGGATTTTAGAGGGAAATATCAGTTACACTACAAAATATTATTGGACCACAAGATAACAACATTTTATGTGAACCTGTAAATTATATAATTAGAAGGAAGATGTGGGAGGAGAAAATGTGGGCAATGTGTTGGTTTTGGTTGACATATTTTGACATATTTTTTGCACCCAGCAAATTAAATCAACAGTATTTCCAATATAGTCCAGTGCAATTGACTGTGTGTGTGGACCCAGGTTTAGTGGATAATTATTCCTTTTTTTAAACAGCATTCTAGTAAGATATGAAAGCACTTGAATGATTTAAACACATTAAGCAGGGCCTATACAGAATAAGAACAGCAGCCTGAAGAAAACTGACCACACAAGACACCATGAACTGATATCATGTATGCAGCATTTGATTAACACAGACCATATGTTGGAATGTACTTTATACAACGCCTAGAAAAAGAAGTGTTGTTATCACAGTGCACCAGCAAGTTTTTTTTAATTTTTTTTAACAAAGACCACATGCAAATGTTTGATGTGAGTCATAAAACACCCCACAATATAAATGGGTAATTGTATGTAAAATAATGTGTAAAAAAAATAAATAATGTAATTGTATGTAAAAATAGTGTGATATCTTGTTACAGTTGTAAGTCACCCTGGATAAGGGCGGCTGCTAAGAAATAAATAATAATAATAATAATAATAATATTGCAAATGTCGTGGATATTGTATATTTTAACAGAAAGCTAAATTGAATAAACTTTAATCTAATTTGTCTAGCTTTGCCTTGCAATAACAATCTATCTAACACCTTGAATGCATCAGGCACTCAGGAAACAAAAGGCTAATCAAACCCGTTTCTGCGATTGAATAACTCAGTCTAGTGAGAGAAAGGTGGTTTAACACAGAGCCTGAAAGAAAGCAAAAAAATGACCAGTAGTTTAAACAGCTCAAAGAAAATAAGAGATTTAAGACAACATTTGCATCATATTGATTTAATACCACTACGAGTACAAGATGCAAGCGTTTTTATTCTTAAATTGCCTAAGTATAGAATAACCCTGGTAATAAATCCCTAAGAGAATTAAACTGTTTGCAATGTCTAACCAAAGTCGCAACCCGACATATTTGGTGTCTAAAGAAATGTAATTTCTTATGGTAAAAATAACAGGAATTCAGAATAAAATCAGAATTATTTAGCAAAAGTTATGCACGTTTTAAAAGTTTCCCCTTTCCAGATTATGATAATGAACTAATCAGACAAAGGAAGGGGGGGAGCGATCAATCAAGGTTTCAATCCCATTCAGCCACAAACTAGCCAATCGGAGCAAGCAGCGGGAAATTCAAATAATCTCTTTGTTTGAAAAGTATAAAAGCCGACTGTAAACATTAGCTCCTGGCTCTGACCACTCTGCTAGGCCCTGACCGCTCCGCTATGCCCTGAACGCTCCGCTGAGCCCTGACTGGATACCCACTCCTCCGATCCCTGCTCGCTCAGATTCAAAGAAACTACAAGACTGCACCTGGAGCCCTCAGCTCTCAGTATTTATCCATCAAGGTCAGGGGCCCTGACACTCGGAGAAACACAAGGTAACAGAACGTTGAAAGTGACTGCTTTCCAGGCTAGGTAAAAATACTCTTAAATATCTATTCAGGTATTGTGTGATCCCTTGTTGTAGTGTCTGTATGTAGTAATATTTCTTTGGTAAATTGTTGTTTTGAAACCTTAGTTCTCATTGTAATGCTTTTAATGTGACATTAATTGTGTAACTGTTTTGTGTGATTTTCAGACTTATTTTGTTGCATGCTTAATAAATACAATCTTTCTAAGAAGAGATTCCCAGTATTGAGTCATTCGTTCATGTTGAACAAACACGATTTATGAACTTGGAACAGTCTGGAATGTTGTCTATTTTTGGCTTGTTGTAACATGTAAATCCGCCATTGTTTTCAGAGAGCGATATTGAAAACGGGTTTGTACATTATAAGAACATAAGAACATAAGAAAGTTTACAAACGAGAGGAGGCCATTCAGCCCATCTTGCTCGTTTGGTTGTTAGTAGCTTATTGATCCCAGAATCTCATCAAGCAGCTTCTTGAAGGATCCCAGGGTGTCAGCTTCAACAACATTACTGGGTAATTATAATAGGACACCGTTTATTGTAGAGGTCCCACCGAGATCTTGAGAGCGTTATCCTAACAATCGAAGGTATCTCTTTATCCCCTACAGTTTTTGGAGGTCCCATAATTTATTGCTTTTAAGAATATATTAACTGCCTACAATAGTACCCACAAAACCTTGACCAAAGATACCCCCTTAAAACATGTTCAAAGTAAATTGGTCTTGTTCTCAACATCTTTCACTGTTTTTAGTGACAGAAACCAATACTGACCATTAAAAAACATGTTGAAAGCAAACAGGTTGATTTATTTATATTTTCCACCGTGTTCGTGTTTGGATAAATGGCAGATTTCAAGTCCGTTATTCACAAAATGTCAAAACTAATGAACTAAAGTAGTGCAAACATCTCCACTGACAACTTTACAAAAAAAAAGTTTATTCCTGCCTATTACAATCTATAGAAACAATTTTAACTAAATGGCATTAAACTATAGAACTACAATACCTAAATGTAAAAAGCATATTTTTCATCTCATTGACCTCAGCTTGGTGACATACAGTGAATAGGACTGCATACAGGATGGAAAGCTCTGGTACAGTTTGCAGCTTAGGTTCCTGGGTTCTTGTTAAGCATTTGTCCTTTGTCTCTTGTGTAATTGTGCAATTATGGCTGCATGTTTTGTGTTCCTTTATTGTTGTTGCTTCAGAAAGGTCATTGAAAAGGGCTGAAAAGCTAAGAGCACTCATCGTTCAAGCATGGACTAATACATTTTAAAAACAAACTAAAACTATACCTAATTACAGTGTTTTTTAAGAGAAACTTTTTTACTTTTCTGAGAAGTAAAGGATGAACCAAAGAGTTCAGAGATATAATTCAATGTTGTGAGTGATGACGTTAGGCTGTGTGGATATTTTTTTCAGAACTAATTCATGACTATGACCCTTATCTTTAATCATATTTGTTATACTGTACTGCATTGTACTTCACTCTGAAAATGTGTCTTGTTCTGGACAAAGTGTTTATGTTTTATTAGGTTTATATAGTTTTACCTTTTTCTATTTTTAAAGCACTTCTGTCCCAGCGGCAACTGCATTGTAAAATAAAGGTTGGACTTGTAAAATCTATAGATCAGAGGTGCTGAACATCCCTATATATCCAACAGTTTTATTGTTATTATATATTAGTAGTAATTGTACAGTTGTACTCGTACAGTTTTTTTTGTGGTACCATTAATAGTCGTAGTACTAATCTGATTTGAAGCCCTGTACATCTCCAGCTGTCAGCAGACAGCTGGGCAAAAGTAGTATAGTTGAACTGATATTTTCATTTTTTAATTATTTTATTGTTAATAATTTCAATTATTTTACTGTTATACATTTATATATACAACTTACTGCAATCTCAATTGTGTTTCTTTTATAAATTCCTTCTTTAATCATTTTTGTTTATTAACTTTTGAAAGTATTTTAAAGTGCAACATTATTATTATTATTATTATTATTATTATTATTATTATTATTATTATTATTACGCTGTTGTTGCTGTTGTTGTTGTTAAGCACTACATAATCACCACCTTCATTATTAATATTATTATTAAAATCTGTGTTATTATGCGCAGGTTACCACTTACCTTGTATTATTATTTACTTTTATTTTTCTTTTTAAAACAGTTTGGTGAACTTGACAGAAAATGCTTTATAAATATGGCTCATAATCTTCAAAACTATGTATGAGCTTGGTAATGTTGGGATGTGTCACATGTTCAAGTTGTGTGAAAGCGGGACCTTTTTGTGTCATTTTTAAAAGCCAGCAAAAGTGCACATTTTTCATTTAAATTATTTTTGCTTATTCACGGGGCGTGAGCTGGAAGGGTGTAAGGATAGGGCAGAAGAAGCAGAAAGGAGCAGTGAGTAGGACAGGGTGCCAGCTAGAAAGGACCAAACTTAGGATAGAGGAGCGGGTGATGCCCTGACTCTAGTAGCACACCAGTGGAGCTGGACATGGAAACTAGGATAGAAAGTGGTTGCTGACTGATGGCGACGATGCCGACACATCCCAGGGGCAAAGGACCCAGCGACCAAAAACACATACGAGGGTTATGACTCGGGGAGCCGCCCCTCGGGAGCAAGTCAGTCCCGATAGACCAGGACGCGGAAGGAGGTATGAGAGAGAAAGGGTACCCAGCATCTGAGACTTCTGTAAAGGGGCGCTCATTAAACTCCTGATTGGCTGAGACTTCACGCTGCCTGGGACCGGAAATAAGGACAAAGCATGGAGGTTAGTATGGGACTCGAGCACAGAGTGGCCACGTCCCGAAAGAAAGGCAGAATATAGAACAGAACCTCGAGGTGAGGTAAGATAAGCGCAGGAGAAGCGAAAGGACAGAGTATGGCCGGGAGTCCGCTCTGACTCACATGGTGAGAACCCCCCTGAAGGTAAGGGAGGCGGATGCCTAGCCCTGAGGTCGGGGAAGTGAGACTCACTTGACCCCCAAAGGATAGACCCCAGGCTCCTCAAGAAATCTCCCACATCATGAGAAAAACAAAAGACAGCACTTACCAGCGCATAACATAAACAAAAGACCAGAAGGACAAAACGGGACAAATGGAGGGATGGTTAGTGATTGTAGGGTGTGACTGTGTATAACTGCCGCTCAGTGGAGAGGAAAAAAACCCAAGGCTGATTAGGGGAAAACCTCTGGTGGCCCCAGCGGACAGGAAGCCCCCACTCTGGGCATACTAGCGATTTTATAATGGACTGCAACTATGTCGGAGGGAGATGAATGAATATAAGAATCCACGGCAGAAGAGACTAGCGCCCCATGGGCTTGATCAGGCTGTGATTGATGCTGGCCCTTGCGGCAGAGATTGCTGCGCCTATACGGAATGAATGGGGTGTATAAAGCTGAGGAGGGAGGCCTGCTCTGGAGAGGTGGGTGGAGAGGTGGGTGGAGAACTAGTGATGAGTTATAATGGAGCGAGAAGAATCGATGAAACAGGGTCCGGGGTGCATGGTTTCCTGCTGGAGAGATATCTTGGCATTGCTGAGAAAGGGCAGATAGAAGACTCAATCCTTGAGAGCTGAATGAACTAACTACGCCGGAGTTGATCTGTCTTTGAGGTACGCAGCTGAATTATGAAGTAGGAGTTGGAACTAGAAGAGAGGTCACATAAATGAATACCTGCCACGGGGAAACTAGAAGCTGAAGGAACTGTGAATTCAGAGCTTCTGAGGAAAGGCTGTGAGGCAGATGGTCTCCATGAGTAGGTCCTCTTCGGGGGAGAAGCAGCCTTTCCAAAGAGTAGAGATGAGTGAATGGAGAATGTCCGTTGATATAGGCAGGCGAGAAGGTATGGCGGCGGCGGCGGCGGGGGGGACGGAGCTTCTAAGGATTCCGCGGAGGGTCAGACGAACTGCTGCTATGGAGAGAGAAGGCACGGACATGATGCGGTAGTGATATTGGATTCCTGAAATGTAAGATTTAATGGATGCTGGGGCGAGATGTAGAGATTACTTAGCATGGACAATGAAGGCCAGGATCCAGTCCTGATTGAAGGGAATAGGGTGGATATGATTATGAGCGCAGAAGGTTAAGAATGCTGACCAGGCTGTAGAATAAGAAACTCTTGAAGAAGGGACAAGGGCTGCAGACATGTAGTGTTGAGCAGATTGAAGGAGGTTGCTGAAGGTAGGGTTCAGTCTAATGGTAGCTGTTGAAACTGAGGGGTCTGGAGGGGGGTTGGGGAAGCAGATGGGACCAGCTGATGGAACTTGGATACCTGCAGGCGAGAGAGAGCATCAGCAGTGTTATTGTGGGCAGTGTTGCCAGATTGGGCAGGCTCCCGCCCAATTGGGCTTGTTTTCTTTTCTTTGTGCTGGTAAAATTTGCATTGTGCGGGCGATTATATTTTGGGCTACTTTTAGACCTGCGGGCGGGTAATTCCAAGTTTCTGTGTGAGGTCCTGTGGCAGAGTGGTTGCAATGACATCACAGACCAGGAAGGAGTAAATTATAAACAAAGAAGTGCTGGGCAAAACTGTAGCGCAACCGGCGTTCAGTACAACTACAATAGTAATAATAATAATTACAACAATAATAATAATAATAAAACATACATAAATAAATATAAAGGGGTGGGCACTTTGCCACACATGCCCCCCTTTGTGCGGAGCACACATGACCTCAACGGTCACCTCCCCCCTTAAAGTCCCAAAAGTCTTCCCCATGCTCCAGAGGGGGGGACGGAGGCTTCCATTGGCCCACAACGGGCAAGGCAGTCAGCACTCCTGCTGGCAGTGGCAAGGCTGACCTTGCACAGGCCGGCTCCTCCGACCAAAGCAATCTTGGGGGTGGTCTCCAGACCTCCCCCTTCTTCATGGCCGGCAGCTCCCTCCATGGGGCTCGACCACAGTTTCTCCTGCCGCAAAGTGCGGCTGGGGGAGCTGGTCTCCTGACCTCCCCCCCTTTCTTCATGGCCGGCAGCTCCCCTCCGTGGGGCTCCGACCACAGTATTTCCTGCCCCATGGCAGGACTGGTAGTGACCCCAGGTGAAGCAGGACTCTTGGGAGGCGGCAGCAGCAGCGGGCCCTCGGGAGGCGAAGGCAGCAGCGGCGGACCCTCGGGAGGAGACGGCAGCAGCAGCGGACCCTCGGGAGGCAACGGCAGCAGCAGCAGCGGACCCTTCAGGAGGTGACGGCAGCAGCAGCGGACCCTCGGGAGGCGATGGCAGCGGACTCTTGAGAGGCGACGGCAGCAGCAGCGGACCCTCGGGAGGCGATGGCAGCAGCAGCGGACCCTTGGGAAACGACGGCAGCAGCAGCGGACCCTCAGGAGGCGACAGCAGCAGCAGCGGACCCTCGGGAGGCGACAGCAGCAGCAGCTGACCCTCGGGAGGCGACAGCAGCAGCAGCGGACCCTCGGGACCCTCGGCAGGCGAACTCGGGAGGGGAGCCCCTGGGCATGGAGGTGGCAGCGGGAGCTCCACTTCTCCCTCGTACCCTGTAACTGGTGGCTGCACAGGCGATGCGGAGCAGCAGGCATCCTTAGGCGGAGGAAGGCAGGGCAGGAGCTGTCCTTCCCATGGCGGTGGAGGTGGAACCAGCAGGTATTCACCCTCTGCTGGTGGAGGTGGAAGGGACAAGCAGTCCTCCCACGGCGGTTGAGGCGGCACCAGCAGGTATTCACCCTCTGCTGGTGGAGGTGGTGGGAGTGGCAGAGGCAGCTCCTGCTGCTCTGCTCCTGGCGGTGGAGGTGGAACCAGCAGGTATTCACCCTCTGCTGGTGGAAGTGGGAGGGGCAAGCAGTCCTCCCACAGCGGTGGAGACGGAACCAGCAGACATTCACCCTCTGCTGGTGGAGGTGGGAGGGGCAAGCAGTCCTCCCACGGCGGTTGAGGTGGAACCAGCAGGTATTCACCCTCTGCTGGTGGAGGTGGGAGTGGCAGAGGCAGCTCCTGCTGCTCTGCTCCTGGCGGTGGAGGTAGTGGTAGCAGAACCATCTCTTCTCCGGATAGTGGGATTGGAGACAACAGGCCGTCTCCCTCAGTCTGACTCAAGTCCGGCCAGTTGTCTCCCTCATATGGCGGAGACGAGTCCCACTGTCCATTTCCTCCATCATCTCCGGGCCATCCAGTTTCAGACCATGGGCTGTCTTCCTCAGTCGGAATCGAGAGCAGTCCTCACCTGGTGATGGAAGTGGCAGCTGCACATCGTCTGCCTTGGGTGGTGGAGATGGGAGCAGAATGCAGTTTCCTTGTGACGCTGGGAACTGGTGCGTCCTCTCCTCCTCCTCCTGGAGGGCAGGGCAGCTGACCACTCCGCGCAGGCAGGGCACAGGTTCTGGGCCTCGAGAGTGTAGAAGTAGGCCTCCCAGCTGCCTTCTGGTCATCCCTCCTTCTCCTCCTCTCCGGGGTGGGGGCAGTTGATAACAGAGTGGCCCCCCTCACCGCAGGAAAGGCACCAGCTCATGGTCTCGACCACGTCGAAATAGCTGTCCCAATGGCCCCTCTTGGGCTGTGGATGCTCATTCTCCATCCACTTGGGCGCTGAAAACAACAGGACCTCGGGCTCATCCCTTTCCTTGTCTGTGTCCCTGTCGACCTCTGGGCAGCTCTCCTCCTCATGCCCAAATTGATGGCATTATGTACACCACTGCTCCTCCTCCTCCTCCATGGAGTCCTCCCTCTGCACCCACCATGCAAGATACCATGGCCCTCTGTTGTGGGGGCTGGCCGTTCCTCTCCTTTCCCCTTTTTCTTCCCATCCTTATTTAATTATTGATTTTTTTATTCCAAAAAAAAAACACTTTTCGAAAAAAACATAAAATAAAAAAATGCACTTTACTTTCCTGGTCCGGCTCCTGGAGGCATTTATCCCACGCAGGACACCAAATGTGGCAGAGTGGTTGCAATGACGTCACAGACCAGGAAGGAGTAAATTATAAACAAAGAAGTGCTGGGCAAAACTGTAGCGCAACCGGCGCTCAGCGCATTTATTAAATAATAAAACAAAATATTTAAACAGAACAAAAGACAGAAACAAAAGGGCATGTTGGCCAAACAAAACAAACAAACAAACAATAGTGCTAACAAATATTGTGCCGGTGATTCCAACACAATAACAGTTGTTTAACTCCCGTTCATTACTCCCTGAACACTCTCTCCTCGAGTGCAGAAAAGCTGCACAGGGTTTTTAAATAACTAAACGAAACAAACAAACACACAGCTTTTCGCCGTCATCTCAAAATAATAACTAAGACAGACGGCTTTGTCCGCCTGCATAAAACTACAATAATAATAATAATAATTACAACAATAATAATAATAATAATAAAACATACATAAATAAATATAAAGGGGTGGGCACTTTGCCACAGGACTGTACATTTGAAATAAATGCCATAAGCACATTTAAAATAAAGTAAAATTCAATTATTGTCACCAATACACTTCATACGCATTCAGTCACATGTTAATCCACTTTAACACAACCATACAATAATGATTGACAGTAGCAGAAACCAGCAACATTACTGCTTTGTGTAAACTGAGCGAATACAGCCAATCATACATGGACAAGGGGAGGGAATAATCCTTGCAGACCAGTCAGATGATATTAACAGACCCAGCCATTGGCTATCAATGTCAATGTCATTGTTAGCATATTAACGAATGCAAAGACCGGTGTGTGAGTATTTTCAATGCAAATGCTTAAAGATGCCAAAGTGGTCAAAATATACAAAAACATACCGAAAAGAATGGGAGTCCAATCCCGAACTGAAACGCTGGATTGCCTCTGTAGCCGTCGACGAAACAAAAGCCCACTTAAACGACCTGAAGGCCCACATTGCAACAAATACACAACACACGCTGCACACCAACGAGGGATCTTATTACGCATTTTACTACACCAGCTTCAGCTTCGGGGAATGCCAATGCCATTACAGATGACCAGAAGCGGAGGGAGCTAAGGATTGCAACGTATGTAGCCTGTAACACATCAATAAACGCCGTTGATGATTTAGGGGAAATACTACATGATGAGTTTGGGACTTGTAAAATGCATAGAACAAAGTGTACGGCAGTTATCAACTCGTTTCTTGCGCCACACTTCAAAGAGCAGCTACTTAATGACTTGGGCACATCGCCATTTTCGTTGTATTTGGATGAATCGACTGACATTTTAGTTTGAAAGATTCTTTGCGTATGCATTAAATATTTAAGCAGCATTCACAACAAGTTCATTAGCACATATCTCGGAATAGTAGAACTACCACAGGCCAATGCAGACGACGTAGCAGATGCAATACTGCAGTTTCTGGAAGAAAATGGACTGAAAATTGAAACCAAATCTTCAACTTGTGCGCTGTGTTTGCCACTCACTTGACATTGTTGCGGATAAAGGAATGCAGTGTCTTCCCAGCAGTTTGGATTTCCTAATTAAAGAAACCTACAACTGGTTTGCACACTCAGCAAAGCGACAATCTGAATACAGGGATTGGTATAAGACACTCGAAAATGGTGACTGTCCACTGAAGCTAATTTCTCCAAGCTCTACACATTGGTTAGTCATTGCTGATTGCGTGGAAAGAATCGTTGAGCAATACGACGCATTGAAGCTGCACTTCAGTCTCGCATCCAGTGCTGAACACTGTTATTCTGTTCGGCTGCTGGTCGAGATGTACAGCGATGAGACAAATTTGCTTTACCTTTTTTTCCTCAACCCTGTCTTGCATGAAATAAAAACGGTGAACAAAAACTTTCAATTGGAAACGGGTGACACACTGGCTGTTTTTCGTGACTTGGAGAAACTGTACTTGTCAATACTCAGAAGAGTTGTGAAACCTAGCGTTTTTCGAATGAATGATCACACAAAGCTACTGGTTTTGGATTTGAAATCTTCAAGTATATACCTGGCCCCAAATGATGTGGATCTTGGAACTACATTCCAACAGAAAATGGAAGTCAGCAAACTGACACCGGCTGTGAAAAATGCAATAACAGCAAGGTGCATCGAGTTCACCAAAGCAGTACTGACACAGTATCAAATGCGGCTGCCTGAATCAATGGATATGCTCAGGAAAATGGAACTGTTTAGTCCCAAAACAGTGACGTCTGATGATCAACCACATGTGAAGGAACTGCCAATGCAGTTTTTCACAAGTCCAGTCGATGTCCTGGAAACGCAATGGAGAAGTGTTGCTTCCTGTAATATAACAGAGAAATGCACTTTGGATGAATTTTGGCTCAAAGTGAATGAATTCACAGATGCAGGTGGAAATCATTGCTTCAAAGAACTGGCTTCGGGAGCCATAAAGTTGCTAACCCTGCCAATATCCAATGCACATGTGGAGAGAGCTTTCTCTCAAGTGCCTCTTCTGAAGGACGATACCCGAAACCACATGGGATTGAAACTGCTTTCAAGCATCATGTTCATACGGTCAGGATTGAGAAGGAATGGTTGGACTTCTGCATCATTTAGTCCTCCACGCGAACTGCTGGCCAAGTTTGATTCCAGCATGTACAACTAGCTGATACAGCTAGAAAATGGATGTATATAGTTCATGATTGTCTTTGGAAAGGAATGATGATTATGCAGTGCTACAAGAGTGCAGTTGGTAAGTGTGAATTATATATATATATATATATATATATATATATATATATATATATATATATATATATATATATATATACAGTATATATATATACCTTCCAGAGAATACAATTTTATTTTGCATGGATGTAAAATCCTTGTACCCAAGTGTCCCTCGTAAATAAACTTTAGAAGCTTGTCAAAAAGCACTAGATAATAGACTAGATAAATCAATACCAACGGCAGAGGTACTGAACATGATCAACATAGTTTTAGATAACAGTTATTTTACATTTGTTGATAAGAATTACAAACAAAACGATGGTACAGCAATATGATCTAAATTAGGAATGCATTTTGCCAGTACATACATGGGGAAATGGGAAGAACAATTACTTAGAAAATCGGAAAGAGAACCTTTAGAATACATTCGGTTTGTAGATGATATTTTTGGGGTTTGGACACATGGAGAAGAGTCTCTTTTTCAGTTTCATAACATGGCAAATGAAATACACAGTAACATTAAGGTGGACCTTCGATGGACAAGGAAAGAAATAGAATTTTTAGATACCATAGTAAAACTTGAAGAAGGTTCAATTGAGACTGACCTCTTCTGTAAACCTACTGACATGCACCAGTATTTACACATGTCCTCTGCACATCCAATACACACTAAAAGGGCAATCCCAAAGGGTCTAGGAATAAGAATACGAAGAATATGCTCAAAAGAAAGTGACTATGTAAAACAAAGAAATATATTAAAAACAAATCTTAAAAAAGAGGATACAAAGAAAGAATTATAGAGACAGAGTTAAGAAAAGTGGATAAACTAAAAAGAGATGATCTACTAGATTATAAAAATAGAGATAAAAAGGTCAAAAGAGTCCCATTAGTAATGACTTACTCTAAACTTTTGCCCAATATTTCTAAAATAGTTTGGAAACACTTGCGGATTCTACATAATTCAGAAAAATTAAAAAAAAGTATTTCTTAAGGCCCCAGTTGTAGCATTCAAAAGAGAAGCTAATTTAGGTGATATTTTAGTTCACAGTAAACATAAAAGAATAATTGACAAAATAGGTTATACGAACATGTGCACCAGTAGATGTAAAGTGTGTAAATACATAGACAAAAGTAAAAATATAATTAAACATAAGAACACCACATATCCACTAAAAACTAATACCTACTGTAAAAATAGCAATGTTGTTTATGGAATAGCCTGTGAAAAATGTGATGAAATCAAATATGTTGGAGAGACTGTAACTACTTTATATAAAAGAATTCAGAACCACCTTTCATTAATTAGAAATAAAAAATGAATGAACCAATAGTACAGCACTTCACCAGTCAAGGACATGACATAAATGATGTAAAGTTTGTAGTATTAGAACAGCTAAAATTAGACAATGCCACACATGGAAGAATAAAAGAAAGTAAATGGATAAATAGACTGAACACGATTATGCCAGCGGGACTCAACAGAAAAGAATGAACTAATTAACTTCAATAAATATATAACATTTAAATAAATAAACAAAATTCGTTCAAAAGTTGTGCATGCTGATGCGCTGGGGAGGCCAAATCTAGACTGATCCTCAAAGCCAGCATTGCATGATATAATAAAAATCTAAACTTATTGTGGCAAAGTGCCCGCCCCTGTGTGTATTTTGTGTTACGTGTTGTGTGTAAATGTTGGTGTATAGTCATCGGTACACGGGATATAAACGGGTCTGTGTAACACGAGTGTTTAAAATGTATATTTGTATTTAGGCACGAGGATGGCACATCACATCACGTGCATTTAAAGTATTAGTATGTGAATACGGGAAAGTGCACTTTAATTAATTCACGTGCAGTTGTACCAAGATTCCAATTGAATGATTGACTAGCAATCGAGTCTCGGTACAACTGCATAAAAGCAGCATGTTTTCACTCACTCGGGGTTGTGTGTTCGGTGAGTGGAGAACGGGTGTGGAGAAGAGGTAAAGAGAATAAAACTAATAATAACGTAAAGTTAAAGAAGCTCACCGTGTTTTGTCTGTATAGTCCGTTTTGTTTGTCTTTTTGTTTTGGCGACGAGTGCCGTGACCTGTGTTTTGTGTTCAAACCTTTTATTTTCTGTTCTGTTTAATTATTAAATGCTGAGCACGACACTTATATAAAGTAATGTTAATTAGAATTAATACAGATTCAAAGATAGAAGTAAAAATGATGTCACAATATATTGAACAGCATTACATCATGTAAGAATAAATCATGGATTTGAATGTAAACAATAACAAGTAGTTGTCATGCCGTCAAAAACTTATAAATACCTCCAATGTTTTGATTCAAACACAGGCTCCCTTGAGAAAGATATGTACAACATATCGAAACGTTGGGCAGCTGGCTCTTTGAGCTAAAATATATATATATATATATATATATATATATATATATATATATATATATACTGTAGCGATCCTGGGCCCGGACTGTAAATAGTTAAACGCACTAATTGTTCTGAGGGGTTCTGGTGGGAATTGTAGCAATGTGTGCACCAAAATGTGTGCTGCCAGTCTGCCCGGGGTCGCCCAATCCTGGAGATGCATGCAGGGTTTAATTGGCATGCATGCCTGGGGTTAGGCGAGCTCGGGAGGTATGGGGCGGGACGACCGTGAAAGGGGATAAAAGGGAGTGTCGTGCCCAAGTAAAGGAGTTAAGTCTGAGTTAAGGTCGGAGTTGAGTGTGAGTTGCGTGCTGGACCTGTGTAAAAGCTGTAAGTGTGTCACTGCTACAGAGCTGCTGTTCGATGTGCCCAATAAACCGTGAATTCGAAAACGGTAACTGAAGCCTCTGCCTACCTTCTTTCCCAGATGGGTCGTTACAATATATATATATATATATATATATATATATACACTACCGGTCAAAAGTTTTAGAACACCTCCATTTTTCCAGTTTTTATTGAAATTTACACAGTTTAATGTCTCAATGTACTCTGAAATTAAAGCATAGAACAAATAAACAATTGGAGATAAAAAAGAAATCAAGGAATCGTTTTGTTTAACAAAATTTAATCTAAATTTTTGACTCATCAAAGTAGCCACCTTTTGCAGATATAACAGCCGAACACACTTGTGGCATTCTTTCTACAATGGAAATCAAATATTGTTCGGAAAGTTCTTCCCAACACTGTTGCAGAAGTTCCCACAAATGTGTTGCACTTGTAGGTTGCTTTGCTTTCACCCTTCTGTCCAGTTCATCCCAAACCAGCTCGATGGGGTTTAAGTCTGGAGACTGTGCTGGCCATTCCATGATTTGAAGCCTACCGTCTTTTTCTTTTCTTCTAAGGTAGTTCTGACATAGCCTGGAGGTATGTTTTGGGTCATTATCTTGCTGTAGGATGAACCCCTGACCAACTAGGCGTATACCAGAGGGTATTGCATGGCGCTGCAAAATGCTGTGGTAGCCGTTTTGGTTCAGGGTGCCACTCACTCTGTGCAAATCGCCGACTCTGGATCCAGCAAAAGAACCCCAGACCATCACGCTTCCTCCTCCATGTTTGACAGTTGGTGTCACACACCGAGGAACCATCCTTTAAGCCTACTCGGCGTACAAAAACCCTGCATGATGAACCAAAGATTTCAAATTTTGATTCATCACTCCATAAGACCTTCTTCCAGTCTTCAGTAGTCCACTGGCGGTGCTTCATGGCCCAGGCAAGCCTCTTTTTCTTATTTTGCCATCTTAGCAATGGCTTTCTTACTGCCACTCAACCTGTCAGACCTGCAGCTCGAAGTCTTCTCTTCACAGTTGAAACTGAGACTTGCTTACTTCGACCAGTGTTAAGCTGTGCTTGAAGCTGTTGTCCTGTGAGCCGCCTATCACGCAAGCTGTTGACTCTCAGAAACTTGTCTTCTGATTCTGTTGTGGCTTTGGGTCTGCCAGACCTCTTCCTGTCAGAGTTTCCTCCAGTTTCCAAGTGCCTTTTGATGGTGTAGGAAACTGTACTCACTGACACCTTGGCTTTCTTTGCAATTTCTCTAAAGGAAAGACCTACACTTTTAAGGGTTATAATGGTCTGTCTGTCTTCCTTTGTTAATTGCCTTTTTCTCGCCATTATGATAGCAATATACTACTTCCTGCAGTACAATACTGTCCAAATAATGCTTAAGAGGGTGTAGTAACACAGTCTGTTCCAACACTGCTTTTATACAGACAGAGGGTTTGTAAGTAATCAACAAAAGTTGGGACACCTGTAGGAATTGTTAGCATCAACTTTCAAGGCTTCATTTACTTCCATTGCTGCAGAACAGCTGTAAGTTGTTAACCCATTACTTGTTCCCTGAAAAGGCCTTTTGTAGAACTCTGAAATGTACATTATTTTTCAGTTTTTGGTAACCTAAACTTTTTTTTTAACCTCTGGCAGTTTACCACTTACCTTTGTACCATTTCAGGTTATTCACTGGACTTGAACTGCTTAAATTTCAATAAAAACTGGAAAAATGGGGGTGTTCTAAAACTTTTGACCGGTAGTGTATATATATATATATATATATATATATATTAGCCTATATTGTCTGTTTAAATTGATATTCGTATTATTGTTATTATTATTTAAACAATAATGGTCGTCATCGTCGTCACTCTACTATGCCCTTAGTGACTGGGCTGTGTTGGGGAGCTGTGGACGGGTTTTTAGCTTTGATTGGGCTGGAAACTGGCTTTTAAATCTGGCAACACTGCGCCTACCTTGTACAAATGAAGGAACTGATGGCTGCCAGGTCCAGTAGAGATAACAACAGGCTTGTATGTGTATATGTATATATATATATATATATATATATATATATATATACAGTACTGTGCAAAAGTTTTAGGCAGGTGTGAAAAAATGATGTAAAGTAAGAATGCTTTCAAAAATAGACATGTTAATAGATTATATTTATCAATTAACTAAATGCAAAGTGAGTGAACAGAAGAAAAATCTAAATCAAATCCATATTTGGTGTGACCACCCTTTGCCTTCAAAACAGCATCAAGCATCAATTCTTCTAGGTACACTTGCACACAGTTTTTGAAGGAACTCGGCAGGTAGGTTGGCCCAAACATCTTGGATAACTAACCACAGTTCTTCTGTGGATTTAGGCAGCCTCAGTTGCTTCTCTCTCTTCATGTAATCCCAGACAGACTCAATGATGTTGAGATCAGGGCTCTGTGGGGCCAAACCATCACTTCCAGGACTCCTTGTTCTTCTTTACGCTGAAGATAGTTCTTAATGACTTTCGCTGTATGTTTGGGGTCGTTGTCATGCTGCAGAATAAATTTGGGGCCAATCAGATGCCTCCCTGATGGTATTGCATGATGGATAAGTATCTGCCTGTACTTCTCAGCATTGAGGAGACCATTAATTCTGACCAAATCCCCAACTCCATTTGCAGAAATGCAGCCCCAAACTTGCAAGGAACCTCCACCATGCTTCACTGTTGCCTGCAGACACTCATTCGTGTATGCGCTCTCCAGCCCTTCGGCGAACAAACTGCCTTCTGCTACAGCCAAATATTTCAAATTTTGACTCATCAGTCCAGAGCACCTGCTGCCATTTTTCTGCACCCCAGTTCCTGTGTTTTCGTGCATAGTTGAGTCGCTTGGACTTGTTTCCACGTCGGAGGTATGGCTTTTTGGCCGCAAGTCTTCCATGAAGGCCACTTCTGACCAGACTTCTCCGGACAGTAGATTGGTGTACCAGGGTCCCACTGTTTTCTGCCAGTTCTGAGCTGATGGCACTGCTGGACATTTTCCGATTGCGAAAGGAAGTAAGCATGATGTGTCTTTCATCTGCTGCAGTAAGTTTCCTTGGCCGACCACTGCGTCTACGGTCCTCAACATTGCCCGTTTCTTTGTGCTTCTTCAAAAGAGCTTGGACAGCACATCTGGAAACCCCTGTCTGCCTTGAAATTTCTGCCTGGGAGAGACCTTGCTGATGCAGTATAACTACCTTGTGTCTTGTTGCTGTGCTCGGTCTTGCCATGGTGTATGACTTTTGACAGTAAACTGTCTTCAGCAACTTCACCTTGTTAGCTGAGTTTGGCTGTTCCTCACCCAGTTTTATTCCTCCTACACAGCTGTTTCTGTTTCAGTTAATGATTGTGTTTCAACCTACATATTGAATTGATGATCATTAGCACCTGTTTGGTATAATTGTTTAATCATACACCTGACTATATGCCTACAAAATCCCTGACTTTGTGCAAGTGTACCTAGAAGAATTGATGCTGTTTGAAGGCAAAGGGTGGTCACACCAAATATGGATTTGATTTAGATTTTTCTTCTGTTCACTCACTTTGCATTTAGTTAATTGATAAATATAATCTATTAACATGTCTATTTTTGAAAGCATTCTTAATTTACAGCATTTTTTCACACCTGCCTAAAACTTTTGCACAGTATTGTATATATATATATATATATATATATATATATATATATATATATATATATATATATATATATATATATATACACACATGAATATTGTAGGTTATATTCAAAATAAAAACAAGTATTTTAAAGGCGGTTCTAGTGTTAATGAAATGTAACTTTCAGATGTTACACAAACACACACACACACAAATTCTAAGTAGTAAAACTTGTAGAAATGATATTTTATATGTGTGTTGGAAAGGTAACCAGACAAACAAGTAGCTAATGCGTGGCGTAATTCAGAATGTGCGCGACAACACATGAATTAATTTCTCTTGTTAAATGTTTTTATCTTCATGGCTACGCATGAAGCTCTCCTTGCGATATTCAGAGTCGTTGTTTTCCTACTAGTAAGCAGACACAAACATTTAAATATCCTCTCCCCTTAAATGACTATGAATTGAGGAATCTGCATTGGTACAGCTGATTTTTTCTCCTAAATCAGAACTGCATAGCAACGCATTTCCTGAAAAGTACAGCAAACAGGTCATGATGAAAACTGTCATGACTTGTGCATGTGAACGCCGCCATTGTTGCTTTAAGCTAAAGAAAATGGTTAGCTATAATAACCATTCATAAGATTTGGTTTATTTAAACATTTGGGTAGAGGGAAGATATTCCATTGGCACGCTGACATGACGTGCTCAGTTTATGTCTAGACATGCTGTATGTGCACTTGGATGTGCAGATGCCCCTGGAGCAGATAGTTTAAACACATGTTCAGTTTGTGTGCAGGGTTCATTATTTCCAACGAGAAACAATTTCAACTAAAGTCAACGCAGACGATCGGTAACCCAGTTCTTTTTTTCTGTTAAGACAAACTTTTTAATTGGTCCCAATAGAATAATCTTTCTGTAATAGTTACTTTTTTTAAAATTATTATTATTATTTTTATTTTTTTTATGGCAAATTATTCCATATTCAGTTCAGGTCTGCACACCCTTGATTTTAATTACAGTAATTTTCTTCACAGACATTGAACTCACATACTTTGCATGCTGTGCTGGGATGGAAATTCAAAAGTATCTCTAAACTATTTCACAGTTCACCCACACTGCTGAAAGATTTTTTTCTGAAATTCTGATTTAACACTAGAACACCCGGAAAATCTGCCTTCCTAGAAAGACTAATGGGTCATTTTGACCGCTACTCTGTTTCTCTGAATAGTTGAATAGTCAGGCACAGTATGGCTCTTCATTCCCATTGCTAGAAGTTCTGAGTCATAATCACTTAGGAGATGTCACCATTATCTGAATCACTGCCTTGGATGTTCTTCAGCTTTTCCAAAGACTTGTGTTGCAGTAAGACCACTTCTTCAACAGCCATCGTCACAGTAGCTGCATTCAAAGGCAAATGTCATTTTTAAAAACCATTCAAAGGAAAGAATACTATGAGGTGTCAAAATTACCACTTAGTCCTTCTAGGTAGTGCTATTAGTGTAATCTCATAGCTAAAGACTATAAGATAAGAAACATGTACCAGAGTAGGAGAATTTAATATCACGTTTTGTGAATACATTTTTTTTTAAATGGGGTCAAAATGACACCTTGGTTGCTCTAGTGTTAAACTGATTTTAAATGTTTTCTAGGATTGAGATCTGGAGATTTAGCAAGCCAGTCCATTTTATTGTTTAATGCCTTATACTAAAGTAGCATTCTATAAGATTTATAGTTAGTGTTTTAAAACAAATACCCCCCATACGAAGAACCATCTTTTTAAAATATATGGAAATATATATTGAAGTAGTGGTTCATACATTTTTTATATATTATTTTTCACATCATATATGATCAAACATTTTTGTAATATTTAAAACAAAATATATAAACAAAAATGCATTTCATGGATTTGAAATCATAGAAGCTTTATTTTTTATATTGTTTATTTATATGTTACATGCACTAAACTTCATGTACACTATATTTAAGGCTTCTGTTTTTTGTTTTTTATACATTTCATTTTTCGGTGCTTATTTTGAGCTATTTTTTAGTTTTATGTAAATCCTTTTTTGTTCGGGGCTTTCGCTTTTTATATACTGTAGGAAATTATTGTTTTCCGTCACTTTCCAAAATTCTTGGCTGCTTTTTTCTGTCATAATATGTATAGTAACTCTACAGTGTAGGCATTTTTTTACATTTTGCCACAATTCACAATTCTGTTTTAAATCCTCCCTATCTAACTGGAATATAGCTTTAAATCCCATGAACAAGCCTCTGTTTATGATTGTACTCTCATTATAAATCTCGCAAGCAGAGTCTCCAATAGAAATGTAGGAATTTGCTGCCACTCAGTAGTTGGGGTGAATTTCAAGTATTCAGAATGAATCAATGATAGATACAAGTTAGGAAGGAGGGACACTGCACTTTCCTAACTGCACTGGGAAAGGTAGTTTGTTTTTGTTTTTTGCCAATAGTTATTTTTTTAAAGGGAAAGGGATGAAGTCAACGTGAATTGAGTAACCATTTCCAGTGTTTTTCTGGTGTTTTTCTTTACATCGATTTCATTGTTTTGTATCGGGGGGTTTTAACGGTTTTTATCAGTTAAAAATGAAAATCAGAAACCTAACTATATTGTATAATATCTCTAGTAATTATTTGCATTATTTTTATTATTAATTATTTGCCTGTAACACAATTATTGGTTCCTTCGTCTTGTCGTCCTGAGGTCATGAGGCTGGTGCATGATATACCTTTTGCAGGGCACCTTGGAGCTGACAAGACAAGGGAACGAATATTGGCTCGATTTTATCGTGTAGGACTTCATAATGATGTGTCGAAATTTGTAGCCACATGCCCAGACTGCCAGTGAGTAGCGCCGGGTCAAGTGCGCCCCGCCCCTGTGGTTCCACTGCCGATTATTTCCACTTGCTTTGAACGCATTGCAATGGACATAGTGGGCCCTTTGCTACCTTCTGATTCCAGGTATACGCATATATTAGTGGTGGTAGATTACACAACACGATACCCGTAAGCAGTTCCACTGAGGTCCACTAGTGCCGCTGTGATAGCCAAAAGATTATTGCAGATTATGGCTAGAGTAGGGATATCCCAAGGAAATCCTGACTGATCACAGAACTGATTTTCTGTCTAATACGTTACAGCAAGTTTATAAAATATTAAAAATATGTCCCATCAGGACATCTGTTTATCATCCACATACGGATGGTTTGGTGGAACGTTTTAATCAGACCTTGAAGCAGATGCTTCGAGCTCTTGTACAGCCGACAGCCTGGTGGTATCCTTGATCTGCTGAGAGAGGGGTGGGAGGAGGACAAAGGCTTGTCAAAAATGTAGTGCAGCATGTGCTCCTACTCAGAGATTTCCTAGATTTGGTCGGACAACCTCAAATCGGCACAGCACCGGAAACAGCAGAATTTCAATCAAAATGCACAAATTCAAACCTTTCGATCAGGAGACAAAGTAATGCTTCCCTCCTCAGAATCGAAATGATGTGCTAAATGGCAGGGGCCATATGAAGTGATTCGGGCTATAGGAAAGGTGAATTATGAAATTAGACAGCCCGTTCACTGTAATGAACGAAAAATGTATCAGGTAAATTTATTAAAGCCCTGGCAGGCGAGGGAGGCCTTATTTATAGCCCCAGACGAAGTAGAGGATGATCTAGGCCCCGGTCTAGAGACATCTAGCACAAAAGACATTTCGATGGGGGAACAGTTACTCAGCAACAGGAACTGCGTAAATTAATTGAGTTCAATTATGTTTTTTCTGACGTGTCCGGTAGAACTAACCTTATTGAATATACCATTATCTCTCCCCCAGGTGTCTGTAAGGTAAACGCTATTGCCAAGTTCGATGCCTACCCCATGCATCGGGTCAACGAGCTTCTCAATATACTGGGAACGGCTAGGTTTATCTCCACTCTGGACCTGACGAAGGGATACTGGCAGATCCCCATTAACCTGCAGTTCTAGAGAGAAAACCGCATTTTCAACTCCTGAAGGGCTGTTCCAGTTTATAACCATGTCGTTTGGACTACATGGTGTGCCCGCTGCCATTCAGAGACTGATGGACCAGATCTTACGCCTACATCGGGCATTTGGCTAGGATCGTGTCCGTCCTTCATTCTCTAAGGGTAGCCCTGCTGACAGCCAACTTAAGAATATGTGTGTTTGCCAAAACAGAGACGCAATATTTGGGATTTATAATGGGGAATGGAAGAGTGAAACCCATTGTCACCAAAGTGCAGGCTTTGGGGGGCGCAGCAATCCCCAAAACCAAGGCTCAGGTGACATCTCTACTGGGTTTAGTCGGTTATTACCATAGATTCATCCCCGAGTATGTCACAGTGGTCAATCCCTTAGTTGAACTCACCAAAAAGAGCGCACCAAATTTGATTAAGTGGTCAGTAGAATGTCAGGGGGCATTTGATACTATTAAGTAGAGACTCTGCCAGGCCCCCACTTTCATCACACCTGATTTCACCAAGAGATTCATCCTCCACACCGATGTTTGGGTACGATTTTGTCCCAACGGTAGATGGAGTAGAACACCCGATACTGTACCTCAGCAAAAAGATGATCCCCCGGGAGCGCAACTACTCCGTGGACGAAAAGGAGTGTTTGGCCATTAAATGGGCTACTCACTCTTTACGATATTACCTGCTGCGACATTCATTCGATCTTGTCACAGGTCACGCCACACTCAAGTGGTTAAGCACAATGAAGGACAGCAATGCCCGGATAACTCGTTGGTATTTGGCATTGCAGCCCTTCATGTATCATATGATTCACCGTGCAGGAAAAGGACACCAAAATCCTGACCTGTGAGGGTGCTAAGTAACGGGAACAGAGTACCCTAGACTGCTTGGCCTGACACTTAGTTCCTAAGGTTAAAAGGAAGTCGGTCATTTAGAAAAGGGGTGGAGCTTCGGTACATTAAACGATCGACCCGGAAGGGAAATGATGTGGCAGCTGCCGATTGGAGTCATGAGTGACGGTATAAGTAGGGGTCGAAGCGACATAATCTGTTCCTTCGTTTTTTCATGAGTGTTTTGTTTGTTTGTCTAACTGTTGCTTGTTATTTGTTAGACGGCTAAACACGTTCCGGAGCTGTCACCAGAGGCCAGCACCCACCTGGAACATCACTGCACTAATACAGAGCAGTACTCATAATTGTGTACTGCCTGTACTCCTTTATAGTTTTCTGTTGGTTAGTTTCGACCGTTGGATTATAAATAAAAACCCATCACTTCATCAGTACTGCTTGTCTTTGTTTGGAGCACTGCATCACCTCTACACCTGCACACTATAACCCACTTTTCCACAAACACATTGAAGCATAACAAAGAACCAGAGTGAGCATGAAAATAAACCCACCAAAAATGAAGCAGCAAGCCAACTATAGTTATAACTTACAAATTGATCAGTATGTAAGATAAACTGTTATAATTAAAATAATGTTTTGTCAGGAACTGCATGCATTTTGCCTCCTGATACAAAAAAAGTATTTTTTTTTTTTTTTACTCCTGACTGAGGTGTTACTGCTTTGTAGTACATAAGTGAAATGCCTATTGAGAGTCAGGAGAGATCTCCTTACCTGTGATGTTATAAGAGAAGCACACTGAAGGTTCTGTGGTGCACTGTGGGGTTTTGATCACACCACAACTTCCTGCAACCTCATGCTACCACTTCTGATGTTGAGAAATCTACATGCTGTTTTTTTTTCTTGAGTTATCATTTTGGATGTTATGTTACTAGATCACATTACATACCGGCTAAAGTAAAGCAGCTGGCTATGGGTATATTTGTGTTCAATTGAAGCTAACATGGTGTGGTGGGTTATGGGAGGAAGTGACGTGACCCGCAAGTGGAGACAGGAAGCACGTAGTTGGGGTTGGATTTTATTTACAGCACACACAAAAGTACAAAGTCCCGAGCAGTGGGTTTCCACACAATTGCAGCGAACAAAGAAAACTGCCTCTGTTACCAGCTATGGTAAGCAGAGGCTTGCAATGAAAACAAATAATCCACACAGAACAGAAACACTGCCACGTGGTATCTCAATAATCCACACAGAACAGAAACACTGCCACGTGGTATCTCAATAATCCACACAGAACAGAAACACTGCCACGTGGTATCTCAATAATCCACACAGAACAGAAACACTGCCACGTGGTATCTCAATAATCCACACAGAACAGAAACACTGCCACGTGGTATCTCAATAATCCACACAGAACAGAAACACTGCCACGTGGTATCTCAATAATCCACACAGAACAGAAACACTGCCACGTGGTATCTCAATAATCCACACAGAACAGAAACACTGCCACGTGGTATCTCAATAATCCACACAGAACAGAAACACTGCCACGTGGTATCTCAATAATCCACACAGAACAGAAACACTGCCACGTGGTATCTCAATAATCCACACAGAACAGAAACACTGCCACGTGGTATCTCAATAACCCACACAGCACAGCAGGTGGCTTGGGCTCCCTCTCCCAAGCAGGATAAGTAGTTCCTGGAGTTGCCAAGGGTCACAGGGGGAAGTCTGGGCTCGGAGGCAGTCGGCCTGGGAATCCTCAGTCTGGGTATAAACACAACAAACAAATAAACCCCACAGCCTAAATAGTGCCGAGCTCCACCCCTGCAGTCAGTGCACTGCCCCACCTCAGCCAATCGTCGAGCGCAGCACAGCTGATTGCAATAATGGGGCTCGACCATGAGGTCCTGCCCCAAGTTAAGATGGCCGCTACCATTGCGGTTTCCACCCCAACCATGACTCAGCTTTTCGCCTCAGTCTCGGTCCTTCCTGCACAGCACTGCCAGTAGTCAGGAGGGCGAATTACAAGAGGGACTCCTTTCACTCCTGTCACACATGGTTATTAAATTAAGTTAAGTTATTAAATTAGTTGTATTTCTCTTGTGTAATAAAGTCTGAATTTGATGGTCAGTATGTTTGGTTCACGTCTTAACCCATTGTGGTCCATTTATTCAGTGAGTCTCAGGTGCGTCAGGTCCAATTTATTTTCACACAAGCGCAGTTTATTTTAGACGCGCTGTTTAAAGGTATTTTTGTTCACAGTAAAACAGGTTTAAAAGGCACTGCATATCAACAAGACACTCAGTACTGCATCTCCAGCCCTGCCCCACCCCTTGTTCGCTGTATTTTTCACATACCTCTTCATAGTCGTGCATACCGATAAATCACCTCCTGATCACTCGTTTTATCACCAAACTCCTCAATAATGCGATCCAAGTCGTTATTTTATTACTATAACATCTCAAAAAGCTCTGCAAATGTCTGTGATATTCTTTGAGCGCTGGATGCGGAAGCAGCTATCTTGTTTGATTATGGCCGTGTTATCTCTGTGGTGCCAGTGCTATGTGTATTGCTCAGATACGCCCTTTTTTTCGGCTTCTCTCGGCCATTGAATGGTTTTCTCGGCTTTTTCCGGAGAAAAAACGACTAGAGACCTGTTTTTTACGTCTTTTTGATGATGTCGGACAAGGTCCGACATTGGACTGGAAAGGGAAAATAATAATGTCGGACCAGGTCCAACATAGGACCGCAAAGTTCCAACATCTGCCAAAGAAGAACATTTTGGCAAGACAGGAGATGAGGATCAAGACAAAGGAGTTGGATTAACATTTCAGAAAAGCACTTGTAGCAAACTACAACAACAGAACACTATTAAAGAAGTATGGCATACCAAAATTCACAATCAGAGCAATAATCAAGAAGTACCATAGAACAAATTCAACTGAAATGCTTGAAAGAAGAAGTGGACATTTAGTTTAAACGCAACTTAACAATAAAATATATTATCAAATTATTTTTGCATATTTTCTGCAAAGATATGTTTCCCTTTCTATGTTTTTCCCCTTTAAGGAAACATGACCTGTTCTTCCACGTGATCACTCTAAATACGTCTTGCACAAATTAAGGACAGACCAGCTTCCTGCGTTGTTGTGTATCTCCATCGCACTGCCTTTATTCAGGTCTTATAGGGCCCTATGGAATCTGTGTTAACGAGAACACGGAATCAAAAGAATATTAACGTGGAATTAAGTGCTGTACGAAAAAAATGCATTTGGCAGTAGAGCATTAAGCTTGACATTTACGTATTTGAAGGGAAAATATGAAACTAATGGTCAGTACAGGCAGTGGCGTAACTTTGGTTTCAAAAGTGGGGGAATGGGTGGCGGGGGGACAGTTTCTGTAGCTGGGTTATAAATGAGACGGGGTATTCTGTAAGGGATAAACAACGAGAAGGGTTGAATCAGTGAAAATAATTCACCGTTCGAGTGCGTTAAATAAATGCAATTATGGAAAATAAATAGAAACCTTTTTAAGGACTTAAACAATTAGACAACGTTGCAGACTATTTTTAACGTCTGTATTACAACACAAAAAGTACTCCTCACACAGACTGCTATTACAGCAGTCACTTTGAACAATACGACCCCAATGTTCACACAGAGAAGATTTATGGTAGTGAAATCATGGGCATAGCAGTAATATAGAATTGATCAAGTTCAAAACTAAAAGTTATGAAACATGCCTATCTGTTTGCTTTGGAGTGCCCACACTGCACAAAAAAAATAATAATTACAACCAGTTTTTAAAGTTAATACTATTTTTCAATACAATTAGATAAAATCCAATGAAGACGAACACAAACCAAATGGAAAAAGTAGAAGCCTGTGGGTTTACGGTTTTGTGTTGTTCACCTTGCCTGCGGTGTGCACAAGTTCATTTAAATTAACCTAATTTTTTTTTTTTAAACAGTAAAAACAGAAATCAGAAAAAATAAATAAAATGGGAATCAGAACAAAATAAGATGAATTCCATAGGGCCCTAGTCTTAGTACTGTATATTATTTCAGTAAAGTGAATAGCCTGTGTGATTAAGGCACCTCACGGCTCCATTCACGCCACAGTAAAACACTGTAACACATTATAAAAAGAAAAACATGTAGCTACTATTTATTTATTTATTTATTTATTTATTTATAAAAAGAACAGCGAATAAGATGTCTGTTACAAAGTGCTTACACCTTTTTATTTATCCATATTTTATTGTGTGTGTTCAACATGACATCTGCAATTACAGAACAGCTTTTAATTATTCAAGCGAGCTGAACCAAGAAGCCGGGAAAGAGAGGAACGCTGGGAAATGAAGTCTTTATTTTTTCACGTGAATGCGCAAGCGCTGTTGTGAAGGGGAGGGGCGCTGGGAACTAGTATTGTATCAGACAACGGCTTTGATTTTTAATGGAAAAAAAATAAAGGTTTTTGGTTCTGGACATGTTTTGTTTCCTGCCAACAATATACAAGTGAATGAAACGAAAAATGTAGTCTTGTGACTGTGTTTTAAGTTTAATTTAAATAGTTGTTTTTTAAATGTTTTTTCGATGTTGGATACACACACTTTTTATGGAGCTTCTGGTGAAATGGTACCTTGTAAAATCGACTATGAATGTTTTTTTTTAATGCCATTAAAATAGATTACATTTTAGTGCTAACTTACAGTCCTCCTTTATGCTTTTATGTTTACCATTGTTTGTCTTTAAGTGGATCTATATGGTACGCGCTTTGAATAACAAACCAAGGTTAAAATATGACTTAAAATATTGGAAGTAAAATATAAAAATATGAAATGAGTGAAACATTAAATTTATGGCCATTTAAACGGTTAAACGACCGGATTAACAATGGGTTTAAACGTGTAGTCAATTAAACATAGATTTACAGCCCTAGTGGACATCCTACATCAGACCTCACTGCAAACCACTTTTAAAGAAAACGCATAAAACAAACCTTCTTAAATAAGCCAAGAAATAGGAATTTGTCAACAAAATTCTCTGTGAGAGATGAGACTAAAATACAACTGAGAAAAAAATGGAATGTCTTCAGTGAAGAAAACCTTGTACCTACAGTTAAACTGGAGGTGGTTCGATCATGATATGAGGGTGTTTTAGCAGTTCAGGGACTGGAGACATTTATGTGATTGAAGATAAAATGAATGCCGCCATGTATCAAAACATTCTACAAGATACAATGATACCATCTGCTCTTAGGCTGATTGGCAGACAGTTTAGCTTCCAGCGTGACAACAACACAAAGCATACGGCTACACACACTCTGGAATTCCTGATGGAAAACGAAGACACAAATTCTGGAATGGCCTTCATAATCATCAGGTCTCTAAATGCTTTGGACAGCTGAAAAAAGCTGTAGCCAAGCACTGTGTATCCAATCTGTCTCAGCTGAAGGAAATATGCAAGACAGACTGGCTGCAGATTTCACCAACAAGATATAACATACTGGTTAAGAATGATCATGAACATCTGAAAGCTGTAATAAAAGCAAAAGGAGGACACACAAAATACTAAAGCAGGGGTGCTGATACGTTTGTCATGAACAAGTACTTTATATGAAATAAGTTTTTTTTTATTTTTTATAAAGATTATTTGTTAAATTACTAAAAATGGTTTATTTTGCTTTTTGTTTTATTAGCAAGTGGTTAAAGTTTACTAAATGCTTGTCCTTAATCTGTTACCTTGCATTATGGTATATAAGTGAAGGGTGCCAATACTTTTGTCTGCGACCGTACATTAAAAAAAAAAAAAATAAATACACATTCAGGTGTCTCATAGTTACTCTTTATTAAATGAGCAGTTTGAAGACAAAAGTTAAAGATGATAAAAAATACTGTACTACACAATGATTTGAAAGACATTAAAACCCAGTTACCAAACAAATGTTATCTACTGTGTTTACCTAATTGCTAATACAAGACATTTACAAAAGACAAAATAGATGGGATAGTCATCTCCAAAAACATTAAAAGCTTTAATCATTAAAATTACTTTTTTCCAAATAAGTTTTGATTAGTGTATTTCATCATGAAAGGCACAATAAGAATGATAAATGTATGTATACAGCATCAAAATATACAAGGTCCCAGATAATAGATGGTGTAAAAAAACAAACACACAAACAAAAAGATATATTTAGGATGTTGTGTTGTCCTCAAATACAGAAAACCGTCAACCTATTTTATTAATCTATCATTTCTGTTTTAGTTATTCACCCTACAAACCAACAGGGGGCAAGCTGTGTCCAAGAGAAGACTGCATACATAAAACATGATACTCATACAGTATAAGAAAAAAAAAAAACAGAATATGCTCATAAATACAACAGAAATTTCTTCTGTTCTTCTGGAAACTGGAAATCAAAGATATACTACAGTGCTAGTTTTGCAAAATTGACAGCATATATATATATATATATATATATATATATATATATATATATATATATATATATATATATATATATATAATGAAGCGGTAGCACCACTATAGTTCTGCTTGGACATGCGGATTCGAGATCAGATTTTTTGTCAGGCTCCAGCTCCAAAATGGTTTGGAATTTTTGTTTGAAAATTTCAGGGTACAAGGAGACTGGCGCAGAATAGTGCCTTTTTCTGGTTTGGTGAAAAAATATGAATCTGTTCCTGAGTTATAGGAATTTGAAATTTTGGTTCTTAGCATGCTCAGCAAAACTCTTGCAGTTAGATGTTTGATCTCAAAAAGGAATTGGCCTCACGACAAAATATCCTTTTTTGTGAGGGCTTATCTCTTTCATCAGAAAAAAATCTTTGTTGGTGAGGCCGACATATAAAAAAAATAAAAAACAGCCTGAAAATCATATCTTTAAATCCATGACATGTCTGTGTATAATTGGGACTGCATAATATTCACTGTAATGTTGTCTTTTCATTTTGTGAGTGGGAAATGTGTTTATTTTATCTTTTTAAATCTTTTTTTGCCGCTCGTCTGACGAAAAAGGAATTGTTTTCACGAAAAAAGCAGCTGTTCTGAAGAAAATAGTACTCTGGTGAAAAAGAAATTTAGAATGTCATTTCATTTGTCGTGAGGGGGATATTCTTTCGTGAGGTTCTTCTCGTGAAAAAATAAGTACTCTGGTGGGATCTACTTCACAGTCTTGCACCAGGGCCCAGTAAATCAATGGCGCCGGAGGGGCTAAGATCACTAAACACTTTGTGTGAACAGGTGAAGAAAAACTAATCATGTGTATTATATATAAACCTGTGTCAGTTTTATTTTTGTGATCTATAATAGAATATACAGGCTTTCGAGCTATAAATATATTCTCAAAAAGGAAGGACATTCTTTGCAAATGATACAATGATATTGTCACCTGCAAAAATGGATGTGTATGATGTACACTATTATGAAACTGTGTTTACTGGGTGAGTGGAATGTACTGTGTCATGTTAGTTTGAGAGGGCAGCACCAACAACATGAATCAATTAAGACTTTTTCAGTGTCATACTTGATGAGCAACAGAATACAGTTTAATGGGAGAGATGGCCTCACCGTCACAGTTGGGAAGTATATGTTGTGCTGTAATATCAGTATGTTCTGTATTCTTCAGTGTTTTAGCACCTAAGGAACCCAAAAAGGCTAAGAGAAAAAGGGGCTTCTAAGGTTTTATCTAAAAACTGGGAGGTGCAGCCGGAGCGGATGAATGAGATGCACTGAGAGAGTACGTTGATGGTGATAGGTAGGCAAGCAGGGGGCGAAGGAGATTCTGATCATTGAAGCCCTTTCAGAATTAGTGAAATTTGAGTGTAGAGCTGGGAGTGCTGAGCTGGGAGTGCTGAAAATGAGTTTGTAGAAAAACTGGATGTTTTTAAAGCAATTCCAGTATGACCAGTACATTTGCAGTGAGCGGGGAGCAATACTGAGAAGAGTTGTTTCTTGAGCCTGCAGAATTAGGGAATGCAGCGGGTGGCTCACAGGAATGTCAGATCTGAAAAGGGAGGAATCTGAGTTGCAGGAGGTCGTCTTCGGGAGCCAATGCTCTGAATCTCTGCGTTTGGAAACAAGAAAGAGAATCGGCGATTACATTCAGGTGGCAGAGAATGTGTTGAGCTCTGAGAATGAATTGATGATTAATAGATAACCAGGTAATCCTTCTGAATTATATGGTGGGAGGATGAACGACTGTAGCTAAATTATCTGAGTGGAGAAGAATGGATTTTTGGGCCCAGAAGACCCCCAAAAAGGAAAGCGGCTACAGACAAAACCTAGAAATTGTTTTTAAGAAAGGCGGAGATGGGGAGGTGGTGGGTTATGATGAAATTGAAACGCAACTGAGAGGTAAGTGAAGAGGGTATTTATACTGCTAACAATCTCAATTAGCTAATGTGTAAATTGAATGATTCAATTTGGTGATGCTGAGATTGGTGTCAGACCCTCCTCCCGAACTTTAGTTAAGAACTTCATTTCAGTAAATTATCTGAGTGGAGAAGAATGGATTTTTGGGCTCAGGAAGACCCCCAAAAGGAATGCCGCTACAGCAACTGGATACATTTTGTACAATGACAAGTGATCGGGTATAGGAATGGTGCTGAATTCTTCGGGCCATGGAGCAGAAAACCATGTTCCCTTGTAGTATCCTCCAAAGCCAAGAGAGGGAGCTGCATATGTGAACAGTTGAATGTCTTTGTGCAGCAGGAGACAGTCCATTCTTTTAGTTCCATTCTTTTAGTAGGAGCTCCCACAGGTGGAGTTCCTTGTGGCAAAAAGGATCCACAAGTATGACATCTTTGAGGGAATCAATGGAAGGGATCAAGAGAAGAAGATAGGAGATGAAAGCTCTTCCTTGAGGAATTATCCTCACTGCGTAGTTTAAATGGCCTAGGAGGGACAGAAGATTGTGTTTGGTAGGAGGGGGGCAAGACAGAAAAGTGGAAATAATAGATACAATACGATTCCCCAAGGGAAGCGAGACTGAAAAAGATTGGGGAGCAGTGTGGAGTAGTGGCTAGGGCTCTGGACTCTTGACCGGAGGGTCGTGGGTTCAATCCCAGGTGGGGGACACTGCTGCTGTACCCTTGAGCAAGGTACTTTACCTAGATTGCTCCAGTAAAAACCCAACTGTATCAATGGGTAATTGTATGTAAAAAATTATGTGATATCTGTATAATGTGAAATAATGTATAATATGTAAAATGTGAAATAATGTGATATCTTGTAACAATTGTAAGTCACTCTGGATAAGGGCGTCTGCCAAGAAATAAATAAAAATAATCCAGGGTTAAGCCTAGAAACTCGATGGAAGTGAGAGGACCCAAGATCTTTTCTGATGCGAGGGGGATGCCGAGATTTGAAAATAACAATTTGAGGATCGTTATGTTCTGGGCAGGGGAAGCGTGTGGAAAATCAATGAGAAGAAAATCATCCTGGAGACGCAGCAGAAAAGGCAGAAAAGGAATGCGGTAGTTAAGGAGGATCCAGCACAGCACTTCTGACAGGGTATCGAATATCTTGGGGCTGCTTCTGCAGCCGAACGTCAGGCGAACAGAAAAGTAAAATTGGAACGCCACTGTACTCCGAAGAGGTGCCAGAGGGCAGGATCAATGGGCATGATTTTAAATGCGTATTGCAGCCCTGACCGTCTTTTAATCTGGAGAGGATGAAAAGATGGGGAGGATTGTGAGGGACGGACATGAGGGGATGGGGTGGAGGGTCGGTAAGGGAGCAGGAAATGGTGGGGTGAGCGGTGGAACCGAATACCGAGCATGCCAGATGCCGAAGACCTGTGAAAAAATGTGAGAATATCTCTTGGTCCAGTGCACCCTAGTAGATCCTCTGGTTCCACAGGCAGCGACTTTGCAGAGAAGGCTTTGTGATATTCAAAGAAATGGGAACCTCTGAATCTAACTTGAAGTCTAAAATGATCGCCATACAATTATCCAACTCACTCTGGGGGTCGGGATAGAACTCGCATATGATGTCCCTGAAATGGCTGAGAGCTAGAATGAACTCGGAAATGGTAAGTGTTTTGAATAAGTCAGGGTCGGAGGTTTTAAATGTAACTGAGAGGTGGGCGCACTGGACCACCCTGTTACTGACAGAATCTAGCGTGTTAGTGAGTAGTGAAACGAGGTTAATATCTGCACCTGCTAAAATCTGGTTGCGTAGGCCAAAGGACACTGGTACGGCATTTGATAGGGAAAAACCAGACACTGCGGAGGGAGAAAGTAAAGGGTGGTTATTGAAAAACTGGAGCGCTAGGGGGGAATTGAGGGGTGCCGGCAGAAAAGGCAGGTAGGAGGAGGAAGCAGCTATGGGGGCCTGCTGGACAACCATAGCCGTGGGGAGAGAAGAGAAAAAGAGAGAGCTGGGCCTGGTTGAGGTGAGAACACTGAACCTGCTCATGGGGCTTGCTGGGAACCCAACGTAGAAGTAAGGAATGTAGGTGCTTGCTGTGAGCCTGGGAAAGAGAAAGCAGGGGCCTGCTGTACCGCTGGGGAAGGAAGGAAGAGTGGACAGAAGAGCGGGGCCCTGCTGGGCAGTGGTTTGATGTAAGGAATAGAAGGGGGCTGTGTTGCCCTGTTGAAAGCTTGCAGCTGAAAAGGTAGAAGGAATATTAGACAGACAGGAAACCACTATGGGGGCCTGCTGGACGCCCATAATGGTCAGAGAGGTCACTGAAAGGTTACCCCGGGATGGATCGCGGGAGCAGCTGCTCCTAAATGTAAATTCTTCATCTACTGTTATGTGTCTACTCTTGCTGGTGCACTTATTTTAAATTATTTTATTTTTTTTCATATGGACTGCTGTCTTCATTTAGAAATTTGGTGTTGTACCAGTTATGTGAAGTTTCACCCCGAAATATATTAAAGGAAATAGGCTGTGGTTTTGTAACTAATAACAAATAAAATGGCAGTTTTTAAACAAATAAAGAGATGTTTTTGATGAATACAAATGAGCAGTTAAGTACTGAATCCTTCTGAGGAAGTACAATGGTGAGTGTGTGACTATTAATGTCCCTACGGAAACTTTTTTGGTAAGCCATTAAAACTGAATGTTTGGCTTAAAGATTTTTTAACTTTTATATTACGGTAGAGACTCTACCTTCACTACACACACACACACACACACTCATATTAAAGTAAAAGTCAGAATCTGGCCAATCTTAAGTTTTACCGATAAATGTTGACATTTACCAAATAAGGTGGTAAATGCCCATAATTAAGAAACAGGTTGCTTTTCGGACATTTACCAGTTAAAGCATATTGGTAAATGCAGGTATACCATCGAAGAATGCATTTATGCCTGCATATAAATTGTCAATTGACAAAATAATCATTAATGTTGAATATATATATATATATATATATATATATATATATATATATATATATATATATATATATATATATATATATATATATATATATATATATATTTCTGCATACACATTTTCCATTAACAAAAAACACTGATGTCAAGCAATATAATTATTTCTGAATACACATTTTCCATTAAAATAATCATTAATGTTCTTACAGTAATGCACAATTGAGCAATTTAAACTAGTTCAACATGTTACTGAACCGTATTGTGATCCACTTACATAGAACAACCAACATTCTGGTAAATTTACATGTAAAACAATTCACAATGGTGCTGAATGACGTAATGCAATCAGTGGTGTTGGAGATAAACAGAAAACAATGACATATGGTAATGACATTTACCCCCATCACTTCCATTTATCAAATATGATAAAATAATAATATGGGCAAAAAAGCATATCTTCTTGTGACAGTCTGGCTCGCAGTGGTGAGTGTGATGACGTCACGGACCAGGAAGTAACTGAAACCAAAACAATGGATGGGCGGGTGAAGCTGAGTGCAACGGCACTCAGCTGGATTTATTAATAATTAAACAAAACAAAAGATTTAAACAAAACAACAAAACACAAACCAAAGGGCACGAGGGCCAAACGAATAAACAGACAAACAAGTAAGTGGCGTGCTGGCTAAACCAGCACGTTTTAGCAATTGTTTTATGTCGTCTCTCTCCGCTCTCTCTCCGCTCCCTACTCCAAAACTCCACACCGCAGCACAGACAGCTGTCGGTTCTTATACTCTGGCTGAGGGGTTAACTAGCTATTAATTATCTTATTACCCCTCGGCCACAGTCTGCACGCGTTTGGTAAGGATGCATGACTGTCAGCTAGTTAAATAATCAGTAGCTGATCAGTCATGCATCCTCACGGGGTTTTTAAATATACATATAAAGACGCGGCGCTTTTACCCGCGCCGCAAACAAAAATACAAATAATAATAAATAGGGGCGGGACACTCCGCCACACTTCTCCATTGAAAATGAACCTCTAACCTTTAAGTAAAATAAAGTTACCTATGCATTATTTGCTGTATCCCCACTGTCATCCAATGTCTTTTTCTCATCTGATTCTTTATTGTCAGGGTTGCGTGTAGACACAGGGTTCTTTGGGCTCCATGGAAATCCTTTCTCTTTATAAATTAGGCCAACATCGAACAAAAATGCAACAGTTGCCAAAAATCCAGTGATCTACACAATAAAAGTGAGAACATTTGTAGAACTTTTTTTTTATATACTTAACCCTCTACTGTACATTGCATGTTAAAAATACATAGTAAATGCTTTTAAAACATAGAAATCTGAAACTATCAAAAGGCTTGATAGAAATAGAAAATAAATGGGTCTTATTTTAAAGCAAGACCACTGGCAAAATAAAATACATATACATAAAAGAAAGTACATATTAATTAATGTCATATCAATTAATGTCATAACTACTAAAAACAATAATGCACTTCTCCGTCTTACAGTATCATAGTGAGTTACACATTTGCTGTCTTACTAAAAACTAATGGCACTACACTCCTTCTAAATACAGTATGTCATTATGCCCCCAAATAAATTAAATAATTACTACATTTCTAAAAAGTAAACAGGAATTTCCCCTGTAGCCACAATGAAACATACCAAATGCCACTGAATATGCAATGATAAATGTAAAAAAAAAAACATAGAATGTTCAAAGTAAAAAAACTACGACAAAGTCTAGATGCCAAAATGTTTTACAACGGCAATACACTGGAAAACTGGACTTCGTTTCCCAGCCCATACAACTTGTAGCCCATCCTCTGCAGCCCTCCCCTATAGGGCCACTATTCTCTATAAATAAATGAGCATAAATAAAAACTATACTTACAACAGAAGTTGTTTCCAGAGCGGTTCCTTCATTGTGGGCAGCAAAGACACAAGAAGCAATGAGGAACAGAACTGCCATTCCAAGAGTAAAGAAAAAATCCTATAGATTGAAAAAATAGGGTAAAAAATGAAACATGCATTTTGAAATGATGAATTTGCTTTGAAAGACATGGGTCAGTGTGAAAATAAAAACAAAACTTCAGAACAGTACAACAAGTTTTTAATGATAAATTCACTGGGTCTGTCTATGCTTTGCAATTCAGTGTCCATAGAAAAGCATACTGTATAATGAAGCACAGATTTTAAATAACAAGAGAACATCTGGGACCTACAGACTGGAAAAACTTCTGCAGAGCAGTGTAGGCTAGATCAGCCAATTGGCAGATAATACAATGGTGTATAGCATTGTCTAAAATGACTTTATTGAGGGCTGTGTAACAACTGTAAATAGTATGTCAAAGTATACCAGTATACCATTATTGTATGCCAGAGGCTACAATAATGTGGAAATTCACACCATTTTTTGTTGAAGGAAAAATATTGTTATAACATAATACAGTAATCTGTCACGTATCTGCCTGTCTCATATCCGCCCTAACCGTTTATCCTCCATGATCAACCTCTTCAGCAACGTTAGTTTATTGAACACAGAAGATTAGTTCAGATATTGTAGATCCGACCAAAGTTGTCGTACACTGTGTTGTATGTGCTCCGTGCGCTGCCATTGCTGGTAGTGTCACATGAGCTGTTCAGTGTGTCGATATGTAAATAAATCCTGTTCACCTGCAGGGCGTATCAACTTCAACCTCCGTCTCGATCTCCTGACTGTCACTAAGCAGCAAATGCATGCATCCACACGGCAGATGGCTACTCTGTCACAAGCATTAATACCCTGTATCTTTCTAAACAAGGGATTTAGGGGAGCTCCCTAATAAAAACTGAATCTCAAAATCATTTTGTGACTATAGTAATTGTTACAGCTGTGTGTAATTGTATTTAAAACAGGATTCATTCATCCGACTTTTTACATATCCGCCCTTACTCTGGTCCCACCACAGTCGGAGATGCGACGGATTACTGTACAATTAAGTAACACAAAACAACAGCCATGCTTATGATCATGAGTCCTTATAATAACATTCTGTGTTGGTTGTTACTTGTTTTGTAATAAGTAATGTTTTCCTTTTCATTAAGGAAAGGATTATGGTCTCCCCACTGATTCCCCCATGAGGGTGAAAGAATTCTTACCACGAGTGAGAGCCGGTTAATTCCCACTGACTCGCACAATGTGGTTGTAAGCAGGATCAGCAGTAAAATGGTAAAAAGGACAGCTGTGCAGCTGACGAATTCAAAGAAGTAGAGTGCTCCACAGTCAGAGCAGTTGTTGACCACTTCTTCACATATAAATGCAATGAATGACAGGAGCTGTGGCGAAACAAAAGTACATTTACTGACTAGCTAGACACATTGTTGTAGCTTCTGTGTCAGGCAGTAGTACATTCAGGCTTGTTTTTAATTCCAGTTTTCACACAGTGCATAACACTGTGCAGCTATAACATATCTCACACAAAAATATTTATCAGATGTCATGTGTAACAAATGCTACTGCATTTTGCAGGATTCCAAACAGGTGGTATAAAGCATGACAGACAACGTAATCTTGGTTAGCCAGTAGAGGGCGTATTTATTTAATTCCAACACATGAATTCAGTGAAGAAAATAAAAACACTCATTCAGGACACTGACTCACTTTACAGCCCCTGACTAACCAATTGTGTTTGGCTAATAGCAAACACAATTCAAAATATAGTGTCCTTTTTGTACAAATATTTACAGACCATGTTTTCCTCACTGGCTGAGTAAAGCTAGCACTTAAGATGTTTCACACAGAAGATAGCAAAGGTACCCTTTAGGTTCTACTCCTTCTGATGTTTTCAGAACTCTTCTTATTAGTTCAGTCCGTGCACAAATTTATTTCCCTTCTTCCATAGGAAAACATTAGAGAGTACACTGGTAAGTAACACGTTTCTCTACCAATAGAAAGGTAGAGGTATATCAAAAGGTGAGGTTCCTATTTAGGTTCTGGAGCCACCTCCTGGCGGATCCTGGTATTGCACTTTCCAAAAAAAACGAAACTCTTCCTGCTGGTTAAGCACGAAGCACTGAAGAATTATCTATATCCAACAGTCCTCGTTTCCTCCCATTAACCTCAACAAAGGAACCGATTACGGCGTCACATCCCCCTAAAGTACCCCCAGTCTTGCCCCCTCCGACAGCTAGTTCAATCACGTCTCCTCCAATTCATGACTGAAACTTCGCTCACCGTACCAGGGCGATGACTCCAGGTACTGTGACGCCGCCCTCTTCCTGAATGGCTGGCTTCCAACTGCCCCTTGAATGAACTACACAACCATTCCGTACTAGGCACACAGTTCCTGTTGTACAGTGCCCTCACAGGTCGAGAGGGAGATTGTTGATTCAGATTAATTCGCTCTCTGTTACACACAAATAAAATTTTTATTTTATTGTTCATTACATGTGTTGCTATTTACAAAAATGCTGGCTGGTTTGTGGAGTTGGGGGTTACAACCTGTGAGTGATTACATAACTATATTAATTATTGTAGGAATTACTACCTACAATAATGAATGCACTTACGCACACACACGGTTTTCACTAAAGTCCCAATTTAAAAACAGTACGATTCATTGTAGCCTTTGGGATGAAACTGTTAGCTAGGTGGCTTTTTTTTTTAATTAGCAGTGGGAGACAACCGCTTCAGCAACTACAGTAATATGTTGGTGTGGCGGAGTGTCCCGCCCCTTTGTTTATTATTTATTTTATATTATGATTTATATGTTTATATGACGGCGAAAGCCGATTGTTATTTGTTATTGTTTTGTGTTTTGATGCGTGACTGATCAGCTACTGATTATTTAACTAGCCGCTCAGGGATGCCACGCCCGCTCTGCTCAGGGATACCATGTCTGTATCGACTGGGTTTGCCTGCTGCTCCGCATCGCCTGGGGTTGCCTGCTGCTCCTCATCGCCTGGGGAACCACCAGTTGCAGGGTACGAGGGCGAAGTGGAGCTCCCGCTGCCGCCTCCATGGCCAGGGGCTCCCCTCCCGAGTTCGCCTCCCGAGGGTCCGCTGCTGCCGTCACCTCCTGAGGGTCCGCTGCTGCCGTCGCCTCCCAAGGGTCCGCTGCTGCCGTCGCATCCCGAGGGTCCACTGCCGGCTCTGCTTCGCCTGGGGTCGCTGTCGGCTCTGCTTCGCCTGGGGTCGCTGTCGGCTCTGCTTCGCCTGGGGTCGCTGTCGGCTCTGCTTCGCCTGGGGTCGCTGTCGGCTCTGCTTCGCCTGGGGTCGCTGTCGGCTCTGCTTCTCCTGGGGTCGCTGTTGGCTCTGCTTCGCCTGGGGTCGCTGTCGGCTCTGCTTCGCCTGGGGTCGCTGCTGGCTCTGCTTTGCTTGGGGTCGCTGCCGGCTCTGCTTCGCCTGGGGTCGCTGTTGGCTCTGCTTCGCCTGGGGTCGCTGTCGGCTCTGCTTCGCCTGGGGTCGCTGTCGGCTCTGCTTCGCCTGGGGTCGCTGTCGGCTCTGCTTCACCCGGGGTCGCTGCCGGCGATGCGGAGCAGCAGGCAACCCCAGGCGATGCGGAGCAGCAGGCAACCCCAGGCGATCCAGACATGGTATCCCTGAGCAGAGCGGGCGTGGCATCCCTGAGCGGCTAGTTAAATAATCAGTAGCTGATCAGTCACGCATCAAAACACAAAACAATAACAAATAACAATCGGCTTTCGCCGTCATATAAACATATAAATCATAACATAAATAAATAACAAACAAAGGGGCGGGACACTCCGTCACACCAACATATTAGATTCAGCGTCCGTCAGTTCTGGCAGATTCTACTGTAGTTGCTGAAGCGGTTGTCTCCCACTGCTAATTAAAAAAAAAGCCACCTAGCTAACAAAAAATAAACAAGCTTAGAACATAAGAGCAAGAAAGGTTTTAGCACTAATATATATATATATATATATATATATATATATATATATATATATATACTGTATATATATATATTAAATGTAAAATAAATTTACCTTTTTATTTTATGTTTGACTACTGATAAATAAAGTGGTATTAACTTAATTTCCTAGTGTGAGTTGTTTGAATGTGTATTATGTTATTAAACTGTACTTTTGAAATCATGAATTTGTTTTCTACGACTATTTTAGGGAATCCTTTTGAATCATATTGTACGTTAATTCAAATCATGTGATGAATACTATCCATATATGGATTGTATTGGGGGGTTTCCCCAAATAACAACCAATCAGAAGTATTAGTATTTTTTTATTTGATCGTGTCACTGCCAAAAATGCGCTGATTTGCCTGACTATCACACAAGCAAATCTTATTGAATGCGTCATCTTTTGCTAAAGATATTAATTTAAAACAAATTACTCAAATTACTGCAGTTTGTAAATGAGAGAACTGTCAGCATTATTTTGTATCATTTCGGATGTACGCAATAATAACACAAACTGATAAATAATGTTTGAATTTGTTCATCTTTTTATTCTTTACTCAGTAATTATTTTCTCCCGTTTTAAAAGTGGGCTTTTGATTGGCTGATTGGGTACCACTAGTCTCCTCAAGTCTCCACTGGTGCGCCATGCAGTGGCTTGAAACCTAGTCTCCTGAAACCAAGTTCCAAGCAACAAAGTGGCTCTGTGTTCCCTTAGCTTTAAAATTAAGTTAAACAAACCAAATGTTTAATTACAACGTGTCTTTTTTTCTTAATAAGTGCGCCCTATACATCCAAAATGAAAATCATTTTATGTTTTCCAGCAACAAAGCTGGAAACAATATTGATCGTTTGAAAAAAGGAGTAACGCGCAGGCATCTCTGTCGTGAATATAGGTTGTCAAAAAGCACTTTTTAGGCTTGTTCAGCAACGATGCGGCAAAGCAAAATTGATTAAGGAAAAAAAAAGAAAAAAAACCTGATGAATCTGAGGATCTGATGAACTTTTCATGTCAAACTTTTCATGTCAGAAAGATTTGGAATAAAAGCTCAGTTTGGGATTGTTGCATGTTGGATTAAGATTTGGTGCACTTTAAAATGATTCTTTAACGAATAGGATAAAGCAAAGGCAGAATACTACATACATGACACGAACAGGTACATGCAATTCTACTTTTATTCACAATCTCATTTTATTAACTTACTCCAACAGTGTATCCTTCATATTGATTGTCCTTTCGCTATAACAAACCCCTCAATATAACGAACAAAAGGCTTGGACCCCAACAGGTTTGTTATTGCGTGCGTGCGTGCGTGCGTGCGTGCGTGCGTATATATAGAGGCTGTGTGGTCCAGTGGTTAAAAAAAAGGGCTTGTAACCAGGAGGTCCCCGATTCAAATCCCACCTCAGCCACTGACTCATTGTGTGACCCTGAGCAAGTCACTTAACCTCCTTGTGCTCCATCTTTCGGGTGAGACGTAATTGTAAGTGACTCTTCAGCTGATGCATAGTTCACACACCCTAGTCTCTGTAAGTCGCCTTAAAGGCGTCTGCTAAATAAACAAATAATAATATTTGTGCCAGTTCAGGTCTTGTGGAAGAGGATCTGTCTGTGCCAAAGCCCTGATTTTTGACGTAGTAGGTTAAATTTTTCCCAGAATTTTCTTTTTGTTTGTTTTTTATTTTGTAAAAGTCCACATACATTGTTCATAAAAAGAAAACAGAATATTATATAAAATGTAAAATGTTCAAACCTCAACAAAACAGATCAGCAGTGAGACAATTCTTACAAAGTCCAAAAATGTTCATAAAAATCATAAAAATAAATAGCTAGTATGTCAACCTAATACCCAGGATGACCCAAAAAGTCAACCGACTTATTTCCATTGGGGTCCTGTTGAAATAAAAAGGGCAGAAACCATATATAAAAGAGTTGTAAAAATGTGATATATAAATTATATGTGATACATACCTGTTTATCCAGTTTATGGATCCAGGCTTTTTAGCATTCTCATCCCTGACCTCTGTACTTATAATTAACACAATTGATTGCTCTTATTTTTGTTGTTTCTTGCTGGAACATGAGGTTTAGTAATAGCTCTCTGGGTTGGGGCAACTGACCCCATACACCATTAGCTGAACTATATTTTGGCACATGAATCTTGCACTGAAGGAAACAAAATGTTCATATATCACAATTGTGACTCACAGTGACATATTGTTGCTTGATAAGGCCCATAATTTTAGGGTTGTTAAAAAGTTTTAAAAGTAGGACAACAAAAGAAATACATTTCAAGCAATCTTGCCATATGTATATCAGCTCTTAATACAGGATAACTATGGGCATTGGTAGAAGACAGATGTAAGTTGTAAAATGTTACAACTGTCCCCAGTCTCCCCTATTGTGTTTTGCAATGTTTTGTTTAAGAGAAAGTGAGTATTTATTTTCAACAGACTGCTATTGGGTAGTGTACATATGAAAAAAGTTTAAAGAAATAAAATGTAAGTATTAATTAATCATTTTTGAAAATGCAAGCCCACTTTTTTGTTTAAAAAATAAATTAACAAGCGCTGTATGTATGTGAAGATCACAACCGAGAGATAACAGTACGGTAACATACGATCTGTGTTAATTAACATGCTCGCTCAGCTACAAAATACAAATCTCATTCGCTGACCTACATAGCTACACGTAAATGCTGTATGCATACACAACCAAACAATTTATTTTCAGTGCATGACAGTGCATTTTAAAGGAAATAAAGGCTGTGCCTAACCAAACGTGTTTTTACATCCATTGCCAAGATTTCGTGGATTTTTGTTCAAATTTCATGACTTAATCGTAATCGTAATCAAAATTGTATACATAATAATAATAATAATAATAATAATAATAATAATAATAATAATAATAATAATAAATTACTTCTTAGTTAAAGCTTTGTGAATAGGACCCATAATCACTAACCACCAAGCCTAATAAGGTTTTATTACATGCAAAAGCGAATGCTTTTAGATAAACCATTCAGACAAAAATAACAGGACAGATGGTATAGACTTATTTAGCATGCTTCCATGCTGAGGAACCTGGGAGGCATATATATCCCTGGGCTTTTAGAAGCCCGCTTCTTACTTGATGCTGCTAAAGCTACTTTGTGGTGAAACCTAGGACCCAAGTGCTTTACCATACAGTCTGTAATAATATAAAGACATGTTCACATTACAGAATGAGAAATAAATAACTTCACACTATGCAACTGACTTTAAAATGATACCTTGTTTAGTTCTAGTTTTCTAAACATTTCAGCTGTTCTTTTTTCTTAAAATACAGACTTGAGTAAACAACATTTATAATAGCACCCCACGTTTCACTGTCACAAAACAATATACTTACCACTTCTAGAATTTTAATCCCAACCCTTTTTTTGTCCAAATCATTTCTTAGCAAGCTCTTCGACTTCTGTTCGGGTGCCATCCTGACCAACAGCAACCAAATTGAAAATGCTATTACAATTTAGCACAAGGTAAAAAAAATGAAAAAATAAGTTATTTTCAAGAATCCGACAGACCTGTTCTCAAAATGGTCACCTTTGAAGTGAAACCGAAACTAAATCATTCTGTACTTGCAAATAACCGTTTAAAACACTTAAACACTTAAAAAACACGTTCCTCAAATATACTAGTATTAATATAACGCCAGCAGTCTTCAGTCCATCCAGTCTTAATTGCATATTTTTCTTATTATAAAAGAAGCATAACCAATATTGTTTACATTAAGCTTTACTGTACAGGCTACTATATATACTGTATATCATTTGGTCTCACCAAATGAAAATATTACAAGACACCATACTGAATATCATAAACTAAAAGACATGTCTTACTTTTCTGATGTCGATGATTAAATGGACTGCTGTGACTAGTTTCTTAATTTCTTCTCAAAGTTGTCTTATGCAGCCCAGACGGTTAACATATACAACCTAATTTCCCTTTGCGCTTGTTCAGCAACAGGAGGGTGTGTCGATCTAGTAGACTTATTTCAGGGCTTCCAGTGACGCACGCCACTGTCCACTAAAAAAAAAAAGTTTGTCTCCAAATATGTGTCACTTAACCACATAATTAATAACGGCATTGTTATGCGGGTAAATAGTAAAATCCAATTACCTTATTTCCAAAAAACAACGCAGGATTAATCGCTTAACTCTTTCACTGCAGGGACTATAAAACGCCATGCTGTTTTACATGTATTGTTACAAAAAGTCGAACAATTAAGTTATTGTAGGAAATGCCTCCTTCCAGAAGCCAATATGACATTTTCTAGCCTGTATTCACCAGGGGGCATTACATGTGGTAACTCGCTTTATACAATATGGCTATGTTGTAGACACAGGAAGCATAGTTAAGTTCCCTTTCAAGTCGAAAATAACCATCAAGTATGGGATATTGCCGTCAGGCAGTAGGGATTGGCTGAGCTTTTATAGCAAAGCTGCCGATAGGCCTCTGCGCGAGCTGCCACGTAAGCCCGCCCCCTTGGGAGCTTAATATACGCAGCGCGCAGAGACTCTCTTCCTCTTTTGCCTTCAGCTAATGCAGGACATTGAGCTGGTAAGTTTTCTCTCTGAGAATTACTCCACTGATTGTACTCGTCAGCCTTGAGCTTGAGAAGCTGGCTACTGCCCCTTCTCTGAGTTGATTTCAGTGTTCGCTCTACGGAGCATTATTATATTTTTCAACTTTCACGCTTTGCTCGGCATGCGTTCTCGGCGTTAGCTTTCGCCGTCCGTCTTTCTTTCATTTTCATATAATTTTACAATTTTTATATTGTCTATTCTTTCCGTTATATAGAATAGGGTTTAGAGGACGCGTTCTTGGCGCCTGGCTAGGCCGCGCAATTTTGCAGCCTCGGTCTTGCCTCGGCTAGACCCGAGTGTAACCTGCTGCTAGCAGCCACTCCTATAATAACAGCCGGATTGTAACATCACCGCGTGGTTGCTGCGACTGTAGCTACGCTACAATAACATCGTGTGTCGGCTGCAGTTCCTCTAAACTGAAGAAATAAAAATAAAAAATAAAAAAGATTTTTCCCATACAATACACATAGGAAGACTACCGCCAACTGCACTTTTTAGTTGACCCTTATAAACAGGTAGGTATAAGCGCCAACACCTTTGTCTTTTTAGACTGTGACACGGTACTGGCACTTAGCGTCTCGCTCTGCGGTCAGCTGGCGTTTGGCGTCTAGTGCATAGCGTCTTCACGCTCAGTACAGCAGCTTGGCGTTTTCGGTGTCAGCGCTTTGGCGCTTTGGTGTAGCGGCAGAGGCTTTGTGCTTAGTACCTGCGGCGCGGGGCTCGGTGCCGCACCTCGGCGCTTCGGCAACCGGCGCTCGGCGCTTCGGCGCATCGACGATCAGTGCCGCACCTCGGCGTTCGGCGCCGGGCGTCGGCCTTCGGTCTGCACGCACCTCGGCGCTTCGGCGCCGGTGCTTTCGATGCTCAGTGCTCGGTGCCTCGGCGCTGGTGCCGCACCTCGACCCTCGGCGGCTTTGGCTCGGCGCTTCGGCGCACTCACCTCGGCGCTTTCGGCGGCCGGTACTCGGCGCTCAGTGCTTCGGCGCCTCGGCGCTCGGTGCACGCACCTCGGCGCTCGGCGCCGGCGCCGGTGCCCGTGCCTCGGCGCTCGGTGCCGCACCTCGGCGCTTCGGCGGCCGGCTCGCGCATCAACGCCGGCTCGGCGCCGCGCTTTTCGGCCTTCGATGCTTCAGTGCTCGACGCTCGGTGCATCGACGCCTCGTCGCTTGGTGCATGTACCTCGACGTTCGACGCTTCGCCGTTCGACGTTTGGTGTTGGAGTGGCAATCATGTCCGGGTTCCACCATTGCGTCACCTGCGAGGCAAAATTGCCGGCGAGCGATTTTCATGAGGACTGTGTGGCGTGCCTGGGACCAGAGCACGCCGCGTCTGCCTTGGCAGACAGATCGTTTTGCGCATTGTGCGCTAATTTTCAGCCGCGCACTCTTCGCCAGAGGGCGAGGAAAGCGGTGGGTAGCCACTCCCCTTCCTCAGGGTCATCTTACACCCTGTCTGTCCCGCCGTCGTCCACAGCGACTCCGCCCGTCACTCTGCGGGTATCCAGGAGCCCCTCCCAGCTTACAGCTGGCCAGAGATCCCAGACCATAGACGTGCCGGGGCGCACTTCGTAGCCCGTCTATTCGACCCGAGGCTCCTCCCTCGCAGGGAACGTTCTCGCCGATCACAGTCTCGCTCCGTGTCACCCCGCCGTAGGGGACGCTCCCGTTCTCCTCATCTGGACAGGCGTTATAGGGACAAGTCAGGCGTGGCAGAGCTCACATAAAAAATGTCCCAGTTTATGGACGTGATGATGGGCCAGCAATCGTTGCTCATGTCTCTTACCAACATGGCACCACCAGCCGGGCCAATTGCCAATCAGCCGGCGTTTCAGCCACAGCCTCTGGCCGTCCCTGTTGTCCAACAACCCCAAGGGGTATGGGATGTAGATGCCATCTCCAGGGATGCTTCCGAAGGAGAGCCTCTCCTTGAGGAGGACAGTGTGGAAGCTGAACTGACATCCCAGCACTCGGAGCAAGACACTGAATCGTAGGCGCTAGATGCTCCTATTATGCCGGGGCACACGTTTGGCCCAGCGGTTGAGGAGATGCTGCAACGCTCTGTTAAGGCCCGGGAGGCATCTCAGCAGATGGCAAAGATGTGGCCGCATAAGCCCTTCCAGCCTAAGCTCCAACAGGAGCACCAGTGGCGTAGAACACCACCTCAGCACCAGCCACGGCCAGGGGGTACTAAGACCTCTCCCTCAAGCACAGCAGCGCGCGGTCAACCTCCATTTGCAAGACCGCAGCGCAGAGGGTGGCATCCTAGAGGAGGTGGCAGGCCACGCCCTCGGGGCTCTGGCCAGACCCCTCGCGAACGAGCGCAGCCGAAACAGCCCTGAGAACTCCAGGCAGCTGTTAACCCACCCCTACACTGTCTCACAGCTCCAGTTCTGGCAACAATGCACCAACGACATCTGGGTGCACAAAACTATATCCACCGGGTACACCCTTCAGTTCCGGTTAAAACCTTCCCCCTTTCGAGGAGTGGTCATAACTGCAGTGAAGGACTCGGTTCAGTCCTCAGCTCTGAATGTGGAAATACAGGCATTGCTCAGCAAGCGTGCCATTCAACAAGTAGACCCTGCTCTGATCGACCAGGGGTTCTATTCCAAATACTTCCTGGTGCCCAAAAAGGACGGCGGGCTCCATCCTATTTTAGATCTGCGAGTACTGAACAAATACCAGCGGGTGTTATTGTTCAGGATGCTTACGCACAGGCACATCATCCAGTCAGTCCGACACGGTGACTGGTTCACTACCGTGGACCTGACAGATGCGTACTTTCACGTTCCCATCTGCCCGGGTCACAGGAAGTATCTCGTTCGCATTTCAGAGCAGGGTATCACGAGTTTTGTGTCCTTCCATTCGACCTATCACTAGCTCCTCGAACCTTTTCCAAATGTATGGATGCCATTCTAGCTCCCTTGCGGGCTCAAGGTGTCCGACTGCTGAATTATCTGGACGACTGGCTGCGTCTGCGGCGCCAGTCGAAGGAGCAGGCGGCACAGCACACAGTGATGGTTACAGACCATCTTCAGCGGCTAGGTCTGAAGATCAATTCAGAAAAGAGCAGCCTTGTGCCGAGCCAACAGGCCGAATTCTTGGGTCTGCATCTGGACTCAGTGTCCATGGAAGCGACCCTGTCGACACAAAGAGTTGCCTCGATGGAGGGTGTCTCTCCTATTCAGGTTGAGAGAAACAGTCAGCATGGAGCTGTGTCAGCGCATGCTGGGGTTGATGGCTGCCGCCGCAAGCCCTTCCTTTGGGCTTACTACACCAGAGACCTCTGCAGGCCTGGTTCAATGCCTTCGCGTTGCATCCGCGGAGAGACAAACACCGCAGGCTAAGGGTATCCCGAGCCTGCTGGGAAGCCTTCGCTGGTGGAAAGTTCCGTCGAACATCCGCCAAGGCGTACGCTTGGGTCCCATTTTCAGAAGGGAGGTCATCACGACCGACGCTTCCAACCAAGGTTGGGGAGCAGTCTGGAACGGGACAGGGACCCGTGGAGTGTGGTCAGGACCCTGGAGGTCAACCCACATCAATGCTGTGGAACTCAGAGCGGTGGACCTCGCCCTCCGGCACTTCTTGCCAGTGCTTCTAGGCAAGCATGTGTTAGTGCGGTCAGACAACACCACAGTTGTGGCGTACATCATCCGCCAGGGCGGCTTGCGGTCCCTCGGTCTTCACCGGATGGTAACTCGGATGTTGCTATGAGCACAACCGCGTTTAACCTCTCTGCGTGCAGTTCACCTACCGGGCAGAGTCAATTACATAGCAGATCTCCTATCCAGAGGAGGCCCTCTTGCCGACGAATGGTGTCTCCACCCTCAGGTGGTAGAGCGCATCTGGGAATGGTTTGGCACACCGCAGGTAGATCTCTTAAGCCGCCAAGAGACCACGCACTGCCCCTATGGTTCTCGGTGAAGGACCTCGACAGCCCCTAGAGTCGATGCACTGGCTCACGAATGGCCACCAGAGCTCCTATATGCGTTTCCACCGATTCCGATCCTCCGCCTTCTTAGAGAAGGTCAGGGTAGAAACAGCGACAGTGATTCTGATCGCTCCTCGGTGGCCTCGGAGAATATGGTTCCCAAGTCTGGTGCAGTTGTTGCACGGTCGCCGAGGGAGCTCCCTCTGCGAGCGGACCTGTTGTCCCAAGCCCAAGGAGGACTATGGCACCCGAACCCCAAGCTCATGCAGCTATGGGCTTGGCCCCTGAACAGGAGCGCCTGTCAGCCTTAGGGGCTCTCGACGGCGGTGATTTTGACCATTCAGAGTGCTAGAGCGCCCTCTACTAGGTCGCAGTATACGTACAAATGGCAGTTGTTTCAAGATTGGTGTCTGGCGGAGGGCCATGACCCAATATCCTGCCCTATGGCAGTGATATTACAGTTTCTACAAAAACTGTTAGATGAAGGGAAATCTCCCTCTACACTTAAGGTGTATTTAGCTACCATATCTGCTTGCCATGTACACATTGACGGGTTATCATCAGGTTGCCATTTTCTGGCATCTAAGTTCCTGAAAGGCGCAAGACGCTTGCGGCCTCCAAAGGACGACCAGTTTACCGTCATGGAGCCTTGACGTGGTGTTAGAAGCCCTTACCAAGGCACCGTTCGAGCCTCTCCACAGCGTGGACATGAAGCTCGTGTCTATGAAAACTGCGTTTTTGCTATCAGTGGTATCAGCAAAACGCGTGGGCGAGTTACACGCACTTTCAGTGCATTTCTCATGTACTCGTTTTGCAGGAGACGGTTCTAAGGTCTCCATGCGTCCAAATCCAGCCTTTTTACCCAAGGTCATATCCCCGTTTCATATGAACCAACCAGTTGAGTTGATGGCATTCCATCCTCCTCCTTTTTGTTCCCCAGAGGAAGAACGGTTACACATGCTCTGCCCCGTGCGGGCATTGAGGTGTTATATTGACCGTACAACGACTGTGAGGCTAACAGAACAGTTGTTCATATGCCATGGTTCTAGGACTTTGGGTCAGCCGTTGTCTAAACAATGCCTTTGCCATTGGATAGTGGATGCTATTAAATTAGCATATGAATCTGCAGGCCTTCCGCCACCAGGGCAGTTGAAGGCACATTCCACTAGGGGTATGGCGACATCCTGGGCCCTCTTTAGAGGGGTGCCTGTGTCTGACATTTGCGCTGCAGCCAGCTGGGCTACACCGCATACTTTTATGAGGTTCTACCCTTTAAATGTACTGGAATCCTCTGCTCAGTCATTCGGAGCATCCGTGTTACACTCTATGACGCCCTAGTTGGCGCTCATATTGAGTATTGTCACGATATGGTTTGACCCCACTTTAGGATAGGTGTCATTGCGAGCGTGAGACGCTGGGCGCTGCTCCGCATATGCGTAGATGTATTGCCTACGCAGTTCGTTTATGGCGTAAGTCTGTCCTACTGCCGAGAATCCTCCCTCGCGGCGGCTTGGGTACACTGTTCCCATACTTGATGGTTATTTTCGACTTGAAAGGGAATGATAGGTTGCAACCCGGTTCCATAAAGAAAATAACCATCATCTGTAGTCGCTCCGGAAGCCTTCACGGCCTGAAGAGCAAAAGAGGAAGAGAGTCTCTGCGCGCTGTGTATAGTAAGCTCCCAAGGGGGCGGGCTTACGTGGCAGCTCGCGCAGAGGCCTATCGGCAGCTTTGCTATAAAAGCTCAGCCAATCCCTACTGCCTGACGGCAATATCCCATACTTGATGGTTATTTTCTCTTTCAGGGAACCGGGGTTGCATCCGCAACCTATCGTTAGTAGGGCTCCTGATTTTCCATTCTTGGGAATGGCAATTTCCCTTTTTCAAAATGACCAATTCCGTTTTTTTTCCGTTTTTCAAAATGAACAATTCATTTTTTTTTCCGTTTTTATAAATTTATTAAGAATTTAAGAACGTAATTTGAACATAATTAACATGTTTACATTACAAATCTATTGAATTCATTTTTTAAAAGTCCTTGAGATACTGTAGTTTTCAGGAAAAAAATATTTCTTATAGCAGTCCACTAGTAACAATGTACTGTAGGTCAGTCAACAAATAAAGGTGTTTTGAAAAAAATCAGCTTATTGCTGGCATTACAATATAGATAATAGTCGAAAACGAGGGGCATTATTACAAAAATGTACAATTTTCATAAAATTACAAAGTAAATACAATGTTCAGGATACTTATCTCTCCCATCTGTAGTTTCATCTGCAACAACGCAAACTGGTTTATACTTGCTGGGCTCCTCAACTAGTTTTTTTTTTTTTTTAATTTAAGGGGAGCAGATTGTAAAAAAGTTAGGAGTAGATGGGCCATTTTACTCTGCACATTTTAAAGCAATAATAAATATTACATATCTTAATATTCATATATTGGACAAGACTTACACATTTTACCATATGAATAGTACTTTAATAATAGAGCAGTGTGAGAATTTAACTGAGCACCATTACAAACATTTTAAAATGTATGTGACATATTAATAGAGTAACTGTTAAGAAGAGATCAGCGCTTCTACTTTTGAGCTTCTAACTACTGTACCCTCTGGATACGTATTTCCAAAAGCTCCTTGTTTGGTTTCAAAATACCTTTTCATATTGTATTCCTTAACTACTGACACACATAATAATGTGTAAAAATAATGTAATTGTATGTAAAAAATAATGTGATATCTTAAATAAGTATTTATTGGTCCACTCATTGTTGAATCTACAATTGTCACCATTTTCTGTTCTTACTACAGTAGCTAGAGTAGAGAGAGCCATGTTATAAATCACTCTGAGTACGTAGTATTATTAAGGAGTTAATGAAATTAGAAATAATAAGTTATAAAACTAAACGTTTCACCTCGACCACCGTGTCGTTTCCTTGTGTTGAGCAGGTGGTGGAAGAACGGATTTGCGATAATAACTAAATAAATGAATAAATCAATTCAATTAAATTTTTTTTTAATCGGGGGGTTGACAATGTTTTTTTTTCAGGTACTTTTCTGTATATACAACTCCAAAAGTATTCCACAGAATAGAACTCTCACATAACAGCAGTTGCCCAGCTCGGTTTCGGCTCTCGTGGAACGTGCTGCAGCTTTCCTGCAGGTTCCCTGGACACTTGTGGCAGAACAGCGCCAGTCCATTTTCCGGACACAGGCGCTGGCTCCTCGCCCTCAGAGATTCCCAGCTTTCTCAGACTTCATGGAGGAAGTACGCTCCTCCTGGGATCGGCCAGCTTCGGGTCCCAGTGTGTTTAAGCAGGCCGCCTCCTTGGAGGGCACGGATAAGCTCGGCCTGGCGGGGTTCCCCCCGGTAGGCCCCATCATCACGGCCCTGGTGAGGGCCCTGCTGGTGGGTGGGCTTGCTAGAGACCCGGCGTGTCCAAAACCTCAGTGCAGGGTGACGGAGACGCATTTGAAGCGAGCATACGCAGCAGAAGCACAAGCAACTCGCTTAGCTAATACAGCAAGTGTGCTGACCGCATATTTGGATGGTGTATTGCGCGAGGCCCCGCTCCATGAGCCGGTGGCCTCAGAGCTGCGTCTCCTGTCCGGTACACTGCTGCAGATCTCCGGTCTTCAAGGGCAAGCCCTGGGCCGGAGCCTGGCTAGTTTAATTGTGGCGCGTAGACAGCTGTGGCTGTCACAGGCCAGGGTCCCTGATGAGGATAAGGCTGCGCTGCTGGATGTGCCCATATCCCCGGGACACACGTTTGGGCCAGCTGTGGAGGAGATTTTGCAGAAATCCCACCGGGAACGCGAGGCGTCCTGTCAGGTGGCCGTGTTGCTCCCTCCCCGTGCTCCTGCATGGGGTAGGTCAAGCCGCTGGCTAGCTCCTCAGACTCGAACAGTTCCAGTCCCCACAGCTCCGCTGGGTGACCTAAGGCATCGCCTTCAGGGCACAACAGCACATAACCGAGCCCAACCGACGGGCAGAGGGAACGCAGGTCGTGGTCGGTCCACATACCAGCGTTCCAGGGGTCGCTTTCAGGGCCAGCACCCTAAGTGTGTCTCTGGGTGCGCATTTGAGCCATAATATTGTAGTAGAGGCTCTTACAAAGGCCCCGTTTGTGCCCTTAAACTACATAGAGCTGAAGTACCTGTCTATGAAGACAGCCTTCCTCTTAGCTATCACCTCCGCTAAGCGGATCAGTGAGCTGCAGGCTCTGTCTGTACACAGCTTCTGCATGCGCGTTTGGGAGGATGGAAGCAGGGTGTCGCTGCGCACCAGTCCCGCTTTCCTTCCCAAGGTGATTACAGCTTTCCAAGTTAACCAGTCTGTGGAACTGGAGTCTTTTCATCCACCTCCGTTTGCTTCAACTGAAGATGAGAGATTGAATTTCCTCTGCCCAGTGCAGGCATTGAAATATTACGTACTTAGGATAAAAGCTTTGCGTCAATCTGACCAGCTCTTTGTCTGTCACGGAACACGGACTCTAGGACAGCCCCTCTCTAAGCAGCGTCTGTCACACTAGATTGTGGATACAGTGTTGACTGCGTATAATGGTGCTGGCTTACCCCCACCTGGTAGGGTAGCTGCACACTCAACTAGAGGGTTGGCTACATCTTGGGCCCTTTTTAAAGGTGCTTCGATGTCTGATATTTGTACTGCGGCTAGCTGGGCTACGCCACATACTTTCTCCAGGTTCTACCATATTAATGTATTAGATCCTGCTTTGCCTTCTGTAGGCACAAGAGACCTGAGGGTGTAAGTTCACACCGCTAACCTCTGGGTTAGGCAGTGCTTGTGCTTCCCTCATATGCTGCCATTCCTTCTCCCTCGTGATGACTCTGGCATACATTATCCCATACATAATGTCATTGGTGGTCGTCTTCGAATTGAAAGGGAACGTTAGGTTACTTACCGTAACCCTGATTCCCTGAAAGAGAAGACGACCACCAACCACGGGGTCACTTCCGTCGCCCTCACGGGTTTGATGGAAAAAGAGGGAGAGCCTGTGAGTGACGGTTTTATACCCTCGGTGGGCGGGACTGAGTGTGTCATCCCAGGAAGGGGCCTTCGGCAGCTCTGGTATAGAGAGCTCAGCAATACCTACCTCAAGGGCAGGAATATCCCATACATAATGTTGGTGGTCGTCTTCTCTTTCAGGTAACCAGGGTTACGGTTAGTAACCTAACGTTTGCACACCAGACAGCCAATGGGAAGGCTCCCTGTCTGCTTGCAGGAATCACAAGCTTTCCTATTGGCTAAATGCACAGGATTTGAAGGCACCAGTGAACTACTCACTATCTGCAGCGTCCAATCACAAAAAAAGTAGAGACAAATCTAGGATAATAATATAAAAACATATATATTAACCTTGATCTAGGGCTTTTCAGGTTTGCCCCTGCCCACATCACCATGGAACGTAGTTCCGCCCAGGGTATTTACACTGCCTACTTCCTGACCATCTTGCTATTAGTGTTTCCAGATTGTTATTTATTGCTGTGACACCTATAGCAACGCTGCAGTGAATAGCAAACTGAATAGCTAACTGGCTTTCCTGACCTAATTCCCTACCACCTAGGACCACCAAACTTGGTATGTGAGATGTACTCAACGTCACCTACATTTCAGTATCATTCATATTGCTGTGCCACCTATAGGGGCGCTGCAGCGAATAGCTAACTGACTTTTTTTCTATTAGAATGCAAAACTAATCACTATTACTTAAAAGTTGTTACATTAAAATCCACGTCAAATCGTTATATACAAGCACCTCTATGCTGTTTTTTTAAATTCTTATATCAGAATAATGTGCCATAGCCCTGGGGGAGGGGGGTATTGCAACAGTAACACAGGGACCCAATTACCACGTGCATTACACACATGCAAGTATAATGTGGGGCAGTTACTTTGTTAACCCCCTTGACAATTTTAAATACCTCTATTAAGTCGCCTCCTTTCTAGGCTATACAGATTCAGCTCTTTCAGTCTATCTTCATATGACATGCCCTTCAATCCTGGAATTAATCGTGTTGCTCTCTTCTACTCTCTCCATTGCCTTAATGTCTTTCTTATGATATGGGGACCACAACTGGACACAGTATTCTAAGTGTGGTCGTACCAATGCATGGTATAATGTTAATATAACTTCTCTTGATTTGAATTCATCTGTCTTGGCTATAGAACCTAGCATTCTATTTACATTTTTTTTAGCTTCACCGCATTGTCTCGTTGGCTTAAGAGATACATCCACTGCCCCCCCAAGTCCTTTTCATGCTGTACTTGCCTGTAATGGTTTTGCGCCCGATGTACGAGACTTTGCATTTATTCACATAAAATGTCATCTGCCATGTGTCAGCCCAAGCTTGAATCTTTTTGAAATCTCTTTGTATGTTAAAGTTGTTGATTGGGAGTTGGCTACCCCTCCCAGTTTTGTTGTCGTCTACAAATTTGCATAGTTTATTGATTATGTCTTGGTCCAAGTCATTTATATGGATTAAGAACAGCAGTGGTCCCAATACTGATCCCTGTGGTACCCCACTTGTTGCATTACTCCAGTTTGATGCCTGGCCTCTAATTATAACTCTGTGCTTGCTATCTTGTAACCAGTTATGAATCCATGCAGCTACTTTACCATTTATTCCTACTGATTTAATCTTTAGATATAGCCTTTCATGCGGTACTTTGTCAAATGCTTTTAGAAAATCTTAGTAGATGATGTCATACGCACTATGCTCGTACACTAGTAGTCACCTCCTGAAAGAAATCTAGTAAATTTAACAAGATCTACCCTTCCTAAAGTTTCCTACTCCTTTTTACATATGATTGATGTTAAACTTATAGGTCTTTAGTTCCCAGAGTCAAATGTATGTCCCTTTTTAAATATAGGATCAACATTGCCCATTTTCCAGTCCAGTGGGATGGCTCCATTATTTAGTTTATCTAGTTTCCCTCAAGACTCCTGGACAGATTCCGTCGGGCCCTGAGCATTTGTTTATTTTAAGTGCTGCTAGCTCCCTTAGAACTTCATTCTCTTCTATAACAAACTCTGGTAATGATGTTTGTGTACATTCTGTTAACCTTGGTATATTGTATAAATCCTCCTTTGTAAATACTTGTACAAAGTGTTGATTTAGGTACATCTGTGATTGGGTAGTCTTTAGTCACGAAATTACCACTGCTGTCACAAAAACTACTGACTTCCTCTTTCAGTTTCCTTTTAGCATTAACATATTGAAAAAGCCTTTTGGATTAAGTTTACTATCTGATGCCACTTGTCTCTCTAATTCCCTTTTCACTCTCCTAGTCTGCTTTTTAAGGCCTCTACAGGCCTCTCTGTATTGCATTTGTGAGGCTGCTTTCTTTTACTTAATAGAAAGATATAATTTTATTACATTTTTAATACCTAGCTTAATAAATCGATTTACCCATTGTGGTTTCTTTTTCTCATTTTTGGGATAAATGTATCCAGCATTTCTAACATTATATCCCTACATTTAATCCAATTGTTTTCAGCTTCATTATCTATTAGTATTCTATCCCAGTCTGTGTTTAGAAGCTTTGTAATCTGCTCTCCTGAAATAGTAAACCATTGTCTTTGATTTATGTACTGCCCTTTATTTATTTACCACAAACGTTATCATATTATGGTCACATATTCATAGTGGTTCTATTACCTGTAAATTGTGTATCCTTGCTTCATTGTTTGTTAATACCAAATCTAGACATGAATTGTATCTAGTCGGGGCATTCACCATTTGTGATAACAAGCAATTTTACATTAACTCTATCATTCCCATGTCTGAACTGTTGTCTGAGATTAGTTTATTGTTGTGAAGTTAAAGTCTCCCATAATTAGAGTGTCCCCTTCCTTACCTATTTTTTTGATGCTTGCATAGAAGTTTTCATTTAGTGATTCATCAGAACTTGGGGGCCTATAACAAACGCCCACTATTAAACCTTTAGATTTTATTTTGTTTCATTTAATCCATATTGATTCATTGTTGTTACCATTACTTTTCAGTATTACCCATTCGAAGTCATTTTGTACGTATATTGCAACCCGTCCCTGTGACTGCAAGGAATGGCGATGAAACTGAACACAACGGCGGTCAGTGTTTTATTAAATAATAACAAAACAAACAAAATATTTAAACAAACAACAAAACAAAAAGGTGCGTTGGCCAAACAAACAAGTATCGTGCTGGTTTTTAGCCAGCACGTCTAGCACTCCGCCATACATGCCCCCCCTTGTGCGCAGCACACATGGCCTCAAAAGGCCACCTCCCCTCTTAGTCCCCAAAGTCCCGGTTCACAGTCCTGGCCCATTAACAGGGGCAGCAATGGGCCAAAGGTGGGGCCAAGGTGACGGCCACGGTGGGAGGTCCTCCTCCCACCCCAACAGCTGTAGCGGCCAGGCTGACCGCACACAGGACGGCTCCTCAGGCCAAAGCAATCTTGCGGCCGCCTGGTGGCCTGTGGGGGTGGTCTCCTGACCTTCACCCCTATTCTCTGTAGCCGGCAGCTCCCTCTTCTGGGGCTCCGGCCACCGAATTTCCTGCTGCGAAAGTGCTGTGGGGGAAGGTGGTCTCCTGACCTCTCCCCCCATCTTCATAGCCGGTAGCTCCCTAGGTGAAGCAGAGCCGGCAGCGACCCAAGGCAAAGCAGAGACGGCGGCGACTGCAGCAGCGGACCCTCGGGAGGCGACGGCAGCAGCGGACCCTCGGGAGGCGAACTTGGGAGGGGAGCCCCTGGCCATTCAGGTGGCAGTGGGAGCTCCACCTCTCCCTCGTACCCTGCAACTGGTGGCTCCACAGGCGATGCGGAGCAGCAGGCAACCCCGGGCGATGCGGAGCAGCAGGCAACCTTGGGCGATGCGGAGCAGCAGGCATCCTTGGGCGGAGCGAGACAGACATCTTTGGGCGGAGCGAGACAGACATCCTTGGGCGGAGCGAGGCAGGCATCCTTGGGCGGAGCGAGACAGACATCTTTGGGCGGAGCGAGACAGACATCCTTGGGCGGAGCGAGGTAGGCATCCTTGGGCGGAGCGAGGCAGACATCTTTGGGCGGAGTGAGGCAGACATCCTTGGGCGGAGCGAGGCAGGGCAGGAGCAGTCCTTCCCATGGAGGTGGAGGTGGAACCAGCAGGTACTCACCCTCTGCTGGTGGAGGTGGGAGGAGCAAGCAGTCCTCCCACGGCTGTGGAGACGGAACCAGCAGGTATTCATCCTCTGCTGGTGGAGGTGGGAGCAGCAAGCAGTCCTCCCACGGCAGTTGAGATGGAACCAGCCGATATTCACCCTCTGCTGGTGGAGGTGGGAGCGGTAAGCCGTCCTCCCACGTTGGTGGAGGCAGAACCAGCAGGTATTCTTCCTCTGCTGGTGGAGGTGGCGGAGGCAGAGGCAGCTCCTGCTGCTCTGCTTCTGCTGGTGGAAGCGGTGGAGGTGGGGACAGCGTGTAGTCTCCTCCTGTTGCACGGAAACAGTGTTTCTCCTTCTCCTCCTCTTCTTCTTGGAGAATGGGGCAGCTGACCACGAAGTTCACCCACTCCCCACAGGCAGTGCACCAGTACACGGCCTCAAGAGCGCTGAGGTATGCTTCCCAGCTGCCCTTTGGTCTTCCCTCCTCCTTCCTTCAGCTCCCTCTGATGCTCATGCCACCTCTCCATGTAGGCATCCACTTTATCCATGTTATTTATTCTTTTTTTTTCCAAACAAAAAACACTATTTTTGAAAAAAAAACAACAAAAAAACGCCCTTTGCTGTTCCTGGTCCGGCTCCTGGAGGCGTTGTTTGTCTCACACAGGACACCATATGTGACCGAGCTGTTCTTGATTGGCGTGTGGGTGGTGACGTCACAGACCAAGAAGTAAACAAAGGAATGGCGGTGAAACTGAACACAACGGCGGTCAGTGTTTTATTAAATAATGACAAAACAAACAAAAGATTTAAACAAACAACAAAACAAAAAGGTGCGTTGGCCAAACAAACACGTATCGTGCTTGTTTTTAGCCAGCACGTCTAGCAATTATTTTGGTTTTAATTCTCTCACAGCCTTACGTCTCTCCTCTGAAACACTCCGCTCTAGCGCGGACAGCTGGAGGCTTTTATATTGTGGCCGAGGGGTTAACTAGCTGTTAATTATCTTATTACCCCTCGGCCACAGTCTGCACGAGTTTAGTAAGGAAGCGTGACTGTCAGCTAGGTAAATAATCAGTAGCTGATCAGTCACGCACCCTCACGAGGTTTTAAAAAGACAAAACAGTAACAGATAATGATGGAGGCTTTTATCCGCGCCGCAAACAATAATATATATATATATATATATATATATATATATATATATATATATATATATATATATATATATATATATATATATCTAGGGCGGACACTCACACAGTCCCCCTCTTTTATCATGTCTATCTTTCCTAACTAACCTATATCCTTCCATGTTAAACTCGTCTCTATCATTTTGAGTTAACCAGGATTCTGTTATCCCTATAATGTCATAGCTATCCACATTGACTTTTGCTTCTAATTCCAGAAATGTATTTCTAATGCTTCTTGCATTTAAATATAGGCATTTCAGTTTATGAACAATTTGGTTGCACTTTGTTGTTTGCTGTGTAGTTTGTAGTGTAACTCCCCTGGCTCTATTCTTCCTGCCCCACCTATGTAATATACTGATTCCATGAATGTAACAGATAAGATTGGGCAAGTTTTTAGTCATTACAATCTTTCATGTAATTGAAGCTCATTCTTTAAGCTATTATTATTATTATTATTATTATTATTATTATTATTATTATTATTATTATTATTTGCTTAGCTGGCCAAATAGACATGGTATTAATATAATTATTCTTAACATTTATTTGCACAAGTTTTTTTTTTCTGTTGTATGCAGACAGGTTTTAAAGTACTTGTCTTCCTGAAGAGTAACTGGTTTTATGTATAGATTTTGCAGTAACATTTGCATAACATTCGGTTGACCTCAGTGGTTTGAAAATATTATTCTTATTATTATTATTATTATTATTATTTGGCCGACGCCTTTATCCAAGGCAACTCACAAGTGTTACAGGGCAATACAAGAACAATATTTAAATGCAGTAAGTTTATGGGACGTGCAAGGTATAAAATAAATACAAGATAAGATGCAGCAAGTTAGGATAAAACCTATTTATAAATACAAAGATATAATAGGAGGCTGTGTGGTCCAGTGGTTAAATAAGTGGGCTTGTAACCAGCAGGACCCCAGTTCAGCTGTGTGACCATCTCACTTACCTCCTTATGCTCTCTCTCAGTAAGACATCTGCTAAAATAAACAGATAATCAAAAAGGTCCGCTATTCGCTGCAGCACCCCAATACGTGGCACAGCAATGTGAATGGTACCGAAATGTATGTAACGTCAAGTACATCTCACATATCAAGTAGGTGGTCAAGAAGCAGGTCAAGAAAGCCAGTCACCTATTCACTGCAGCGTCGCTATAGGTGCCACAGCAGTAAATAGCAATCTGGAAACACTAATAGCAAGATGGTCAGGAAGTAGGCAGTGTAAATATCCTGGGCGGAACTACATTCCATGGTGATGTGGGTAGGGGCAAACCTGAAAAGCCCCCCGTAGATCAAGGATAATATATGTTTTTATATTATTATTCTAGATGTGTCTCTACTTTTTTGTGATAGAGCGCTGCAGATAGTGAGTAGTTTACTGGTGACCTCAAATCCTGTGCATTTAGCCAAAAGGAAAGCTTGTGATTCCTGCAAGTAGACAGAGAACCTTCCCATTGGCTGTCTGGTGTGGAAACAGCAGTATGAGCTGACATTGACTGATCAGGGGGCTGCACGGTCTGCAGCCTCAGTGACAGGCAAGTTACCAGATGAGATAGACTGGAGTTAGTAAGAGGTGAGCCGTTCATCATTTCCACAATGTATATTTATTTTTGTGCACAACAATTGTAAAAAGCAAAATCAAGTGTTCCTAATATTTGCAACTGTAGCAGGGCGGTAGAGATCCCTGTACATTAATTTGTTTATTTATTTTCAGAACGGGGTTTCCCCCTCCGCCCGTGTTATTTTGTGTTTGTTTATGTATTTATTATTTAGATTTGTCGGCGAAACGCTGTATGTTTTGTTTATGAATATGACGCGTAGCGATTTGTTTTGTTTAGTGTAATTAATAAACTTGTGGCGAGGGTAATAGAATAATTACTAACCAGTTAAACCCCTCGGCCACGATATAAAAGCCTGCAGCGCGCTGCACTCTGGGTGGGGTGTACGAGAGGAGCGAGAGTGAAGCGGGAAAGCGAAACTAAAAAGAAAAAGACAAAGACATAGGAACAGTGAAGGCAATCCGCCCAGCCTCACCTGTGTGTTTTGTATATTTTGTGTTTGTGATTTGTTATTTCACTCTGTGAGTTTCTTTTCTGTTTAAACTTTTTATTTTATTTTTGTATTATTTAAATAAACAGCGCCACCGCATCATTTTGTTTGATCTGCAGTATTGGTGTCAGTTTTTAGTTTCTCCCTCTGCTGTACTGTCACCGCCCAGCCACCCTGTCACACGTGGTGTCCTGTGTGGGATCTCCAGTGCCTCCTGGGCGCAGGCAGAGTAGGATACTGCAGTTTTTTTTTTTTTTATTGTTTTTTTTTTTTGTATATAACTTTTTGGAGGAAGAGGAGAAAAGATGGGAGGAAGAAGAGGAAAGATGGGAGGAAAAAGCAGAGTGCTCGGACTGGGCAGCCGAACAGGAGCAGTGGAGGATGGAAGGGGCTCCCATGTGTGGTGCCTGTGGCGAGTTTGGGCACGTCTGGGAGGACTGCCCTTACGGGGACCCCCAGTATGAAGAGGCGTGGAACCAGGGTCTGGTGGGGGATGCTGCAGAGGGGTTCTGGGCAGTGGATTCAGGCCACGTCCTGCGCCTGAGAGGGGGGAGTCGGTGCGTCCACAGCCCAAGAGGGGGAAGGGCGAACGTCCACAGCCCAGGTATCCGCCAGCAGAGGGAGAATACCTGCTGGTTCCACCTCCACCAGCAGAGGGAGAGTACCTGCTGGTCCCACCACCGCCAGCAGAGGGAGAGTTCCTGCTGGTTCCACCTCCACCTCCATGGGAAGACATCTTGCCGCTCCCACCTCCGCCAGCAGAGGTAGAGTGCCTGCTGGTTCCGCCTCCATCGCCGTCACCAGCAGAGGGAGCATGCCTGCTGGTTCTGCCTCCATCGCCGCCACTAGCAGAGGGAGCATGCCTGCTGGTTCCACCTCCATTGCCGCCACCAGCAGAGGGAGCATGCCTGCTGGTTCCGCCTCCATCGCCACCACCAGCAGAGGGAGCATACCTGCTGGTTTCCCCGCTGCAGCCAGAAGGGGAGGAGCATCTGCTGCCTTCGCAGCCAGAAGGGGAGGAGCCCCTGCCGCCTTCGCAGCCAGAAGGGGAGGAGCCCTGCCGCCTTCGCAGCCAGAAGGGAGGAGCCCTGCCGCCTCGCAGCCAGAAGGGGAGGAGTCCCTGCCGCCTTCACCAGGAGCAGAGCAGCAGGAGCTGTCTGTGCCTCCACCACCACCACCTGAGGGAGAGGAGCAGGAGCTGCCTCCCTTCACGACAGGATGGACTGAACAGAAGGCTGGCGGTCCGCAGCCGCCTTGCATAGGCTGCTGAGCAGAGCAAGGGGAAAACCGCCGGGTCGCAGTGGCTGAGACGAGGGCCAACCCTAGCACCACCACAGGTCCTGGCTCCGCTGCCGCCGTCTCCTCCTGAGGGTCCGCTGCCACCGTCGCCTCCTGAGAGACCACTGCCGCCCTGTCGTGCATCGCCTGGAGATGCCAGTTCGCCATCACCTGGGGATGCCAGCCTCGCACCGCTCAGGGATGCCTGCCTCGCACCGCTCAGGGATGCCTGCTTCGCACAGCCCAAGGATGTCAACCTCGCACCGCCCAAGGATGCCAGCCTCGCACCGCCCAAGGATGCCAGCCTCGCACCACTCAGGGATGCCACGCCCGCTCCGCTGAGGGATGCCACGCCTGGATCGCCTGGGGCTGCCTGTTGCTCCGCATCGCCTGGGGCTGCCTGTTGCTCTGCACAGGGTACAGGGTACGAGGGAGAAGTGGAGCTCCCACTGCCACCTCCATGGCCAGGGGCTCCCCTCCCGAGATCGCCTCCCGAGGGTCCGCTGCTGCCGCCGTCGCCTTCCAAGGGTCCGCTGCTGCCGCCGTCGCCTCCCGAAGGTCCGCTGCTGCCGGCGTCGCCTCCCGTGGGTCCGCTGCTGCCACCGTCGCCCGGGGTCGTCGAGGGTCCTGCTTCTCCTGGGGTCGCCTGGGGTCGTCGAGGGTCCTGCTTCGCCTGGGGTCGCCGGGGGCTCTGCTTCGCCTGGGGTCGTTGAGGGTCCTGCTTCGCCTGGGGTTGCTCACTCTGTGAGTTTCTTTTCTGTTTAAACTTTTTATTTTATTTTTGTATTATTTAAATAAACAGCGCCACCGCATCATTTTGTTTGATCTGCAGTATTGGTGTCAGTTTTTAGTTCCTGCCTCTGCTGTGACGTCACCGCCCAGCCACCCTGTCACACGTGGTGTTCTGCGTGGGATCTCCAGTGCCTCCTGGGTGCAGGCAGAGTAGGATACTTTAGTTTTTGTTTTTTTTTGTTTTTTTTTTGTATATAACTTTTTGGAGGAAGAGGAGAAAAGATGGGAGGAAAAAGAGGAAAGATGGGAGGAAAAAGCAGAGAGCTGCAACAACAGCAGCAGCAGCTGAATAAGAGGTGGTGATCCCGGGTGCCAACTCAATTTGGCCCCCCGGACTGGGCAGCCGAACAGGAGCAGTGGAGGATGGAAGGGGCTCCCACGTGTGGTGCCTGTGGCGAGTTTGGGCACGTCTGGGAGGACTGCCCTTACGGGGACCCCCAGTATGAAGAGGCGTGGAACCAGGGTCTGGTGGGGGACGCTGCAGAGGGGTTCTGGGCAGTGGATTCAGGCCACGTCCTGCGCCTGAGAGGGGGGAGTCGGTGCGTCCACAGCCCAAGAGGGGGAAGGGCGAACGTCCACAGCCCAGGTATCCGCCAGCAGAGGGAGAATATCTGCTGGTTCCACCTCCGCCAGCAGAGGGAGGGTACCTGCTGGTTCCACCTCCGCCAGCAGAGGGAGAGTACCTGCTGGTCCCACCTCCGCCAGCAGAGGGAGAGTTCCTGCTGGTTCCACCTCCACCTCCGTGGGAGGACAACTTGCCGCTCCCACCTCCGCCAGCAGAGGTAGAGTGCCTGCTGGTTCCGCCTCCATCGCCGTCACCAGCAGAGGGGCGGAAGGGGAGGAGCCCCTGCCGCCTTCGCAGCCAGAAGGGGAGGAGCCCCTGCCGCCTTCGCAGCCAGAAGGGGAGGAGTCCCTGCCGCCTTCACCAGGAGCAGAGCAGCAGGAGCTGTCTGTGCCTCCACCACCACCACCTGAGGGAGAGGAGCAGGAGCTGCCTCTCCCTTCACGACAGGATGGACCGGAACAGAAGGCTGGCGGTCCGCAGCCGCCCTTGCATAGGCTGCTGAGCAGAGCAAGGGGGAAAACCGCCGGGTCGCAGTGGCTGAGACGAGGGCCAACCCTAGCACCACCACAGGTCCTGGCTCCGCTGCCGCCGTCTCCTCCTGAGGGTCCGCTGCCACCGTCGCCTCCTGAGAGACCACTGCCGCCCTGTCGTGCATCGCCTGGGGATGCCAGTTCGCCATCGCCTGGGGATGCCAGTTCGCCATCGCCTGGAGATGCCAGTTCGCCATCACCTGGGGATGCCAGCCTCGCACCGCTCAGGGATGCCTGCCTCGCACAGCCCAAGGATGTCAACCTCGCACCGCCCAAGGATGCCAGCCTCGCACCGCCCAAGGATGCCAGCCTCGCCACACTCAGGGATGCCACGCCCACTCCGCTGAGGGATGCCACGCCTGGATCGCCTGGGGCTGCTTGTTGCTCCGCATCGCCTGGGGCTGCCTGTTGCTCCGCACAGGGTACAGGGTACGAGGGAGAAGTGGAGCTCCCGCTGCCGCCTCCATGGCCAGGGGCTCCCCTCCCGAGATCGCCTCCCGAGGGTCCGCTGCTGCCGCCGTCGCCTTCCAAGGGTCCGCTGCTGCCGCCGTTGCCCGGGGTCGTCGAGGGTCCTGCTTCGCCTGGGGTCACTGGGGGCTCTGCTTCGCCTGGGGTCGTCGAGGGTCCTGCTTCGCCTGGGGTCGCCGGGGGCTCTGCTTCGCCTGGGGTCGTTACACTATGGCTGGAGCCCCATGAAGGGGAGCTGCCGGCCATGAAGAAAGATGGGGAGGTCAGGAAACCAGCTCCCCCCGCTGCATTTTCACGGCAGGAAACACTGTGGCCAGAGCCCCACGGAGGGGAGCTGCCGGCCATGAAGAGGAGGGGGAGGTCAGGAGACTAGCTCCCCCTGCAGCAGTTTCACTGCAGGAAATTGGGTGGCCGGAGCCCCACGGAGTGGAACCGCCGGCCATGAAGAAGAGGGGGGAGGTCAGGAGACCAGCTCCCCCAGCCGTTCTTTTGCGGCAGGATAGTGTGTGGCGGAGCCCCGGAAGAGGGAGCTGCCAGCCACGAAGAAGTGGGGTGGAGGACATTCCACCATGGCCACCCCCAGAAACACCTTGCTTCCCTCTTCCGGGACTTTGAGACTGAGGGGAGGTGGCTGTTAGCCATGTGTGCGTTGCACAAGGGGGGGATATGTAGCACGGCGGTAGAGAGTCCTGTACATTAATTTGTTTATTTATTTTCAGAATGGGGTTTCCCCCTCCGCCTGTGTTATTTTGTGTTTGTTTATGTATTTATTATTTAGATTTCTTCGCCGAAGCGCCGTATGTTTTGTTTATAAATATGACGGCGTAGCCGATTTGTTTTGTTTAGTTAATAAACTCATGCAGATTGTGGCCGAGGGGTAATAGAATAATTACTAACCAGTTAAACCACTCGGCGGCTATATAAAAGCCTGTAGCTCGCTGCACTCTGGGTGGGGTGTACGAGAGGAGCGAGAGTGGAGCGAGAAAGCGAAACTAAAAAGAAAAAGACAAAGACATAGGAACAGTGAAGGCAATCCGCCCAGCCTGACCTGTGTGTTTTGTATATTTTGTGTTTGTGATTTGTTATTTCACTCTGTGAGTTTCTTTTCTGTTTAAACTTTTTATTTTATTTTTGTATTATTTAAATAAACACCGCCACCGCATCATTTTGTTTGATCTGCAGTATTGGTGTTAGTTTTTAGTTCCTGCCTCTGCCATGACGTCACCGCCCAGCCACACTGTCACAGCAACATATATTTCTTTTTTTTCCTTGCGCTTTATAGATATCAGCTCATTACATTTCACCCCTAATTTTCAGAAATTGGAAAACTGAAAATATTGTTTGTTCTTTTCATTTCAGGTTTTTTTTTCATCTGCAGTTCGAAAATTAAAGAAAAAAAGCAAACTTCAAACCGCGGTAAAACTCCACATTAATGTTTTTTTTATTTGAAAAAGGCAAAATAAAATTGAATAGCAAGCTGTAAAAATCAATAGCAAGCTGCAGAAACAAACAGCAAGATGGGAAAATGAATAGCAAGCTGGAATCGTGAATAGCAAGCTGGAATCGTGAATAGCAAGCTGGAATAGCGAATTGCAGGCTGGAATAGCGAGCTGGATTAACGTGAGCTGAAATTGTGAACTACGAACCGCGAACCGCTTGCTAATTTCACTAAACTGACACAGGATAATAAACTCCCTTTGAGTATACTGGAAGTGTGGACAGTACAACATATACCAACCATTTCTGACTGGTATACAGCAAACATTAAAGACTGTGTCATTTTATCTATTGGCATGTACAAATCAAAATCAATAATGTTTCTGGCAAGCTGTGGTATTGTTTCCACTGGTACCGCTACTTGAATCTGACTTTTACAAGTTATTCATTGGATTGCTGCCCTATTTATAATGTAAGCCTACTTGGTAACAATATTATTCCCTTGTTTTCTTCCTCTGTTGGTTTCAAATTACATTTGAAAATCATTCTAGGGCAGGGGTTTTCAACCTTTTTTTGAAACTGTACCCCTTCTGTCGGGAGGTTTCATACCCCTTACAATTTTACAATTTAATATCTAATTTGTCACAACAGTCTGGTGCTGACAAACTGCTGGTTTCAAAAAGAATACCAAACAGTAGGCTTCATTCTTAAAACTTAATTACATGTCTTTGGATGCACAGAATTAAAAGACGTGGAAACACTTGTATTCGCTTTCTATTCAGCAAATCATTATACTAATACAAAATAATCTGCACTGTAAATGTTTATCATGTTACCATTTACTTCCCACCCTCAGCATAATTATGTGTGCCATTTAAAATGTTTACAACATCAAAAACATAACCTCAAGATAAAACTTTAAAACCGTGATACACTTGTTTTATTATTAAAGCCAGCATCATTATCCAAAGGGGCTCTATATAACTTTCTGTCGCTTTGCACTTTCTGTGTTTTCTTCCTTCGTTTTTGTTATGCAAGTAAGAAATGCATCCATTTCAAACACCAACAACATAATCAACCAGCCGCGTTTGCAGTTACTAAAATGCAGCCACGGTTATAATTAAAACAAAAACCGTCAAAGTATGAGTATTGTGATTAGCCTACTATTTATGTTTACCGGAGCAAAAAAACGCACAGAACGCTCTCCATAGGCACAATCGACAGACGCCTGCTTAACCTATATAAAAGCCATGAAATCGCACATGTGTACAGGTGGAAAATGTGAATGTGATAGATTATGTATCTCTGTTTTCATCTGCGGTTCACTTTGAGCTGCTAAACAACGATGAAATAATTTTACAGTGTTTTAGAGAATATATAATATCGTTAAAAAAACATTATTTAGTATTCTTGATCAAACTTGACCTTGGGCATAAAATAATTATTTTCCAGCCATGTTAGTTAGGTCACATGTCGAAGTGAATGGTTCCGTTCCTCATTGCCCAAGGAGCTTCCAGAAAACAAAAACATATGTCAGCATCTCAAACTGTTTATGAGATACAGCATAAGCTGTTGAAGCAATGATATCAAGGTTAGTACAACCTTAATAACATGTACATCTATTAATGAATTACATAAATGTATTAATGAATTACAATACCCTTCTTATGCGGTCATAGTTAGCTAGGTGTTCTATCCCCAATTTACTACACATTATAAGCACTCAATGCCATCACTTGTATTATGGTATGTATTCAAGAGGTACAGTGTATACCCTTTTCAGTTCCGTAAAAGAAACATATCAATAAATTACAACATTTACATATGTTCCCTATCACAATTTTCTAAAAAGTTCTCTAGAGGTGAAACTAGTGCGACATACAAAAGTAATCGTTTTTCTAAGAGCGAACGATTTCAGTAAATAAATTATAGAAGACACACAGTCAGAGCAGGTTTGTGCCTCTGCTTTTGACCAAAGCTGCCTTGGTTTAATATAACAGACTTTTTAGAAAACAGGATTCAAAATTGTTGTGAATAATAAAAAAAAATGCAGTCAAATCTGACTACTGAGAATAAATACAACTTTATTAAAGGGTTATTGACTTGATGAATAGAAACATCACTACAATATTTGAATTTATGGGACCAACCATTTAAGCTTGACAGCTGTACATTTGTTAAATAAGACTATCCCCTGGCCAATGCGTTTGTTTTATTTAGTGCCTGCAAACATACTAAGTAAATCAAGAGTTTTTCCCAAATGCCAAACAATAACACGTTTTTGTTCCTATGTATTTTAACAAAGTAATTTAACAAAGAACCAGGTAAGTGCACAATGACGCCAAAGACAGTTGCACTTCAAAACTGCAAAATACTGTTTATGTAATGTTCAGCTAGTCTGCTTTAACATGGCAAACAGACTACTTTTGGGTCCCCTATCTCCTTTTTTATTATATATATTTTTAACTAAGCATCAATTGAATATGGAGAATCACTGTAAAACTGTATGGCAGGCAGCAGGGCCCAAGTTTAATAAGATATTTTCTGTAGTTTTGCTTTCAGTCACTTTCTCAGAGTTCTCTTCTGGACAACACATTAAAGATATAAGCACTTAAAATGTTCTTTCTCCCTATAAACAAAGTTTGGATTTATTGTTCAGCTCTGTGATCCACAGTAACACATGAAGGAAAGGGATGAGGCATACACAGTATTTCTGTGCAGTCTTCAAGTTGCATCCCCATCTGCTGGAGTCGGAGATGTAGGGGTAGTTGGTGATGACGCTTCAATTTCTGGTTTACTTGAAATTTGATCAAGTTCTGCTTGTACATCTGTTAAGCCAAGCTTTTGGCCTAGGACAAGAAAAAAGTCAAACTTAAATACAGTATGTGGTAGCAGTTTATCTAAAGATACTGAATATATCCCTTTCAATCTATTTATTTATATTCGAACTGCATTATACAAGAGATGAGGTAAATTCCTCCCTTTTCATGCAGCTACTGTGTGGGTAACCTCACAAAATATACAAAATATTTTTCAAAGAAAAAGCATAATTACAGCATTTGGTCAAAAGAAGGCACTGTATGCAACACAAAAATCCCATTAGCATAGGAGGGTTAGGCCTAAACCCCAGCATACACGAGGAAACATGTTTCTGGAAATATGTTTCTTCAAAAGCTTCTTCAAGCAGCACGTGGTCATTCCTGCCGCACACTTCAAAATGGATGAATGCCTTATTGCACTGAGTGGTGCTGCACTTATAATTGCATTAAAACTTCGTAGAAGGTGCGGCTGGTTCAAAAGTAAGTCAGGTTTAATTAACCAAACGTAAACAAACAGAACAGGACTCATCAGCCCCAAACTAAAGTTTTTCAAAACTTTATTTCATTTAATCACCTTAAAATCCTTCTGTTAAATAGTTACAAACACAAATCTGGAGGAAGTTCTTTGACAAGTCCTCACATAAATATTAATGCATGCTCCTGTCATCTGGCTAACACCAGTAGTACTGTCTTATTTTCCTATGCTAATTCTTATGAATGTTTCAGTTAAATAAATGTGTGACAGGTGAATACAGCACGAATGAAATGTATCATTAAGTATAACTTAAATATTTAAAATAAACTACACTTTTTATGTTGCATAATGTTATGTTAACTACTGCTAGGCTAAACAGAAATTACTACAACGTAAACTTTGCACTAATGTAGGCATCCATAGACTGCAGAAGTCTGTAGAAGTCGCTATCTTGCAAAGTCACATGACCGATGAACTCATGCTCACAGAGACTCTCCTGATTGGCAAAAGGCAAAATGCTTCCTAAAAAGGTTTCTCAAAGCAGAACTCAGGTCTACTCTTGGAAACATGTTTCCTGGTTTCTGGACACATGGAAACAGCCAGCATACACGAGAATACACTGTGTCTGGAAACATGTTTCTTCATGTATGTTGGGCTTAAAGCACCTTGGAATAAACAACACCTGATTTGTTATTTTCTCTCTCCTGACTAATACATCAGATTTACAAATGCTGCAGTCTTCGGGTTTTGTTAATGCATTGGAATATGATTGGGTTCTTTGCACAGTTATGTTATGTAGAATAATGTATTGTTTGGATAAATACAGCACAGGAGACAGTAGCTATTTCAGTGTTCAGTACTGCTGTAGTATGTGAAGCATTGGAATGTGCCTTTTTATCATTCTATTGGAGAAGGGATGTTAGATTCCACCTGATTTCCTTAACATTTAAACGTTAAGATGAAACACATAATGTTTAATATACAGGAAACCTTTGTAACCAATCAGAAAAGCCATAATGATTAGGCTGCTGCAGCTTTACAATATACTACAACATTAATGTGTCTAAGACTACATGTGTACATTACACGTGAAAAACGTTATAAGCACTAAAGCCGACTTCACTGTTTGACATGTATATGTAATAGTTAAAATCGCTAAGGAAAAATTCTAACCAAAATACAATAATAAGGTGTCCCTCCTTTAAAGTTTTTGCACATCTTCTGTTTCTATAACGCACATTTCACTATCTTTACAATATGCTAAAGAGATATTTGTGTAATTCACACAAAACTATTTAAATGCAAAAGGGGGAATTGCAAGCAGGAAAGTTACACAAAACACTGACCTTAACAGGGCAGCGCTCTGTAACTGTTACCACACAGAAGATGAATCCACATTAACACACACACACACACAAATATAATGAATTTGAAACTGTTTCAAACAAACAACTAGATACTCAGAGATGTGTACACATGTACGTGTATACAGGCACTCATCAACATAATCTTTTCCAGTATGTATAATCTATGCCGGAACCATAAAAGTGTACATGGTGATCACAAACCATACAGATGAATGGCCAGATATAGAGGGTGGACAATTGGGAACCTCCTTCTAGGCACAGACTTAATACTAGATATTTGCATTTAACAATCACGCCACTCTGAATAACCCTTAATTCTTTGGAACAGTGTCTATGACAGTTCAGAATGCATCATAACGTTGGGTTATTATCATAACCCTGGTTCCCTGAAATAGAAATATTAACCATTACAAATCGGTGATGTCTCTTTAAGAGCACCAGAAACCTGACAACTATACCAGTGCTGCTCATCAGAGCCTGTGACGCTGCTGAGGGTCCGCCCCTGAGCCTAGGACTCTAAAAGCCACAAGCTAAATTACCCCAGCATGATATGCAGTATGGAAGCAACTCACCCCATGACTGTGTTGTAGGGCTGAACTGGGAGGCTGCCCTCAACACTCTTGTGCCGAAAACAGAGTCCACAACGTTTAGCCGGTAGAACCTGGTAAAAGTGTTGGGGGATGCCCACACCGTCACGTTGCAAATGTCTCTTACAGATGCAGCTGCTGTTTTGAAACTGCCTGTCCTTGTGACTTAGCCCCGCAGCAGACAAAAAATTGTTCTGCTTTCCACCAACTCTGCGTCCTGTCAACAGGGCAAAGTGTATGAAGCTTTCGTGCTTTGTCGGAAGGAAATGGAGGGGGATGGAAAGCCTCCAGTTCCACTAATTGGTTGACATGGAACGCTGAAATGGTTTTTGGCAGAAAGGCAGGGTTGGTACGAAGGGAAACCTTCACCCTACCCTCAGAATAATTAAGTCTTTGATATGGAAAAAACCAACAAGTCACTCATCTGCTTAGCGGAGGTGATTGCTAGCAAGAAGGCAAAAGTTTGAGCTCTGCTGAGTGCAAGGGCTAAAAGGGAGCTCTTGTGAGCGCATCAAGCACCATGTTCAGTCTCAAAAGGGAAACAACGTCTTTCACCGGAGGCCGGAGCCAGCAGGTTCCCTTCAAAAATTGCCCCGCCAGGAAGTGAGCTCCTGGAGAGACCCCATCAATGTGGCTGAGGCCGAGATGGCTGCCAGATAGACCTTCAAAGTCAAAGGGGATTTCCGTTTGTCGAATAGGTCCTGTAAAAATTGCAGTATAACTGCTAAAGGGCAGGTTGTGGGTTCGAACCCACGCTGCAAGCACCATGTCTGAAATACACTCCACTTATAGGCATACTGAGAGCAGGTGGAGGCTGCTCTGGCATTTTGCAGGGTGTCAATCACCCTATTTGACAACACTAAACAGCTCAATTGCAGCTGTTCAGGGGCCAAACCCAGTGTTGGAGCATTGCTGGGTTGTGATGTCAGAAGGTGCCCTGTGCCTCACCGAGGAGGTCGCACCACTTCGGCAGCTCCCACAGCTGGCTGCTACGAAGCTGTACCAGCAAAGACAACCAGATTCATTTGGGCCAGAACGGAGCTATCAGAAGGACCATGTCTAGTCTGGTCTTCTCTAGCACAGCAGGAGCAGCGCAAGCGGTGGGAACGCGTACAGAAGGTGGTCCGGCCACTAGTGGGCTAGAGCATTTATCCCCAGGGAGTCCTTGTGCTTCATGGAGAAATACTGAGGGCAGTGGGTTGTCTCCTGGGAGGCGAAAAGGTCTATCGTCACCTTCCCAAATTTCTCCCAGATGAGAGCCACTACTTCTGGGTGAAGTCCACTCTGAAGCGCTTGGGACCCCTCTAGCAAAAATTAAAAATGAGGCTAAGCTCCTGCTGCCTTCAAACCAAAACTAAAATCTTAGCTGTGCTGAGAATACCTAGTTTCCAGCTAAATATGGCTGCTTTCGTTTTCACTGCATTTTTCTCAGGTACAGCTAAACTAAACAAAGATATTGCGTTGGCTGCAAAAAACATAACAAGCAGACAAAAATTGATTTTTTAAAACAACCTTGAGTGACAAATTCAGCAACATGTTCAAGTTTTGTAAAGCTTTTAAAATTATGTTGACATGCTAATGAAAAGGAACGTGCAATTTCCATGTTTTGCTGCCTTTAAAAAAAATCTTATCCATGGGAGAAAAGTTAACGGCAAACCTTAAATGACAAAACCGAAGTTTTTGTATGTCTTTACATTTCTAATACTACATAGAAATAATTAAAACAAACACAGATACCTTCAAATTATTAATACATTGTAACATCATACATGACACTGACTCCCTAGGTCATTGTAGTATTTATGGAGCGCCATTTGTGCCAAAACTATCCAGCCATTAATTTGTCAATTTGTCTGTTAATTCGTTTGTCAATTCATGAATTGGTCAATTTGTCCAGCAATTCGTCCATAAATTTGTCAATTCATACAGTAATTCATAAATGTATTTGTTAATTCATCTACAACAGTAGAGAAGCTGGAAGCTTTAATCAGTTCATACATCAGGAAATGGTTGGGAGTTCCACACTGCCTCAGCAGAGTGGGACTTTATGGTAAAGGAATACTGCAGCTACCAGTCTCCGCTCTAACCGAGGAGTTTAAGTGTGCCAAGGTCCGACTGGAAATGACATTAGTAGAGTCACGCGACAAATGTGTAAGGGAGGCAGCACCTGTGTTGAAAACTGGAAGAAAGTGGGAGGCAAAGAAAGCTGTGGAAGATGCAAAGGCTGCCCTTCGAATTGGTGATATCATGGGGCAAGTTCAGCATGGAAGAGGGGTTCTCAGTTCAGCTCCTCCTACATGGCACAAGGCAGCCCCAGCTCAACGGAGGAAGCTGGTAGTCAACGTGATGCAAAAGCAGGAGGAGAGGATGAGGTGCATAAAGGCCATTTCCCAGGCCAAGCAGGGAGAATGGATGGGATGGGAGAGTGTGGAACAACGCAAGATTGGCTGGCAAGACCTATGGATAATGGAACAGAGCAGGATCAGTTTCTTCATCAGGTCAACATATGATGTTCTCCCATCACCACAGAACCTAAACCTCTGGATAGGAGAGGATCCCTCATGTTCTTTGTATTCATCACCTGCAACATTAAGGTACATTTTGACAGGATGTAAGGTGGCTCTTAGCCAAGGACGGTTTACTTGGCGCCATGACCATAATAATTACGAATGTTTTGCCTAACTGTGAAAAGGATGGCTTGCAATGGTGACATCAGACCAGAAACACAGACTCAGCACAAGGAAGGGCAAAACTGAAGCGCAACGGCACTCAGCCTGTTTATTAAATAATAAAATAAACAAAAGATTTAAACAAACACAAAACACCAAACAAAAAGGCACATTGGCCAAACAAACAAACAAACAAACAATAACAAGTATCGTGCTGGTTTATTAACCAGCACATTTAGCAATTGTTATTTCGCTGTGTTTACTACCTCCTCTCTACACACATTCTCCACTCTGCACCCTTCTCTGAACAAAGCAAGCTGCAGGCTTTTATATTCTGGACGAGGGGTTAACTAGCTATCAATTATCTTATTACCCCTCGGCCATAGTCTGCATGAGTTTATTAAGGATGCGTGACTGTCAGCTGGTTAAATAATCAGTAGCTGATCAGTCACGCATCCTCCCGGTGTTTTAAAATCAAAAATACAAAACAATAATAATACAAATAATAATAAAACAGCGCACATATATATAGGGGGCGGGACACTCCGCCACACATGCAACCCCGGTTCCCTGAAATAGAAAATAACCATCAAGTATGGGACATTGCCGTCAGGCAGTAGGGATTGGCTGAGCTTTATAGCAAAGCTGCCGATAGGCCTCTGCGCGAGCTGCCACGAACCCCCCCCCCTGGGAGCTTACTATACGCAGCGCGCAGAGACTCTCTTCCTCTTTGCTCTTCAGGCTGTGAAGGCTTCCGAGCGATTCGCGGCTTGATGGTTATTTCTCTTTCAGGGAACCGGGTTGCATCCGCAACCTATCGCTCCCTTTCAAGTCAAAAATAACCATCAAGTATGGGAACAGTGTACCCAAGCCGTCAGCGAGGGAGGATTCTCGGCAGTAGGACAGACTTACGCCATAAACGCAACTGCGTAGGGCAATACATCTACGCACAAGTGGAGCCGCGCCTCAGCCGCCTCACGCCGCAATGACACCTATCTTTAAGTGGAGTCAACACCATATCATGACAATACTCAATATGACTGCCAACTAGGGCGCCATAGAGTGTGACACGGATGTCTCAATGACTGAGCAGAGGATTCCAGTACATTTAAATGGTAGAACCTCATAAAAGTATGCGGTGTAGCCCAACTGGCTGCAGCGCAAATGTCAGACACCGCACCCTCTAAAGAGGGCCCAGGATGTCGCCATACCCCTAGTGGAATGTGCCTTCAACTGCCCTGGTGGCGGAAGGCCTGCAGATTCATATGCTAATTTAATAGCATCCACTATCCAATGGGAAAGGCATTGTTTAGACAACGGCTGACCCAAAGTCCTAGAACCATGGCATTTGAACAGCTGTTCTGTTCGCCTCAAGTCATTGTACGGTCAATATAACACCTTAATGCCCGCACGGGGCAGAGCATGTGTAACCGTTCTTCTTCTGGGGAAGAAAAAGGAGGAGGATAAACGCCATCAACTCGACTGGTTGCTTCATATGAAACGGGGATATGACCTTGGGTAAAAAGGCCGGATTTGGACGCATAGAGACCTTAGAACCGTATCCTGCGAAACGAGTACATGATGAATGCACTGATAGTGCATGTAACTCGCCCACGCGTTTGGCTGATACCACTGATAGCAAAAACACAGTTTTCATAGACACAAGCTTCATATCCACGCTGTGGAGAGGCTCGAACGGTGCCTTGGTAAGGGCTTCTAACACCACGTCAAGGCTCCATGACGGTAAACTGGTCGTCCTTGGAGGCCGCAAGCGTCTTGCGCCTTTCAGGAACTGAGATGCCAGAAAATGGCAACCTGGTGATAAACCGTCAATGCGTACATGGCAAGCCGATATGGCGGCTAAATACACTTTAAGTGTAGAGGGAGATTTCCCTTCATCTAACAGTTTCTGTAGAAACTGTAATATCACTGCCATAGGGCAGGATATTGGGTCATGGCCCTCAGCCAGACACCAATCTTGAAACAACTGCCATTTGTACGTATATTGCGACCTAGTAGAGGGCGCTCTGGCGCCCTGAATGGTCGAAATCACCGCCGTCGAAAGTCCTAAGGCTGACAAGCACTCCCGCTCAGGGCCAAGCCCATAGCTGCATGAGCTTGGGGTTTGGGTGCCATAGTCCTCCTTGGGCTTGGGACAACAGGTCCGGTCGCAGAGGGTGCTCCATCGGGCGACCGTGCAACAACTGCACCAGACTAGGGAACCATATTCTCCGAGGCCACAGAGGCGCGATCAGAATCACTGTCACTTGCTCTACCCTGACCTTCTCTAAGAAGGCAGAGAGCATCGGAATCGGTGGAAAAGCATATAGGAGCCCTGGTGGCCATTCATGAGCCAGTGCATCGACTCTAAGGGGCTGTCGAGGTCCTTCACCGAGAACCATAGGGGGCAGTGCATGCTCTCTCGCGAAGCAAAGAGATCTACTTGCGCTGTGTCGAACCATTCCCAGATGTGCTCTACCACCTGAGGGTGAAGACGCCATTTGCCGGCAAGAGGGCCTCCTCTGGATAGGAGATCTGCTGCGTAATTGACTCTGCCCGGTAGGTGAACCGCACGCAGAGAGGTTAAGCGCGGTTGTGCCCATAGCAACATCTGTGTTACCATCCGATGAAGACCGGGAGACCGCAAGCCGCCCTGGCGGTTGATGTACGCCACAACTGTGGTGTTGTCTGACCGCACTAACACATGCTTGGCTAGAAGCACTGGCAAGAAGTGCCGAAGGACAAGGTCCACCGCTATGAGTTCCAGAGCATTGATGTGGGCTGACCTCCAGGGTCCTGACCACACTCCACGGGTCCCTGTCCCGTTCCAGACTGCTCCCCAACCTTGGTTGGAAGCGTCGGTCGTGATGACTTCCCTTCGGAAAATGGGACCCAAGCGTACACCCTGGCGGATGTTCGACGGAACTTTCCACCAATGTAACGCTTCCCAGCAGGTTCGGGGTACCCTTAACCTGTGGTGTTTGTCTCTCCGCGGATGCAATGCGAAGGCATTGAACCAGGCCTGCAGAGGTCTCTGGTGTAGTAAGCCCAAAGGAAGGGCTTGCGAGGCGGCAGCCATCAACCCCAGCATGCGCTGACACAGCTCCATGCTGACTGTTTCTCGCAACCTGAATAGGGAGAGACACCCCTCATCGAGGCAACTCTTTGTGTCGACAGGGTCGCTTCCATGGACACTGAGTCCAGATGCAGACCCAAGAATTCGGTCTGTTGGCTCGGCACGAGGCAGCTCTTTTCTGAATTGACCTCCAGACATAGCCGCTGAAGATGGTCTGTAACCATCACTGTGTGCTGTGCCAACTGCTCCTTCGACTGCGCACAGACGAGCCAGTCGTCCAGATAGTTCAGCAGTCGGACGCCTTGAGCCCGCAAGGGAGCTAGAATGGCATCCATACATTTCGAAAAGTTTCGAGGAGCTAGTGACAGGCCGAATGGAAGGACACAAAACTCATATACCCTGCTCTGAAATGCAAAACGCAGATACTTCCTGTGACCCGGGCAGATGGGAACGTGAAAGCACGCATCTGTCAGGTCCACGGTGGTGAACCAGTCATCGTGTCGGACTGACTGGATGATGTGCCTGTGCGTAAGCATCCTGAACGATAACACCCACAGGTATTTGTTCAGTACTCGCAGATCTAAAATAGAACGCAGCCCGTCGTCCTTTTTGGGCACCAGGAAGTATTTGGAATAGAACCCCTGGTCGATCAGAGCAGGGTCTACTTGTTGAAAGGCACGCTTCCTGAGCAATGCCTGTGTTTCCACATTCAGAACTGAGGACTGAACCGAGTCACTTCAGCTGGAACACGAGAGTATACCCATTACCTATGCAACACCTGCCCCCAGTGGAAGTAGTAATACCGGAGTACTGCAGCGATACAGGGTGCCCCCAGTGGATGTAGTAATATCGGAGTATTGCAGCGATACAGGGTGCCCCCAGTGGATGTAGTAATACCGGAGTATTGCAGCGATACAGGGTGCCCCCAGTGGATGCAGTAATATCGGAGTATTGCAGCGATACAGGGTGCCCCCAGTTTATGTAGGGCAGCAGTGTGGAGTAGTGGTTAGGGCTCTGGACTCTTGATCGGAGGGTTGTGGGTTCAATCCCAGGTTGGAGACACTGCTGCTGTACCCTTGAGCAAGGTACTTTACCTAGATTGCTCCAGTAAAAACCCAACTGTATAAATGGGTAATTGTATGTAAAAATAATGTAAAAAAAAATGAAATTGTATGTAAAAATAATGTGATATCTTGTAACAATTGTAAGTCGCCCTGGATAAGGGCGTCTACTAAGAAATAAATAATAATAATACCGGAGTATTGCAGCGATACAGGGTGCCCCCAGTGGATGTAGTAATACAGAAGTATTGCAGCGATACAGGGGAATGGTAACATTTTGGTGGGCCAGCTGAAGAGAGAGGACATGTTTGACAGCCAATTTCAGATCACATGATTGAGTTTTAAAAAGTCATGTTTGTGATGACTGAAAATGAAAATGCTATTTAAAAAAAAAAACATAAGTAGGTTCAAATCACATTTATTTGCCCACTTACATTTTTATGGCATTTGCAATCATTCTTAGTGGTTCTTATTGCAATTTCTTACACATTGTGTTGTTTAATGTTTTGGTAAGTCTGTGTTAAGGTGCTATGATGGTGAGTCCAGGAGTTGCTAGTTGCCTGCCATAGACATAATGTAGGCTGTATCATCCAAAATGTCTTTATATTAATAAGTGCCAGCACCGGGTACTGCAAAGCAGTGTATTGCCAGCAAAACTAAAGGAAATTTCTAAGGTGGCTGATTATTAGATGGGGCTGGCTTCTACTCATATAAAGACATTGGCTGATCCAGACTGTATGTATGCATATATATATCAGGTAACTAGAACTAAAGAGCAGCTCCTGAACTCATTTGAGTGACAGTTAGAGCCACTCTGAATGATAACAAACACTGCTAAAGTTATGGGGATAGTAGAAAAATCATGTGAAATAAAATCTGAAGCCACTTACTCTTTAATTGATTTTTCAGAAATGGTAAAGGAGTACCCTACCTTGGCGAAGGATAAAGTTGATTTTTAGTCTGCCTTCTGCATCTTAAAACAGGTGTGTTTGGCACGCAAAAAGTTTTCTTAAGGAGGGTAACGGGATTTGTGGTCTGTCTTTTTCAACATCAGGAAGTATATTAAAAATGTAGCAGCTTCAGGGTATTATAATATACACACACACTGTTGTGCAAAAGTCTTAGACATGTTGCATTTTTCTACTCTTATCTTCCTGTCCTAGATTTGTCAATTACAGATGATGTTTCTCTGTACTTGTTGATTATGCTTTGGATACCACACCTTGAAAATCAAGTGATGCGAGCTGTTTCACTCAATGTTTTTCCTTCTTTATGCAAGTCAAGGTTGTTATAATAGTGGAAAACATTAGTGGAGGCTTTGAGTAATTGTTTATGCACATAATGCATCAGAGTAGAAAAATGCAACATGTCTAAGACTTTTACACAGTGTGTGTATGTGTGCGTGTGCGTGCGTGCGTGCGTGAGTGTGTGTAAGAATGTACAGTATATCCTAAATTACCCAGAAAGTTTGGTCCCAGTTTTCTGGAAATTGATGCTGGAGGCACTTTTGTGCTTTAAACTGTACCAACTTACTCTAAAGGGACATCCTGTTAATATTTACAGTACGCTACAGTTTAACTGTTCTTTACACTGCTTTTGATCTACTACTTTGCACTTTCACTGTGGATAAATGGCTGAAGCTTTTCATCATATTAATGCTTTATTCAGTGAATGTGTGTGTGCAGCATAGAATGCAAACTATTACATTTTTATTTTTTACTGTTAACATGGTCCAGTAATCATTAAAACAACAGTCATCTTTTGAATCTAGGAACCACTTATTATAATAGATTGTGTGATATACTAAGCATTTCTGCTACATGATTTTATGGTAATAGCAAACTAGAGTCCAACTATAAAATTACATTACAATACATATAAAAAAAGGGCCCTGTTCTTAGAAATTAGGTGCAAATATGGGTACAAAACCAGCAGTGTTGGGGCTCAATGTGTGCCCGGGGTGAAAAACAAAGCTTTGATAGCCAGATGGAATTTTATTGAGATTGCTACTGATACACAGATGACTGAGAAGTAGGAAGATCACAGGAACCCCCTGGAAAGTCACATAATGGCATTATGAGTTTATCTGTTTGTTTACAATCCATTGAGAAAAGGCTTTCCCTTATAAAAATTACATAGATACAAGATATACTTCACTTTACAACACTTTTACAATGGATGTCTTTAATACGGGTAATTTATAAGGTAACATGTCATTCACTCTAAAAAATACAGTGTCTCCACCTAACCTACCAATTTAGCCATCTGTCAATCACATTTTTAGAAGGTAAATCTATATAATAAATATAATATTCTGTGTTTGGAGAGTTGAGATGCTTTAGATTGCTAAAGCAAGGTGATACAGGAATACAGTGTTATCTTTTTTCTTTACAAATATATTGTATGTTCATGAAGGCCTTTTGCTTCATCTGTAGTGTTGGAATTAAAAAATAAAATGATGTATCTGTGTTTATTTGCTGCACAGCCATATTGTTTGAAGTAATAAACCCAATAAGAATAATTTTTGTTTTTGTTTTTATTGTAGGACCAGGTTTTTGTACAGTTGTGCAAAGTAACATTACAGTAAAATCTAAGACTGCAGTTAATGTATACCCCATAAGTTAACTTTGTGGCCTAGTTTTTATTTTGCCCCTTTTGAAAATCATGCTGTTAGTGCCTAAATTGGAGAGTAAATTGCTCAATGACTGAAAACCTTCTGTAACACAGAATATCAGTATCATTGCAACCCTATTCACTTGTCAAGTTTGAGATTTGTGCTTAGTTACTTTACCTTCACCTGTGGGGGGGAGGTTGTGAGAAACACATCGAACAGCAACAATTGATGCTTTTGAATTTGAAATCGCAGTGCAAAAATGGACGATTAAGTCGATAAATCAAAGGATCTATGCAGGCATTCAAAACCAAAAGAAAAGAACTGAATTCCATGGTAATATTTCCTATTTCCATAACCATGCATATGTTTCTACAGTTTAGACGATAAATATAAGGAGAGAATAGACCTAGAATCTGTGACGGGAACCAGCAGGTAAGATAAACAGCAATCACAGTGGATATTATTTTCATTGTTTTCTCATTGTTTCTTGCTGCTCTCTTTTTCTTATAAAACTGCTGTAGATGTTGCAATATCTTTAAATAAGACACAACAATGATAGCCAGAGGAAAAAATAAATTGAATAAACCACAAACTACATTAGAGATGATAAATTGTGTTGAGTTGTACTTATACAACACACCACAGTAACCGTCTCCTCCTCTGTACATTTTGTACTGGACATTCGGAAAGACAAAGAGAGCTGGGATCACTGCTATAGTCCAGAGAAACCCAGAGAAAATGTATGCATTTCTTAGTGTACGAAGGTGAAGGAATTTAATTGGAAACACAATTGCAATGAAGCGGTCTAAACTTATTGCACAAATAAAAGTTGTGTTTGCAGTAATTCCGAATGTTATGCTGCTCATTGTAATCTGACACATCAACCTGCCCATTATCCAGTTATAGTTTAAATTCAAATACAGAGCATACGGTACAAAAGAAATCAAGGTTATTATGTTTGCTACTGCTAAATTTATTATCGCAACCCCCGCGGTTTTCCAAGATTTTAAGTTTTTCAGAAAAAAAACTACTTCAAAAATATTCGCTGGACCACCAACGCAGCAAAGGATGAAGTAAATTAAGGACATGGCTTGTGGAAATAAACCCAAGAGCAAGGAGCAGTCTTTTTCAATTAAGTTCGGCACTTGGACTAGGTTCTGAAACAGAAGTGTGCAGTTTTGCCTCGTAGTATTCTCTTCCACAAGGCTATTAAGCAGCTGCATTTCTTTCAGGGTTTTTCTTTCAGAATTCTTCAGTCCAAAATAAATGTCTGAAATAAGAAAAAGACAAAAGAAATGAGAAAATCAGTAAATATAAATGATTCTGGGGGCCCTATTTTAAAGTGCAAATTGTAATGGTTATAACAAAAAAGTCTTAGAAGAAAAATGACCGTTTTTTTTTGTTTGTACTAATAATTTATAATCTGTGACAATTTTCTTTAAACTTCAAAAAAAGACCCCAGACATTTTATTAAGACTGACAATACACAAATCAGCATACATAACTTTCTCACATATGCAAACACACACTGTTCAGTCCTATGAGGAGCTATACATGGGCAACATTTCTACTTCCTAATGTTGCTTTGCTCAGAATGCACTTTTGTTGCATGTAATAAGCATAACCATTTCTACCAACAGTAAAAGTGGAGACTTGAAATAAATTGAAACTCATGTGACAATGATTGATTGGCCAGTGCTTAATTTGTATCAGCCCCTAGCAAATGCGTAATATCCTAGCATTGTGATATTGGCCATTGCAGTGGCTGCGAGCAGGGTATGACGCTTCCTGACAGATTGGCTAGGCCGAGGAAAGCATACACTGTACACTGTGGCTTACACCTCCACCTGTAAAACAGAAAAAGAGCTCCCCAGTAAACTGTCTATGGTAGTGTCTGTTAAATATGAACCACTCTGAAAACTGGGTGAAATGTGTCGTTACGAAATGCCGCACTATTAGAAATCTAGAAAATACATAAGGCCCTATCTGTTTTTACTTAAAACCCCAAATATCCCTGCGCACTTCTTTGATTGACGTTTGAACTCCTGAAAACAGACGTGTGAGGGGAATTACCCTTGTAAAGATGATGGCAAACATAAGTATGGACGCCTTCAAATAATTCAATTTGTGCAACTCCTCAGTGCTGGGCAAGAAAATTACAAAGTACTGGCTGTATGCGTAACATAAAAATTAATTCTCAATACTACGCAACTGGAGACCCCGGTGTTATGCCAATGAAATAGTGTAATCGGAAGAAAAGTGTAGGTACGCCACCCGCACCGCTTTACCAGAGAGCTTTCTAAATCGTTTTGCAAGACCCAAAACGCTTACTGATCCGAAACAAACAGAAGCCATTTTTTAATAGATGTTGATGGAATGCCAGAAGGAGACGATCTCCTGGATTCTGAACTTCTTCACACCGATAGTGAAGATTCTGAAGTGGATGAACCTGTGTAGCAGGTGCAAAATTAATATGCACGTTCCTTTACATTCGTTATAAATAATTTGGGGATTTAATAATTTCTCATTTTCAGTTCCATTGTATTGTTGTTGCTGGAGAGCAAGTCACTCTGGTCGTGTTATATTCTGGTGAGGCTGCATATCTGAGTTGCTCCGTATTGTTACTATTTTGTTTAGTGACTGCATAATTTCCTTAAAAGCTTAAATAAATGTACTGTACTTGGAAAGATGTAAAATATTCTTAATCACTGTAGTAATAATTGATTGAGAATGATAAAGCGTGTTTACCACATGTGACAAGTCTGTGATTAAATACAAGTTATTGTTATATTAATGCGTTTGTAATAATTCTGAAGTTATTATTATTATTATTATTATTATTATTATTATTATTATTATTATTATTATTATTATTATTATTATTATTTGTAATTAATGCTGTTTATCTTATTGAGTCCGGGCTTGCTATTTTCAGATCCCGAAGCGGACTTTGTCAGAGCAATAAAACGAGACCTGAACGAGAAACCTGTTTCCAGTCTGCTTTGTATGGGGCATGCAGTGCGAGAAGGGGTCACATATTACAAGCAGTTACAAAAGAGAAAAGGGTCAACGCAGAGTACAGAAAAGTGAGGGTTACACCTTCCAGTTCCCAGATCAAATTCAGACAGCACAACTTGTAAACATTTCTGCTTGTTTAGTTTTCAACAGATGTTATTTATGTGGAATAAGCCGTGGTTATAAATATACTAATGTGTTTCAGGATAGTACATTGTACAATTGTTTAGTGTAGGCTAATGTGTTACACATACAATAATGCATCAGTTGACTGCTGTTGCCCGTTATTATTATTATTATTATTATTATTATTATTATTATTATTATTATTATTTGTTTACATTGGTTCCCTTTTTCTGATGGCCATTTATGAATTTGGTCCAATGTAATATATTACTTTTAAAACTCTGGCAATCACGTCTCAAAAAGGTAAAAACGAGCACCTGCCAGACAATTTTGTGTAAAACCAAGACCATGCAGTGTCGTAACCAGAGCTGACATTCTAACGAGTTCAAAATAAGATTTCAAGCTATAGCTGGCACTAGTTATAGGACTGCTTAGTATTTACTGTTCAACCTCAAAATCTATGTTACACGGCAAAGCAACAGAGAAAGTTAAGGAGTATTTTGTACTTTACCAGAATTTTTACATGAGCATCAAAAATAAATAAATAAATAAAATAAAATAAAAAAAAACCGAGGACACGACCTCAGTGTACTGATAGCTAGTTATGGCTATGCACGCATGATATTAAAATAATTATGCTATTTCAGATTCTAGTTCCTGTGGCTACCACTGCAGTAATTAAACGGAGACAGTATTCTGCTGCGCTACAGTAGTACATGCACGAATTAGCAGTACCATGTTCTCTGATCTTTAAAAACAAAGAATGTAAAAATTAAAATATCAAATACGGTTAAACAATATATTTGTACTTTATTATTACAATTGTGTTTGACACAACACCTGTTCTTGTTAAAAAAAAAAAAAAAAAAAACAGTTGTCAGGGTTACGTGCTACAGCTGCAGCAGGTACTTTTTGTTGTTGCAAAACATAACTATGTATACACTGTATTATAATAAAAATTCATTTTCCATAAATTTAATGATAAAAGTGTACTGCAGCGACATATCTTTTGCAACGTCTAAGTAAGAAACGACAAAACGACAAAAAACGATGCTGTTAACAAGTGTAGTTGCACCTGGTCATCGCTGATGACATCAGATTAGTCGTCCCGCCACTGGAAGTGTTCAGAATACCGGTATGTTAAAACGTGGCTAGGCTAAGGTCTATATGCAGCTATGGACACCTACAATAAGGCGCGAAACCCTGAAGCAGAATTTAAGCATATATGGGTGCTACTGTAAATGAAAGTCAGAACATTAGCTCTATAAACAGCACAGAGAATTTAAAAGTTAAGAGGTTTAAACTAAACCCTAATAGTTAAACAGGACATTAATAATATTTCATTTCTCTACTTTAATGGGGTGATGTGTTTAAATGTACCCCTGTATTTGTTCATGATTACTAGTTTAAATGAGAGGTAAAAGTAAAAAGCTGACGTGTGATGTGTAATGTGGAGACTAGTGCACATAAGGCACTTTGTTTTGTTAATGCCCTGTCAATATACAGGCTATACAATTTAGGATGATCTGAATTGGATGAAAAAATGCTACCAAAATTAGTTATTTAAAAAGATAAGAATGCTGACCTGTTTTTGTTGGTTAGTTGTGGTCCCAGATATAGTGTTGAAGCAGTTTCAGCAGAAAACACAAGTCCTTCTCTTGCACAGCCCTTTCTTATTTCTGATTTCAAAGAGATCTAAACTGTGCTGTGTTCCTTCAAGATACAAGCCTTTCTCAGGTTATTCTCTACCGCATCACTTCTTTTATATCCCCACTTGTGTAAATTACAAAACAAATAGTTGACATTTAACAGATCTTAGTATACACCAATTACTTCAGATTAACTTGAGTTGGAGCCCCAATTTATTTTAAACATCCTCATGAGAGAAGGGTCTACTCTTACTGCAGTTCCATGGGACTTTCGAAGCTGACTGATAAAGAGAAAAGCAAGGAAGAAAAACAACAAAAACAGAACGAAAACCATTAGTTAAAAACACCATTAATTTCCATGATCAAGCATTTAGTAAGGTATAACATCTTAGTTCAATTAAAGGATACTGATTCTACAATTCTGTATTTTATAAAATAAACTGTTTTAAAAAAAAAGATTTTTGACACAGCACTGTTTACAGCTATACTACCTCATATAATAATAATAATAATAATAATAATAATAATAATAATAATAATACCTCACGTTATAAGTTATACCTTTGATTGAATGTGGCTCATGTAACAAGGAAAATTAGTTTTGTCACCTCATTCATCACGTATGGATAGATATGCTTTTCACAGTCTGGTTTCAATGATAGATATTAAGTCAGATATTATATTCTTTCTGTCAGCTTTACAAGAACATTTTTTTATATAAATCCGTCCCCATTTCCAGTCAAATGTCCTGGTGTCCCGACATTTTTCCCCAGACCTTAAAACAGGTAGCACTCAGCAATCATATTAATGGTTCTAGAAAAATATATTTCGTATTGTTTAGTTTTAAAACTATTTTTAATTCATGTGTTCCAGTTGTCAGCTTTGGAACTCTGGTCACACTACTTAAAGATATTTCTGTTTGACCTTTTGGAATTTTTAAGCCTCAAATAACGGGTAGGTTATTACTATTGAATTATAGTTCTTGTTTAGTTTGTTACTTATGTAACTTTTTGATGTTTTTATATCCCATGTGAACAGCATCTGAGCGGACACAGGACTGTACATGTATCGTTCTTTGAACTCTACTGACTCTTCAGACTATTGTATTAGTATTATCGTACATGTCATTTTACTATTAGGTGAGGCGAGTGTGAAATACATCCACACGACAATGAATATTGCAATGATGAAGCAAGATTTATTTCAGACAGGATGGCAATTGTACAGTACCTCTTACAAGCAGTAATGTGTTGCTCTAGCTCCAGCGTAGAACAAGTGTGTGGTCCTCATCTTAGCCATTAGCCTGCAAGCAATCAATTAACTATAACTGGGAAAAGTATTATTCTTTATTCTGCCCCTCTATATCTGGTCAGTAACTGAACCTTCAATTTGTAAACAGGCAGGAAGGACTGTTATCAAGTTCAACACAATAACAAGCCTTTTGGGTAACAAACCCTTGTAACACCACCCCCCTCTGGCAGTGCCGAGTCCCTTTAGGACTCCTGCCAATAAGACTCGTACTGGTCCCCATATTAACACAAACACACTAATAACATTCAAGTACTGAAAAGAATGCTGAACAAGAACAGGAACAGTTCATTTAAATTGAGCCTTTGTACCAGGCCAGAAGATAAACAGCCTGCCCACTGTGGGTTTTCTTCAGCCCTGGGCATTCCTCTATTGGCTCAGAATCACTGTTAGTCAGACGTAGGGGCATTCATTCTGCATAACTGACGACGGCGACGGGCAGCTGGCTGATGTTTCTGTTTGGGCTGCAGCTGGGCTTCTGGCTCCATCCCAGGAACATCACATCTATCGTTGCTGTTATCAAAGCCGGGTGCCAGATCTTTTAAGTTGAAGGGGTTCTGACGATGGGGTGGTTCCTATGGTATATGGTTGTAGACGGTCATGGGGCATAGTCTTCTTTTCGCAGTGACCTTCTTTTCGCAGTGAACTTCATAGAGCACTGATCCAAGGCATGCAGAAATTACAAATTGACTCTTCCATCGTGCCTGAAGCTTTGGGCTGTAACCCTGAAGCCTCCAGATTCAACAGAAAGTCTGGGCCACCCATTTCATCACGACTCAGCCCTGCAGCATGCAACCAGATGTCATGGGGCATTTGAACAGCTTGCCAACATCAGCCGGTTTGGTGTGAACTCAGTGCTTGAGCCGTGAGCAAAGGCTGGTGTTCGTCCAAGTTCCTCTGGTTCTGGTCAACATTGAATCATTTGCATAAGTGTGCGGTCTGCCCATTCTTGTTTTTCTTATTTATCCTTATTTATAATAGCTGGCACACTTTGAATAAGAGGCTCTCAAAATGATGCCCTTGATGCCTCAGTATGTAGCTCCAGGGGGGCCCCAAATAAAAGTGTGCAAACAGCGCTTTAACTGCAGCTTTCCATCCACTGAGCCTCCTTCCTGCTTCGCTGCCCTAAGGCCAGAGATGGGCCTCTCTGCATCCCAAGCTCCGTGGGACGGCAGATTAGATGCCCTCGTCGGCTCCCTGGAGGGCTGTGGCAGATGACAGCTTTGTGGTGACATCAGAACAGGAAATGAATTCACAACAACAGCCGTCTGGGCTATGAAAAGCGCTGCGGCATGTTTATTAGTAAATATAAGGTTTACACAACAAAAGTTACTTTCACAAAGCAAAAGGCATGAGGGCCAAAACAAATAATAAACAAGTATCGTGCTGGTTGTTCCAGCATGATGTCACAGACGGTTCTGGCACGTCCCTTTTGTGCTATAAGTCATTAGATCCTTTTGCATGGAAGGCCTTGGTTGCAAGGGTGTGCGGTTCTTTGATGGACCCAGATTCAGTTAAAATGCGTTTGCCCACTGACGATTGGAATGATAATGTAGAGATGGGAGCCCTGCTAACAAGATTGAAGTTTTTGCAGGTATCAAGTAAAGGCCCTGGTTGCCCACACCTCTGATGTAAAATGCTGGATGCACAGGCCTGTCGTGGTGTTTGCAGAAACAGCCCAAGCTGAGCCTGGCGCAGAGTTTGAATCCTGTTGGGAACATGCTGAGTTATTAGACATGGATTGGATGATTTAAGCTGGCCTGTATTGATTGAAGTAATATGATATACTCTATGTCAATAATTATAGTAATACTGTATATACTCCTTTCAAATAGATCTTTAAAACCAGTAGAAAATATTACTAGCAGTCTATGAAGGAGGCTGTGTGGTCCAGTGCTTAAAGAAAAGGGCCCACCTCAGCCACTGACTCATTGTGTGACCCTGAGCAAGTCACTTAACCTCCTTGTGCTCCGTCTTTCAGGTGAGACGTAATTGTAAGTGACTCTGCAGCTGATGCATAGTTCACACACCTTAGTCCCTGTAAGTCGCCTTGGATGAAGGCGTCTGCTAAATAAACTTTTTTTTTTTCAAAAACAAAAAGGTAACCATTTTTAGACAGAACGATATTTGAAACTAAAAATACCTATTTGATTTTATTTGATTGTTACAAAGCAATGAGGTTTTAAATTAAAAAAAAGTATTCTGACCTAATAAGTGACAAAACTCTCTGAAGAGAAATAATATGTTTTAAATATTTTGATATAATAAGAAACATAATATTTAAATTAACAAGTGTTTTTGCTTGCTTAAGGCTGTACTGTCATACAAATAGACTGTAAAAGCAGGAGCAAGCATTTAATTTAATCAATTTAAGAATTAGTTCATTTTCTTTCGCCAGCTAAACAAAAAATCTTTTAGACATTACAATATCCATTAAATTAAAGAATATAAATGTTTAATTTATATAAAGGTTTTACTGCAATAAAAAACAGGAACTGTTAAGTTGGAATATTAGACAAATAAAGTGTAAACTGTATTCAATAATTTTAGTACACAATAAATCTACAGAAAAATAGCCTTGCCCTTATCTGCTTGCAAGCACAGCGGTGCTAGATATGGAAGGTTCTTTTTGGCAGTCAAAGTGAGATTTACTTGTAGTCCGCAGTTTTGAATCCAAGGTCTTTCTATAATAAGAAAACCTGGCAGTCGTACCAAGCATTCCACGAATTAGGGGAGTTGTGTCCAGTATCAGTTCTACTAAATAAGTAGCGACTTTCTTTGGGAGAAATGCTGTGAATTTGGAGAAGTGCTTGCAATGGTGTTTCATATTAATCAAAACAATAGTCTTGGCAAGAAAACAGGGTGTTTGAATCCTGCTTGAGCAGGCAACTTTTAGAAACAGAGAGGTCAGTCATAGTCCGAGAATGGCACAGTTAAATAAGGCTATTATACTTAACATGTTCATTATAGTTTAAAATTTAAATGAAGATAACTGAACTGACCACTGTATGCTTATTCAAAGGCAGTTTTTGCCCCATACTTTGTTAACACACATTTGTATATGAAGTTAAACTGGCCCATTGTCAACACACTGAAAAGGTAACATAATATGCGGCTAGGAGGGACATATATTTTTGACTCAGCTAAATATAATTAAATGGAGCTGGTATTACATATTAAAAACATCTGTCATTCCAGATGAAATCCCTGTTTTAAATTGTTTTAAACTCATGAATAAAGTTTTATTCTGAAAAAAACATCTCTCATATATACACATATACTTGTATTATAATATAGTAAGGATTCTGTGAACTTTGGTTCCCTGACTTTTTTGAAAAAGGAGGATCTTGAAAAAGAGAGCGATGAAATCATGTTCCAATATTTTTTGGCAAGAAGTTATATCCAACCAGATCCTTCTAGAATGTATCATTAACTTAAAGATAAGAACTGTCAAGGCCGAGTGATGATTAGATTTACTTGCGACTTCTGATGTATTCAATGGAGGGAAAATCCTATATAAGCCGAGAGCAAGACCCCATTTGATACCATTCAACTTGATCTTGCAAGATGATGTGGTCCATACTCTGAGGGTCTCTGAAAAACTGATTGCTGTTTGGTCGAAATTAGTCTCTGCCTTTTGAAGACAGTTCTTATTTTTCAATATATCCTACACTACACCTCCATATACTGGAAGGTAAGCATATATTTATTTGTAATTTCCCTTTTATATGAATGCATTGCTATAAGGTACAGAATTTATATTTTAGCTGTTGAGAGTGATATATTGAATGTTCTAGAACGTAGCGCTGGGCGCTTTAGCTATTTGCATTTTATAGCCTAAGAGCAAAATATATGATAACCATATTTGTATTACTGTATTGAAGTATTAATGCTGTAAAGGCACTGGAAATGCCCAGGCTGCCTGTCAGCTGGGATTGGAAGTAGTCTGTAACTACTCAATCCATTTTTAAGCATTTAATAAGCCAAAGGAGTACTGATACTATTCTGATTCGTTAAAACTTCAAATTAAATGAGTCTGTGTCATTTTCTTGATTATTAATAAGTCATCTGGATACGGTACAAGCCCAGTGCACAAACAATCCACTTACAGGAGTCCGAAACATCTTTACGTCCTCCTGAACATCTCCCCTGAGTTTAAGAGTGCTCAAAGCATATATAAATAAAAAGAGTATGTTGCGAAATTTCTGAGTAGCAATTGTTTTCTTTGTGTCGGTTCTTACTTGTCTCTTTCCTCCTCTGGACAACCCACCCCATGCAGCCAAAGCTGCAGGTCTTTTATATTATGGCAGAGGGAATAACTGGCTATTAATTATCTTATTAACCCATGTGTCAAAGTGGTTGATTGGGTACCGGTGCAGGAGTGATGCAGTGCGTAATTAAGCAGACAGAGAGGTTTTAAATCCGGTTTGGAAACAGTTTTTATTTTTATATCCAGGTCTGGTACAACACTGTGTAGTGCACAGAGTATATAACAACAGGGTTGCAGTCCCAAATAATAAACACAAATATCCATCCCACAATATACTAACACGGTCACCAGTCCTGGGTGCGTGCAGTAGTGCTCGTGGTGGGTGATACAGGTTTATAACAGTGACAATAGTGTAGTGCTGTTCCGGGTTTTGGTGCTGGCCCTTGGCGACAGCTCCGGAATGTGTTAGCTGTCTAATAATAACAAACAAGACAATTATAGACAAACAAACAAAACACTCACAAAACATATATTCACTGCTCTCTTCTCGGGTCCTTTCAGGTTTAAAATATAAACCAAAGCGAAGGAACAGATTGCGGTTCTCCGTCCTCTTTCATGCCGTCACACATGACCCCTTGCTAAACGAGTGCAACCGCCTGTCCAATCTGCGGCTGCCAAGTCATTTACCTTCTGGGTCAATGGGTTCTTGCAACGGAGTTTCGCCTTCATCCAGACTGGCCGACTTCCCGACCCTGGGAAAGAACTGTCAGACCAGCCTGTTCAAAGAACTCTGTTCTCGCTGCTTAGCGCCATCACAGGTCGGGAGGGAGATTTACAACCAAGAATAATTGTATTTCTGTCACAACCCCTCAGCCATAGTCTGCACAAGTTTAATAAATATGTATGAATGTCAGCTAATTCAATAATTACTAGCTGACTGTCACGCATTCTCACGAGGTATTTAAAAACAATAACAAATAATGGTGGACAAGTTTTTGCCCGTCCTTCAAAACCTAATACATAATAAAATACAAAATAATACATAATATGCACAGGGGATGGGAGTACTTTCATCCACCTCCGTTTGCTTTTTTGCACAACAGCTGCAGTACTGGCGCGCTTGCACCTAGGACTCCTGGGTGCGAGGCATTACGAATACTTTCATGACAGACCCTCTCCAGGCCTCGGTACTTCAGAAGGAAGGCAAGCGAGCCATTCGTCTCGTAGGCCCCCCTGCCACAGAGAGGGGTACTACTCGAGGTATTTTCTGGTACCCAAGAAGGATGGCAGGTTTCGCCCCATCTTGGACCTGAGGCTCCTCAACCGGTTCTTAAAAGAAAGGAGGTTCCAGATGCTGACGCACCGTCACATCCTCCAGTCCGTCCAGCCAGGTGACTGGTTTACCACCGTGGATTTACGGGACGCGTATTTTCACGTTCCTATTCGTCCAGAGCACAGAAAGTATCCGCTTTTCCTTTCAGAGACGCGTTTATGAGTTTGATGTGCTGCCATTCGGCCTCTCCCTAGCTCCTCATACGTTTTCAAAGTGCGTGGACGCTATCCAAGGTTGCCTCTCCCTGTTTCAACAGGGATCGCAGGTCACCCTCCTATTGTGCCAGAAACTATTGGGTCTGATGGCCACAGCCACATCAGCCATTCAGCTGGGTCTGCTTCGCATGCGCCCGCTACAAGCGTGGCTCAATGCGTTCCACATCAATGCCAAACGCGACAAACACCGTCGGCTGACTGTGTCTCTCCAGGAGCAGCCCGCTCCGTCAGAATAGCGACTCCACCCTCAGGTAGTAGAGCGCATTTGGGAATGGTTTGGGAAGGCGCAGGTTGATCTCTTCGCCTTGGCAGAGATGACACATTGCCCCCTATGGTACTCCCTCCACCGCTTAGGTGGTCCTCTCAGCGTAGACGCCCTGGCGCATGAATGGCCCAAAGCGGTTTTGTACGCTTTCCCACCTATACCGCTTCTCCCGGCTTCCACTAGATCCTTGTATACCTATAAGTGGAGGTATTACCAAACTTGGTGTCTGGCTATACCCATATCTTGCCCTATGCCAGTCATCTTACAGTTTCTGTAAGAACTGCTTGATGCTGGTAGGTCACCTCCCACCTTGAAGGTGTATTTAGTGGCTATCTCTGCTTGCCATGCCCCCGTAGATTCAATGTCTCTGGGCGCGCATTTTTTGGCTACCCGTTTTCTTAAAAGCGCTCGGCGATTACGCCCTCCCAGGAGGACTGTTCTCCTCAAATGGAGCCTCAATGTTGTACTGGAGGCTCTCACAAAGGCCCCGTTTGAGCCCATACACTCCATAGAGTTGAAGTACCTGTCTATGAAGACAGCCTTCCTCTTGGTGATCACCTCCGCTAAGCGGGTCAGTGAGGTGCTGTCTGCAGATTAAATTTCCTCTGTCCAGTGCGGGCATTACACAGATACACAGCTCCTGCATGCGTATTTGGGAGGATGGCAGCAGGGTGTCTCTGTGACCCAACCCTGCTTTCCTCCCCAAGGTGATCACAGCCTTCTACATTAATCAGTCTGTGGAACTGGAGTCCTTCCATCCACCTCTGTTTGCTTCAACAGAGGATGAGAGATTGAATGTCCTCCGCCCAGTGCAGGTATTGAGATGCTACATGCATAGGACATAGGAAAAAGAGAAATTGCTTCCTTTGGATAGTAGTTTTATACCCTCGGTGGGCGGGACCGAGTGCATCATCCAAGAAAGGGGCCTACTGGCAGCTCTGACATTAAGAGCTCAGCAATATCTACCCAATGGGCATGCATATCCCATACATAATGTCGTTGGTGGTCGTCTTCTCTTTCAGGGAACCAGGGTTATGGCAAGTAACCTAACGTTTCGTGTGAATTACCTTTGGGTGGCGGTGCAACAGGGACTCCGTCGTTGTCATTATTTTCTTGTTCACTATCTTCATTGTTTTGTTTACCGGCATGGTCTTGCAGATTGGAGGAAATACTGGCCAGAATTTCAGAGATCTTTCGCTGCTTGTGTTCAGCAAGGCATGAATAATTATTTATGCTCTGCAAGTTCTTCTGTCCTGATACCTGAGCAATATCTGTAGGAGGTAAATTGCAGTCAACTCATTTTTGGATTGCGGTTTTTCGTGTGCTGTGGTTAGTAATCCGCTTGGCTGCAGGTAGGCTCCACTGCAGCTTCATGTAAATCGAGAGGACATTTACTTTTTTAACAAATAAGCTTCCTATTTGAAAATTGTCTACTTGAACTTTCAAAGCACTTTGAAAGTTTAAAAAAATGTTCATTCCATTTACGTCAAATCGCGCCTGTAATCAGAAATATCAGCGCAATCTGTCGTCACAATTGGGATTACAGGATAGTACAATCCTCAGTAGTAGCCTGTAATTATAGAATTAAGAATAGGGTTTTATAGGGAAATATCAGTTACACTACAAAATATTATTGGACCACAAGATAACATTTTATGTGAACCTGTAAATTATATAATTAGAAGGAAGATGTGAGAGGAGAAAATGTGGGCAATGTGTTGGCTTTGGTTGACATATTTTGACATATTTTTTGCACCCAACAAATTAAATCAACAGTATTTCCAATATAGTCTGGTGCAATTGACTGTGTGTGTGGACCCAGGTTTAGTGGATAATTATGCCTTTTTATACATGTACTTTATAGACAACACCTAGAAAAAGAAGTGTTGTTTTCACAGTGCACCAGCATTTTTTTTTTAGCAAAGACCACATGCAAATGTTTGATGTGAGTCATTTCAATGCTTCATTGGTCACTGTTTTAAGGGGGTATCGTAAACATCATATAATCCTCAGAAATTTAAACTTTGTTTCTTACCAAATATTTCTATTCAATATGTATTGTTATAAATTGGTTTTGGATGGTTTACATTTCTAAGAGGATTATATGATGAGTCCCCCTTAAAACCTTGACCAATGATACCCCCTTAAAACCTGTTCAAAGTAAATTGGTCTTGTTCTTTCACTGGTTTTAGTGGCAGAAACCAATACTAACCATTCAAAAACATGTTGAAAGAGAACAGGTTGATTTATTTATATTTTACACCTTGTTCGTGTTTGGATAAATGGCAGATTCCAAGTCCGTTATTCACAAAATGTCAAAACTTATGAACTAAAGTGCAAACATCTCCACTGACAACTTTACAAAAAGGCAGTGGAAAAAAAATGTTTCTTCCTGCCTATTACAATCTATAGAAAAAACTTTAACTAAATGGCATTAAACTATAGAACTACAATTCCTAAATGTAAAAAGCATCTTTTTCATCTCATTGACCTCAGCTTGGTGACATACAGTGAATAGGTCTGCATACAGGATAGAAAGCTCTGGTACAGTTTGCAGCTTGCTATTTGCGGCGATCTCTCTCTTGGGTTCTTGTTAAGCATTTGTCCTTTGTCTCTTGTGTAATCGTGCAATTATGGCTGCATGTTCTGTGTTCCTTTACTGTTGTTTGTTCAGAAAGGTCATTGAAAAGGGCTGAAAGGCTAAGAGCAGTCATCGTTCAAGCATGGACTAATACATTTTAAAAACAAACTAAAGCTATACCTAATTACAGTGTTTTTTAAGAGAAACTTTTTTTTACTTTTCTGAGAAGTAAAGGATGAACTAAAGAGTTCAGAGATATAAATCAATGTTGTGAGTGATGACATTAGGCTCTGTGGATATTTTTTTCAGAACTAATTCATGACTATGACCCTTATCTTTAATCATATTTGTTATACTGCATTGTACTTCACTCTGAAAATGTGTCTTGTTCTGGACAAAGTGTTTATGTATTGTTAGGTTTATATACTTTTACCTTTTTCTATCTTTAAAGCACTTCTGTGACGTCACCCTTTGATCTTAGAAAACCAATCGTTGGCAATGATATTTAGGTCTTCATCTGCTTTAGGTTTCACAAAACTATCAATAACTTTACTCTCTGTTCCCGGTTCACATTCCTTTGTTTTTTGCATTTTTATTTTTCTAATACCACTTTCATGTTCTACATCTAAAACATAGTCCTCGCTACTATCTTCACTTACAACAGACAATTTTGTGGGCTTTTCTATCATGTAAACCAGCAGAGTAGGAATACCTACTACATACATCCATGAAATGTGGTTTAATTAAACAGGAACAAACAGGCAGATTAAAATGAATATTTTGAAAAAGGTAATGTACTTTATTTGCGACCTATTGTATATTGTAGCCCAGATTTAAAATAACCCAAATTCCCTATGAATTCCAGAACAATTCCACTGGAAATCATTTGTGGATCACAACAGAAACCTCTGACAGTAGGCTTTTCTGCAATGGAGGCCAGATATTGAACCATGTTGCACACTATTACACAGTCAACCCTGATTTGGCCATCATTTATCATCATGGTAAGACATTGCCAGACCACGCTTTGTATACAGCACCACAACCAGGTCCAGGGTAAGTACTAAGCTGGATTTGGCCTGGGCTTATATGTAGGATGAAAATGAAGTGGACAGGGGTGTTCTGAAGTAAAGTATGTGAGAACAAAAGTGTGTTAAGTTTGGTGTTAAGGGGTTAGGGTTTGGGCTAGGACTTGGGTTTAGGGTTCTGAACATTGGGATTAGTGTTACAGTTTAGGGTTAAGGTTTAAGATATGTTTTTATATATTGTTGAACCATTTAAACTAAATTAAAAGCCACGTAAACAAAAGTTTTTTTGTTTTTTTTAAATACATAGTAAAAAAAACAACAGTATTTCCCAGCAACATATGGAAAATAAATCGGATGACCTCATGGAATCTGTACTCCAACTGTATGTTATGACTCCTTAACTTCAGTAAAGTTGTTAGCCAGGCCAATGAGGTGTTTTTCTAGAGATTTAATTACCTTGATTCGCATCTACTTAAAAGTAAATTAATATCTCCATGGACCAATTACCAGGAATAAAGATTCAGTGTACAGCAATTACGGTGCATCAGAATAAGCTCATATTTATGCTAAAAGCTTACATTATTGGAAGAATTGGTATGTTTAAACACATGTTCAGTTTGTGTGCAGGGTTCATTATTTCCAACGAGAAACAATTTCAACTAAAGTCAACGCAGACGATCGGTAACCCAGTTCTTTTTTTCTGTTAAGACAAACTTTTTAATTGGTCCCAATAGAATAATCTTTCTGTATAGTTACTGTTGAAAAGTGTGACTCTTCATTCAAGAGTCACACTCTTCAAGTCCTGAATGCATGTGCTAGCTGCCTTATTCCCATTACTAGAAGTTCTGAGTCATAATAACTAAGGAGATGTCACCATTATCTGAATCACTGCCTTAGATATTCTTCAGGTTTTCCAAAGACTTGCAGTAAGACCACTTCTTCAACAGCCATCGTCACAATAGCTGCATTCAAAGGCAAATGTCATTTTCAAAAACCATTCAAAGGCAAGAATACTATGAGGTATCAAAATTACCACTTAGTCCTTCTAGGTCAGGGATGTCAAACTCAAGGCCCACTGGCCGAATATGGCCCCCCAATGGTTTTAATCTGGCCCCTGTAAAGGTGATTTCTCATAAAGTAATTAGGCCTGCGACGACTTGTCAATTAGAAAATTGTGTGTGAAAACTACAAATCCCTTCAGCCAGTCTTAACATAACGGAAAGAGGTGCAACGTTGGAGCGAGGTAGGACTGCAACGGCCAATCTTAGGCTACACAATACTGTGTTTTCCATGTTCCTGCTCTTTCAGCACTCTCCAACAAAGATAATAATAACAGCAAACACAAGTCAAAATGACCAAGAGAAGAAAAATCGACAAGGAAGGGAGATTGTTCCAGGAAAGGTGGGAGTGGGAATATTTGTTTGTGGAGCAGAGAGAAAAACCTGTATGCCTTGTTTGTAAGGAGGCGTGATGAAAGAATTCAATTTAAGGCGGCACTACGAGACTAAACACAAAGAGAAATATGGGTGTTTGGAGCGAGAGGAAAGGCTGCAAAAAGTGTCTGAATTTTTAAAAAAAGCCTTGAATTACAGCAGAACATGTTCAAAAGGGCAAAAACAGAGAGCGACGCTGCAGTAAAAGCGAGTTACATTGTGTCAGAAGAAATTGCAAAAACTTCGAGGCCTTTCTGTGAGGGTGCTTTTTTAAAGAACCGTATGCTCATAGAACAGCTAGCCGAAAAAGTGAGTGATTTCATTGCATTCTCACTTTCTGTTGACGAGAGCACAGACACAACTGACATGGCTCAGTTATCTATTTTTATCTGAGGAGTACAGTATTACTGAAGAGCTTTTGGATGTTGCAGCAATGCACAGCACCACCACAGCAAATGACATATTTCAGCAACTCGAGAGATGCGTGAACCAAATTAAGTTGTTGAAAGATATATGATTAAAAACAGTGAATATTTATGAATAGGGATGATCAAATATTTATGCGGCCCATGAATGAAACGTGAAGTTATCATATGGCCCATGGTAAAATTGAGTTTGACACCCCTGTTCTAGGTAGTGCTATTAGTGTAATCTCATAGCTAAAGACTGTAAGATAAAGAAACATGTACCAGAGTAGGAGAATTTAATATCACGTTTCGTGAATACATTTTTTTTTTAAATGGGGCCAAAATGACACCTTAGTTACTCTAGTGTTAAACTGATTTTAAATGTTTTCTAGGATTGAGATCTGGAGATTTAACAAGCCAGTCCATGTTCGGTCCTTTGGCTTTTTATATACTGTATGAAATTATTGTTTTAGGTTACTTTCCAAATTTCTTGTCCACTTTTTCCTGTCACAATATGTATAGTAACTCGAGAGTACTTGCACACTTAAGTTGTAGCTTTTTTCCTTTGCTGTCTTCCAAAACGAAATCCATATGGTCACAGGCACATTCTTCTGTGGTTTTTGTGTGCAGGCATTTCTTTACATTTCGCCACAATTCACAATTCTGTTTTAAATCCTCCATATCTAACTGGAATATAGCTTTAAATCCCATGAACAAGCCTCCGTTTATGATTGTACTCTCATTATAAATCTGGCAAGCAAAGTCTCCAAAAGAAATGTAGGAATTTGCTGCCACTCAGTAGTTGGGGTGGATTTCAAGTATTCAGAATGAATCAATGATAGATACAAGTTAGGAAGGAGGGACACTGCACTTTCCTAACTGCACTGGGAAAGGTAGTTTGTTTTTGTTTTTTGCCAATAGTTATTTTTTTAAAGGGAAAGGGATGAAGTCAACGTGAATTGAGTAACCATTTCCAGTGTCTTTCTGGTGTTTTTCTTTACATCGATTTCATTGTTTTGTATCGGGGGTTTATAACTGCTTTTATCAGTTAAAAACGAAAATCAGAAACCTAACTATATTGTATAATATCTCTAGTAATTATTTGCATTATTTATAGTCACAATGGAATTGTATATGTCTTCCTTAAAGGATGGCAGTGTGATCCAGTGGTTCAGTCAAGACATATATGTATGGCAAGCCCTTTTAACATGTAATCCTCAATTTATGATATCAGCAGTTCTATTACTGGTATCAGTAATGTTTTGATATCAACAATTGTAAATATTATTTTTGTAAAAATAGTACTGTTTATTTTTATATCAAAAATAGAATTATAGATAACAAGAATAGAATTATTGATAACAAGAATAGAATTATTGATATCAAGAATAGAATTTAAATGCAGGGGGGATGTCATCAACAGGGGTATGACAATGAGTGAAGCTGGGAAAATGGTCCCGCCAAATGTGACACGCTCAACGGTTGCATGTATTATACATACATTTTGTACTGAGAATAGGTAAGTGCAAATCATGGTGCTTGTATACATTTACCTGACTTACCTGACTAGTTTACATTATATAACCTTCTGCATTACTATAATATATGTTTGCATTTCTGACAGGTCACCAAGAGATGCCTATAATAGATATGGTCCAGACCAAAAATGACATTTGCCTGAGAGAGATCCAAAGCAACATCAATGAAGATGAGGACTTGTTTCAAGGAGTACAGAATGTGAGCTTGTCAACCATTGCCAGAATTCTCAAGAAACACGGCCTTCGAATTAAACAAATCTACTGAGTGCAATCATGAAAGGGTAAAGGAATTGCATTACCAGTATGTTCAAGAAAGTTGAAATAGATGGTAAGGAGAGTGAATGCCATTCCCATGCAACAACTTATTATGAATATACAGTATACTGTATCATACTTCATAGAAATATACATATGTGGTGCTTATATCCTGCCTGATAAAGAAGACTGTAAAAGATTTTAAAAGTGTGTCTGGAATTTGGGAGTAGTGGTGGGGTTAATGTGTTAATGTAATCCACATTGAGAATGCACAGCCCATTTTATAACTTTACAAACTTTTGTTCACAGATCATTCTAGAGCTGGATGCCAGCATGCCACCAGTAAAATATGAGGCATTGATGAGGCAGGTTTCAATTTGTGCAAAAGGCACCGGCGAGGCAGGAACATAATTGGACAGCATGCCAATGTGGACACACCTGGCCATCGTGGAAGAAACATCACCATGTGCGCTGCTACATCTCAAGATGGGGTCATTGCCCGCTGTCTGGTGATTGGCCCATATAATACAGAGCGACTCCTAGTATTTCTTGAAACACTTCATGCTTAGCTTGTCCAGTCCCGTATAGACAACCAGGGTAGCAGGGAAGGAGGCGAGCCCACAAAGCTTGTTATTGTATGGGACAATGTCAGTTTTCATCATGCACTATGGGCCAACAGTAGTTTGACACACATGGTCATTTCTCATTAATCTTTCTTCTCCCCACCCCCTTCCTCAACTCAATTGAGGATTTTTCTCCTGTTGGAGATGGACGGCATATGATCACCGCCCCTATGACCAGGTCACACTTATCCAGGCCATGGATGGTGCTTGTGATGACATTGGGGCAGAAGCCTATCAAGGCTAGAGTCGTCATGCCAGGCGTTTTTTCTCCAGGTGCACTGCCAGAGAGAACAGAGAGGCCAGAGAGAGATGAGAGACTCAGTGGTGATGATACTGAATGATGTCAAGACTGTACCGTCTTTACCAAACTGTAAATACATTTTTTCACATTTATGTCTTTTGATGTTATATTTTTTGTATATCATATATCTAAATACAAAAAGAGGAAAAAACTAATATGAACACAAAATAATAATAGGATTGATAGTTTTGCAAACAATGTTGCTATGTTCAGTACTTTCTGTTTTTATGTTTGTATTGACTTCAAACAGTAGTATTTTATTTTGGTTCAGTGGTTAAGTGTAATATCACCTTGTGTTTAATATAAATGTATTTGCTTACGATTGTAAGTCGCCCTGGATAAGGGCGTCTGCTAAGAAATAAATAATAATAATAATAATATTTATATGAGTATTTCTTTGTGCAAGGTGTGTGAATGAATTTGACATATACACTTAGCATTGTAAATGTACGATGAGTTTTGCAAATGAGTGACGTGTTTTGATTTTTGTGTTAACTGTTTTGTGAGTGATTAAAATTGTGTAAAATTGTGATTTATAGCAACTGAGAAAAACTGTAATGTGAGACGATAGACTCAGTGGAAATGATACAGAATGATGTCAATGTAAACTATATTTACTTAATTGTTAATAAATTATTTCACATTACTGCCTTTTGTTGTAATATATATATATATATATATATATATATATATATATATATATATATATATATATATATATATATATATATATATATATATGTAAATGAAGGTCAAAAACTGGTATTAACTCAAAAAAATAAAGGATTGAAAGTTTTGCTGATACTGTTCTTATGTTAATTCAAATATATATATATATATATATATATACATACAAAAAACTGCTGCATTTTATTTTGGATGAGGGTTGCTTGATGTATGTTAGCATTATATTTTGCAAGATGTGTGAATAGATTTGACATACTTCATTTTGCAAATGTGTGATAAGTTTTGAAAATGTGCAAAGTGTTTCGGTATTTGAGTTAAATGTTTTAATAATTGTTGGAGGAGTAAACAAAATGGTGCTTTAGCACCTGAGAAAAACTGTAATTGGTGTCTCACTGCAAAGAGACCTTAGTTTTATAAATGAAGAAAATATTAGGATGAAAACGATTGATTAAGAAAACATGAGTAACCAGTGAAAAGATTACTGTATCCAATAAGGTAGGGAAATAAATGAAAACATGTATAACAGTGTTTCTCAACTCCAGTACCTGGTGGTGGTATACAGTCCAGGTTTTTATGTTAACCAGGGAGCTAAATCTTTTGTAAAAAAAAAAAAAATGAATGTATACATTAACCTTATTTAAGCAGTACAACTACCACAGACAACAGTCTAAAAGGTTTTGAGTACCATATTTTATGGTCTGTATTGGAAAACAATGCAGATTTAAAATGAAAATGTAGATTATGGTTAAAACAAAACCATGGATTGTATACTTCGACCAGGAACTGGAGTTGAGAAACACTGTATTGGAATTTAAGCAGTATTGCTTAGAAGCCAAATTTAAATTTGTACAGTATAATTCTTTAACTTGCTTGACATTAGTGTTTTCCATTTAATCTAATGGTTAAAGTGTTTTATTGTAACAATCTGTTAATCTTCATAGTCGAGGCATTTGTACAGAAATTCCTGTTTGTATTTATATACTTATCCATATGTAGTTTTTTTTTATTTTTATGAATTTATTTTTATTTAAAACACCTTGAACAAGGAAAGGTTTCACAAAACAATGATAAGGACAGCTGTAAAAATCCATGAACAATTAGATTTTCACTGCTCCCCTGATCATCTGCAGTTGAACATAGTTAATATGTTTCATTAAGGGTGGTCTTAAAATTAATTTTGCTACCTCATTTACTTCAGTGACATTTCCATTTACAGTTCTCACCAGTGTCTGCGATACAGGGGAGACACCTGTATTTTTGTTTTAACTACAGTATCTCAAGAATCGATCATTCAGTTGTGATGAAACTTAGTATGGGCATTCAGCAGGACAAGTGCTTGGGGTATCTAAATATTAGTCAGTGTGACCTACTTTTGAAAATAAACTTTTGAAAAAAGAAATAAAACAGAAAAGAAAGGGAACAAGGTTAGCGGGGAAACCGTGGGCAGACCCCATCAGTATTTGTGTTAGCAGTCTGAGGGAGCGGCGAGGGTAGGACGGAGACCCGGACCGTGCGGGTAGCAATGGTCGGGGTGAAGCTGCCGAGTGCAGCACCTTTTATTTGTAGTTTTGATTACTGTGTTTTATTTGCCTTGTTCTTTTCTCCTTTTGCTTATTTTTGTTTTGAGCACCTGCGAGTGCACCTATAATTTAGAACGGTACCACCCCTGGTATCTCTGTGGTTCTATCATTGGTGATAGGCAAACCACAGACAACAGCGCCCTCTGCAGGCCAGAATGTGGAACTGCCCCACTAAAATAAAACTGGGCACCTGTGTGGTGCTGTCAAAATCAACTGTGTCTCCCGTGTGTCAGTGAATTACCCACTACCCTTCCACATCTTTGTATTTACTTTTATTGCAGGAATTTATTTACCAATACCTGTAATGTGTTATTTATATCCTTGATAGGAATACCTGGTCATTATTGTTTAGTTGAACTTTTCATTGTTTTGCTAAAGATTTTGGTCACGCTTTATTTTAAAGACTGTTAACAAACATTGTTAGTTTTTAGCGAAGGGTTATGGTTAAGGGTTAGGCTTAATAAAAACCTGATTTAATTTGCTAAACATTACCACAGTAACAATTTGAACCAATTTCAAGCATTTGATCGAGTGGGTATTGATCATCCATAGAGCTCTGGTGTTTGATTGATCATCCATAGGGCTCTGGTGTTTGCAGTTTTAGCTGGCCTATTATATATTATTAACTAACAGTTCACAGAAAATAAACAATGTACATTAACAGTTAATAAACACACAAAAAAACAGCCCTTAAAATAAAGCATGACCAATGGACCAAATGTAAATTGATTTTTACAGCTCCCCTTAATATTGTTTAGTGGAACTTTTTTAAAGGTGTTGTTTCTAAGGGTTTAAAATGTATTTTCTTACCTCTGTCATTTTCACTGATCCCCTTATCACTGAATGGTACTGTGGCAGGTCAAAAGCCCTAAATGTATTCTGTGGGTGTGTGTGGTGTAAATATAGGGTTGGCAGGAAGGGGGTTAAAATGCTTCCTGCTATAATACATGTGAGAATGTGGCTGGAGCCTTAATTGAGCCACGTGGTATATAAGGAAGGGAAAATCCTTTGTTTAGGGGCTGGTGTGTAGTGACCTGTGTAAAACTGTGTTGTATGGTGTTTACTTTGAATCGGTCAGTGAAGGCAATTGCCCAGCCTGACATCAGGGTGTGTTCAGTATTATTTTGTTTAAACCTTTTATTTTGTCCCTTGTGTCTGTTTATTTGTTGCTGTTTTTGTTTCATTAAACATGCGTAACAGCGCTTTAAACTGCAACCTTCTGGGCTCTACGCCTCATTATTGACGCTATCCTGCTGCATTTGGTTTCAGAGAAGTGGGATAGTGCCTCCTAGAGACTCAGAGCAAGACTCTAGGTTGAGTCTCCTGATGAGTGGCTCCGCCTGAAGGCCGAAGACCAGCTTCCTGCCCACAAGCCACAGAGATGGGCCCCTCTGCCTCCCAAGCCAGTGGTTTGGACGCCATCCTTGCAGGCTTGGAGGACCAAGGTTTGTGCCTGGCCTGTGAAGAGTTTGGGCACTCTACGAGTCTAGCATCTGTATGTCCGGAGGGTCCAGCGCCCACACATCCAGAGGGTCCAGCGCCCGCATATCCAGAGGGTCCAGAGCCCGCACATCCAGAGGGTCCAGAGCCCGCACATCCACAGGGTCCAGCGTCACTATTGCCAGAGTCACCCCTGCCGGAGTGTCCAGCACCGCCTCCGCTGCCAGCTTCGTCACCACCGGAGGGCCCGGCACTGTTGACAGGATTGCAGCCACCCTTTGTAAAGGAACCCCAACAGGGGAAAGGTCACTCAAGCTTAGGGGGTAGAAAGGGAGTTAAACGGGCACCTCACAGAAGCCCAGTGGTCACCAAGGGAGTTAAATGGGTACCCCCTCACAGAGGCTCAGGGGTCACCAAGTGGCCGGTAGTGACCCGGTAGGTGTGTTGTGCACATGAAGGGAGGTGAAAGTGGCAAGGCGAAAGCCTTAAATGTATTGTGTGTGTGTGTGTGTGGTGTAAATATAGGGTTGGCAGGGAGGGGGTTAAAATCCTCCCAGCCATAATACATGTGAGAATATGGCTGGAGCTTTAATTGAATGATTAATGGTTACTACAGCTCCAGCCACATGGTATATAAGTAAGTGAAAATGTGTGAAACTGTGCTGTACTGTGTTGACTCTCAAAACTTCCATTTGAGATATTTTTTTTGTAACTCTTATATAAACTGTATTTGTAGCCTAATGAACTCGAGTCTCATCAGTCATAGGAGAACTTTTTAAACCAGACAACAAACACTCTCTATAGCAGCAGTTCTCAAACTTCGTGGTACTGCAATCCCCTTCTACCAATACAAATGACTTCACGATCCCACTGCCCTGTGCTACTGCAGAATATTTTTTTTATTTCTTAGCAGAAATATTTATAATAGTTAGTATTGATCAGTAAAACATGCATTACAGGCATATCAACAAAACTAATATAGTAATTGCTTATTTTTACAGCCAACAGTATAAAAAAATAATACATTTAAAAAAAAAATACATTACTTACTTAAAGGGATGCATGAGCTTGCATGGATGAACACTATGCTTCAATTTGCAACATGATAAGAAGTTTACAAAAACAACCATTGCAGGGGTAAGAAGATTTAATTTTATTAGTATTTATCTATACTAAGAATAGTGTGCAATGTATCAAAATGTGTGACTGATATCTGTGTCAAGACTTGATACATCAAGACTGTGGGATCAGTAATATCTTAGTATACTATGTCCTGTGTGTTCTGAACTACACGCTTATAAATAAGGCTTTATTTAGTACTGGGTCTGCACACCACAGGTGCACATTGCTTAGATTTAAAAGTTGCCTTTTTGTCCTGTGTTGGTAATTTTGTTATTGTATGATTTGTAAAAAATATAGGAAATAATCACAGAAAATGCTCCTGTAATAAACTGATTTTTTATCTGCAAAAAAAAACAAGAGCTTACTAAGCCTAAGTGGCCCCTGGACGCCCGCTTAAAGTTGCCCCCCCTCCACTGAAATCTGAAATGGCACCCCTGGCAGTAAGACAAATCTTACCGCACGCCTGAGTGCTAATTATGGAAGTGATCCTTTATGAACATTTTCGGGACTATTTTCCTAAAACTTTGCTCAGCGGAAGGGTACCCAATAAATCATAAGTGTTATAATGAAAGAGAAAAACAGTTTTCTAATAGCTATAGTGTCATCTCGATGAAGACTCTACTGTGTGATAGTTGACCTTGACTTTCGTTGGTGCCCTTGTCTTCGGCTCGGGACGCATAACTCCAGTCGCAGACAAATGCCACAAGGTAGAGCCTTCATTTACAATAAGGACGCATTGCACTTTTGTTTGTTCTCACCACCAGTTTGGCTCAGACAGACAGGCGTGCTGACTTGCTTAGTGGCAGCAGACTTTTTACTGGATTTTAAAAAGCAACAGTCTGCAATTACTGTACTTTTGTATACTATATTACTTCTTGCACCAACTTTAAAATCTTAACCTAATTATTTTATATTTTTTATACACAATCTCTTCATTGTTGAAGTCCAATGCAACCACGCTCTACCCCGGCTATAGTAAGTGCTGATCGCTGCATTCGGTGCTAAAGGGAGCACTCAAAGGCTCTCTTGTCATAGATCCAGATTTGGAGATTTAAAAAAAACAAACATTTTAAAACATTTTATAATGTATACGATTTTGTTTACTTTGTGACAGTGTTAGACTAATGTATAATTATGAAAACAACTGACCATCTAAGTGGCCTGTAGTTCTTTACCACCAGTAATGGCAGCAAAATTAACTTTTTTTTTTAAACCGTTGACCCAGATGCCCTTTGATCTTTATGCAGTTAAGTCCATAAAGTTATACCCTAGAGTTCTACAACTGATGCTACATTTATATGGAATTTATACCACCACATTAAAATAACAATTAATGGGTTTAGAAAATCCACCACCACAGGGAATGAATGGGGACAGAGGTCCTTGCCGAGGAGGCCCGCGGCCCAAAATGAGCTGCAGGATGCCGACCGCAGACAGACGATATCGCCCATCAACAAGACCAGTGTAGTGTTATTTTCAGGTGCACGGTAAAAAGTGCTACACAGCGCACTGCGCTTGCTCGTGCATGTCTAAACAATGCCAAAACAACTTCTGTTAAGAAAGCAGGGAAGTGCCCAGTCAAATCTGGTAATATAATGCTGTTGTTAATGTAATTTATCGTTGTTAATGTAATTTATCATATCTTTCCACCATTAAGAAAATAGTATGCAAATATTTATCATATGCAATACATTGGGTCTTGTACATTTGTTTTCATGTGCAACTTTGCAATGGACTTCTCATTTTGTCTTGTTCATCGTGAATTGCTTTTTTCGGTTTAGAGAAATTGATTGTCTGTTTCCAGTTTGTTTGCAAAAAAAAGTATAATTAATGATAAATGTTCCTCTGTTTGACAATAGGAAAACGCACATCATATCGCAATTGATTGCACATGTACCAAAATCTGACAGCATGCCATTTCCAGTGTGACAACGTACCACTTTCTGACGTTACAGTGGTCAAGTTTCGGTACACATACCACATTCTGACGCTGTACCACTTTCTAACACTACACTGCAAAGCCTATTTCTAAAACAGCCAATCAAAACATTGCCGTTCTTCCATGTAACTGGCTTAATATTCCTTGAAACAATTGAATGTACAAGCCACAAAAATCAATAAAATTCTAACCACCATAGGAAATGAAGTCAGCAGAGACCGCTACCTCGGGGCTGAGTTATCCGTAGCTCTTACAGTTTTTTCTCCAGGTCTATATAATTAGCGGCACTATAATAATTATAAGTTTTTTTTTGTTTTTTTTTACTTTAAAATTATGAAAATAGTAAACACTGATTTCATTCCCTTCAATATTTACAGTATGCAGCCTACTAAACAACCACATCTTGATCAATAAACCCTCAATATGTCATTTCAATTTGAGTACTACTGCCAAAAATTATAAACTTACCACACTGCGGATCCAAACGGAATATTTATTTAAATACAGATGGTTTTATACATTTTTTCATTATCCAATCAAATCGTTATAAGTCAAAATGGCAACTGCAGTTAACTTCAGTTCAAGTTAATAACAGCGAATAACGTTGTCTTTTATGTTCAATAACCCATTACTGTAAACATGATAATTATTGAAAATAGCTTATTCTGAAGTACTCATTGTGGTGGCTCAACACAAGGCGCTGCTTGGTGGGCACTATGTTTTAATTTGAATCTGTTTATATTTGATTGAACTTTTTTCTACTCAAATTTAATGACATCAATTCCTATAAGGCTGTTTCGGTGAGGTGGGTGAATTTTCTTAAATGCGTTTTGACTGAGATATTAATGGTTATAAGTTTAACATAAAAAAGTTGCAACCATTATGTATTTTATATAAAATTGATATTTAAGTTTTAACTAACAGTTTAAAAGAGAAAAGTGAAGAGACAATGTCACAAAGTCTTTATGTTCCACAGGACTTGACTCTACCTCCCAGCATGGTCAAGATATTAATGGGTGAAAATCAGAGTTTAACATGGAAACGAAGTTGAAACCATAATCTTAAATTTCTTCTCTGGACAGATTTATTTTTCAAGTTTGTTTATAAAAAAAGGTTTATCGTGCTACTTTTTTAGGAACACCCTCAATATACTTGAAGGGACTTCTTTTTTAAAAATCAAAGCTTCCAATTGACAATGCCACCAGGTGTCTTTACAAATAGGGTGGAGTAGCAGCCCAGTTTGACATCCGTGCTCTGAGGAGTTTCTCCAGACATGTGTTCATCCACCATATGAAGTAGGTATTCGGGCCATTCCTGAAAGACATGTGACACGTTGATCCTTGATTACCTGGTTGACATGCATTCTTGGATACAAATACAGTACTTGGACCAGAGGAGCACCCAATTTCATGGCAACTCACCTTCAGAGTCTACATACCTTATGTAAAACTTTTTAAAAAAAATGTCAACCATACCTACAGTACTTTATTTTGAGAGTCTTAAATATAATTTTACACAGCAAAGAAATATGAGATATGAGATATAAATAAGACATATAACTGTACTATATGAAAAGATGGAAACTGTCATTCTCCCACAATTCCTTAATTCTGTAACTTCAACCATATATGGGGGTCCGGGGGAGACCCCGAAGTCACTGGTGGTACGGTGCTGTCGGGTACATAAGACCATCCCCTTGAACTTTTGCTAGTGCTCCTCAATGTTACATGAACTCGCGTACCTTTGTCCATGGCCGATTCTCAGCAAATTGTGCTAAATTGAGGAATTATTTTGGGATGTGTACCGGTGCCCATTAGGGACTGACCTGTGACCACCAAACTTTTATGTTTATGATGTATTTGAGCAGGAGTTAGACTATGGCATGATCATCTATTTAATGACCTTACTGCACCACCTAGTGCCAGTAGTTGGAGTTGCACGGCTCCTTGGAATCAACAATGCCAAAATGTTCCACAAACGAGAAGTATAAAAGAGTTTTAAAAAGTTTTAGTTTGCAGATCTGTCACAATCTTCAAAAAATACAGGACTTATTATGAAAATCAGTGAAATTATCTAAAGGTAAGCTGCATGTTAAATGAAATGCTTCCTAATGCATAGAATTCATTTTTCTTGTATTAACATTGAAGCTTGTATTTTCTGCCACATTAATTGTATAGTTGGAGATCTCATAAATTAGCTACCTTTGTACTGGTAAGATTTTAGTATGTGCATATACTGAATATATATATATATTATATATATAGGAGGCTGTGTGGTCCAGTGGTTAAAGAAAAGGGCTTGTAACCAGGAGGTGCCTGGTTCAAATCCCACCTCAGCCACTGACTCATTGTGTGACCCTGAGCAAGTCACTTAACCTCCTTGTGCTCTGTCTTTCGGGTGAGACGTAATTGTAAGTGACTCTGCAACTGATGCATAGTTCACACACCCTAGACTCTGTAAGTCGCCTTAGATAAAGGCGTCTGCTAAATAAACAAATAATAATATATATTTACATATATATATAAATTTTTCTAACAACACTTTAAGCATGATTCATTTTATATATCTGTATCTATAAGTAACAATGTGTTTTATCATTTAAGAAATGTATCATCTATTTTCTGTGCAATCAAGTATATGTGCCTATATTTGCACATTTAATTTTGCAGGCATTCCTGGTGATTTTTGCAGCAACAAATAAACTGATGTACAACCTTTTCCTGATTGCTATAAAACGGCCTGTGGCAGCCAGGACTGAATAAAGAATGTCTTATAGAGTCGTGACTATACCTCATAAAGCATTTCTTAACAAGAGATTTTTAACAGGATTACAGAAGGTAAGAAAGTGTATTTCTTCGAATTGTTAATGAAGACAACAATAGTCATCTTAAAATGCATGTGACAAACATTTAATATGTATGAAACTCACAGTGTGCTCAGGTCTATGGCATATAGTTTAGTAACATACTGAAACCTAACATGAAGATAAAGGCTGAATAGTCTTTAGTAGTGAATAGGTTAAAACCTAATGTCTGTAACTTCAAAATGCCTAAGCTAGCAGAGTGTCCTTTCCAAAGCAGTCAGGGGTGAGTATAGCATTGATTGTGTGTTAATAGACACATGTAATGCAATTCTAATTTCAAAAATCATGTAGGACAGTTTTCAGTAATAAGAAGATAAGAAAGGTTCTTGCTCGTTTGGTTGTTAGTAGCTTATTGATCCCAGAATGTCATCAAGCAGCTTCTTGAAGGATCCCAGGGTGTCAGCTTCAACAACATTACTGGGGAGTTAGTTCCAGACTCCCACAATTCTCTGGGTAACAAAGTGCCTCCTATTTTCTGTTCTGAATGCCCCTTTATCTAATTTCCATTAGTCTTCTTTGTTCAAGACTGAATAGATTCAATTATTTTAGTCTGTCTGCATATGACATGCCTTTTAAACCCAGAATAATTCTGGTCGATCTTCTTTGCACTCTTTCTAGAGCAGCAATATCCTTTTTGTAGCGAGGTGACCAGAACACAATATTCTAGATGAAGTCTTACATTACTTCCCTTGATTTAAATTCAACACTTTTCACTGTATATCTGAGTATTTTGGTCTTAAAGACAGTCCCAATATCACTGATATACAAATGCGCTCACAGCCAGATTTTGAAAATTGTCCTGTAAAAATCGTTAAGCTGTACGTTTCCAAACTTCACACAGAACAGCCAGGCTTTTTCAATTTCCACCCTCAGTGAATGTTTTATTGCCAGTTTGATGAAGAAAATCTCTGTAGAAGCTGCACTCTCTACAATATACACCAACCACTGTGTTCGTGCCACTTACTGCCAAGTTTTAAGTGATGCTGGAGTTGAAGACAGGCAAATTATTTCAGTTTCTAGACACAAGAGTGAACTCAGACTCAAGCATTACACGACAAACACGGATGAAATGCAAAAAAGGGAAATAAATACATTTCTTCACGCAAGTCTTCAGGAACAAGTCCCCCCTGCTGTGACAGCGATGCTAGTAATACCTTTCCTACACCAAATCAGAGCAACTGTTTCAACTCTTCAGTTACTAACGACTCTTCAGGACACTTAAATGCTAACGGTGCAAGCTTTACAGGATGTACATTTGCTTTTAATAAACAGTTTTGTCACGTTTAACTAGCCTGAAAAACAGCACAGATCAGCTACTGTAGGTCAGTTACGGTTGATCCTGGACCAAACCATTTTAGACGGAGAATGGGGGTTGAATGTTATATTTAACGAAAATAAAAGTTAATTTCACTGTAACGATATTTGTGTGTCTAATCCTTATGTGTGTGATTTATAATAAGTTAATCCGTCGTGTGAAGAGTGTCTCTTATTGTATAAGAGATGTCATCTCGCGCAGTTTGGGCGAGAGGACCATGGAACAAAGCTGACTGCACAAACTGCTTCGCTTTGTGGTTCCCTTTCAATTCGAAGATGGCCGCCAAATTTAATACTTTTGGGATATGCTTGTCCGGTATTCGCTGAGCATTTTATATCAAAGCTGCCGATAGGCCTCTTCGCGGAGTGACGTCCTCGGTCCCGCCTCACAGAGGTAATAAATAGTAACTAAGCGGAGAGTCTATTTTGCCATTCACAGACAGGTAGGTAAAATGGTGAGTATTACTCTAACCCTTTTATCCAGTTGTGATTGATTCTTTAGAGTTCCTTCTTCGAGTTTTTGTGAGTTGCCTTGTAATTATTATTATTATTATTATTATTATTATTATTATTATTATTATTATTATTATTATTTATTTATTTGCAGACACCCTTATCCAGGGCGACTTACAATTGTTGCAAGATATCACATTATTTTTACATACAATTACCCATTTATACAGTTTGGTTTTTACTGGAGCAATCTAGGTAAAGTACCTTGCTCAAGGGTACAGCAGCAGTGTCCCCCACCTGGGATTAAACCCACGATCCTCCAGTCAAGAGTCCAGCGGCCTTTCAAGCTCTGTGCAGTGGCGCCCTTGGTGCAATGCTGCCCCAGAGCCTCGGTACCTCGGTGCTCCAGCATCCTCAGTGCCTCGAGAGCTACACGCCTCAGCGCTTCAACGCCTCAAGGCTTTTCAAGCCCCGCTCTTAGGCGCCCTTGGTGGCCATTGGTCCCCCGACGCTCCACAACCTCTGTGCCTCTGTGCTTCGGCAACCTCGGTACCTCGAGGGCACACGCAGTGTCTTGATGCCTCTAGATTTTTCAAGCCTGTACAGCAGCGCCTTCAGTGTCATGCTGCCCCTGAGCCTCTGTACCTTAGCGCTTCGACGCCCTCTGTGCCTCGAGGACTCCACCCCTTGGCACTTCGACGCCTCAAGGTTTTTTGAGCTCCGCACATTGCGCTCTCGGTGGCTTCGGGCCTCTTCGCTCCATAGCCTTGGTGCTTTGACACCCTCGGTACCTCGAGGACTGTATGCCTCAGCGCTTCGAGGTCTTTGCAGTCTAAGTACCCTCGAGACCCTTGGGCCCCTGGTGCTCCATAGCCTCGGTACCTCGGTGCTTCGACACCCTTGGAGCCTAGAGAACTCGCTGCTTCGGCGCTCTGACGTCCGCGGTGTTTCACCTGCATACTCAATTTTTTTTTTCTGTGTCTTGGTGTTATACAGCCTTGACGCCTTGGTGCTTCAGCTTCGTCGACGTTCAAGAGCTACACACCTCGACTGAAATGTCTAATTTCCACCAGTGAGCATATTGCTGGCGAAAATTGCCTCCGCAGTACAAACACACTCTGTGTGTGAGGTGCCTGGGCATTGAGCACGCCTCTGCTACCTTGGCAGACAGGTTGTCCTGCTCCTTTTGCGCCGGGTCCAAGGAGAGCACCCTACAAAAAAGACTGCCGCTTTTCTCGGACGAGAACCCTGCAGCCAGCCTAAGAGAGCCATCATCGGCCTTGGGATTCCAGGCCTCCCCTCCAAGCCCTGCACAAAGTATTCCTTCTGCACAGGCTTCACAGCGCCACTGCAATCGCTCTAGATCTCCCTCGAGGGGCAGAGAGAGCTAGAAATGTGGACCAGGCGAGGGATATTGCCGAGTTAAAGGGCCAAGGCCCAGAAACTCAAGCACTTAAGCAGGCAGCAGGTCCCCCCTGCGCCTGACCCAGCTCCACCAGCGCCTGCCCCAGAACATACCCAGGCTTTGCCAGTGGTTGCTACAGAGGTTGAACAACAGGACGTGGTGATGAGTGTGGAGGAACAGGATGCGCTCTCCTTAGTGGCTTCCTGGGATGAGGAGTCCTTCTTGCGGCTGTCTCAGACGAGGGTCCCAGATGCAGACAACTCCGCCTTATTGGATGCGCCTATCTCCCCTGGCCATACTTTTGGACCAGCAGTAGAGGAGATCCTGCAACTCTCTCACAGAGACATCCCCTGCGACGGCCCCAGCCACGCCAGACAGCGAGAGCGGGGCACCGAGACCCCGCGCCCCGGGTGGGGAGCGAACCCGGGGGCCGCAAGGTGCGTTCGAAGTGTCGATGATCAATGTGTCCTGCAATTCACATTAATTCTCACAGCTAGCTGTGTTCTTCATCGACGCACGAGTCAAGTGATCCACCACCAAGAGTAGTCGTGTTTGGTGTGTGTGTTTCGGCCGCTTTGACGCCAGCCCCACTTCCATGGAGAGCAGGCAGGCAATCGCGCTCCCCGGTGACCCGCACTAACCGTCTGCAAACGGAGGGTGCGGGAAGCCACCGAGTCATTAGACCTTCCACCCGGAGGCGACAGGTACCTGGACCGGGGTTTCGAGGGGACAGTGACCGAGCCCGAGCTGCCGGAGCCCCACTGGAGGAGGCCATCTCGACTCCCGCGGGAGGCGCTGAGCGGTTCGGGACTGCGTCAAGCAGCCGCGGTTCCAAGACCACTGCGGAACCCACCGCCCACATCCCCTCGAAGGGAACGCGACGGGTCAAAGGGCACTACTATGAGACGGTTGGCGTGCGAGAGCGACGAGAGAGGGGCCCGTCTCATCATTCGCGGCCGGGTCAAGGTAGGGGCCGACGCGAGGAAGGGGCGACAGAGAAACGCCCTCCCCCACCACCCGTGCCGCTGTTACCAGAGCGCAGGGCAGGGGCGGTACTGGACGGGGCCCACGAGCCGGGCACGGAACGCTCCGAAGACCCCCTTCTCCTGCTCGCACCCCCCTGGTTCGGCCATTCCGGGCCGATGGCGTGGGGTCTCACCACAGGAGGAACGCACATAGACGAGGAAGGGTGGTCGGAGACTAAACCATGCGCGGCAGTCATCCCGACTGGCTCCTGGACAACACTCAGACGAGGAGGGGTAATCGGAGACTGGAACACAAGGCGGTCAATACGGCCACCTCTTCCTGCCCAGAATGAAGCCTCAATTCCCGGTTTGAATCAGTCCCGACAGGTGGCAGCGATGCTCCCCTCCCATGCCTCGGCACGGGTAAGGGGGAGGCGATGATGTTCGGCAGTTACCACGGTAACCCGGACTATCCTGATCCCTACGGCACCACGGGGTGACCCGAGGCACCGCCTCCAGGCCTCCATGGCAAAGAGTCAGCAACAAGCACGGGGGAATGCCGGACGTTGGGCCCCAGCGCACCAGCGTCCAGGGAGACAGTTCCACCGGAATTGCCCCAGGCAGCCTCCGCCCCAGCCTCAGCAGCCCCAGCAGGGGCCCTGAAGGCTTACGGCCTCAGACCCATCCGTACGCACAACACCATCTGCACTACTGGCGTAATTGCACCTCAGACTCTTGGGTGCTCGCCACCGTACACACCAACTACGCACTGCAATTCCACTCGGGACCTCCTCCCTTTCGAGGAACCACAGTCACATCCGTCAACAACCATCTCCAAGTCTACTACTTCAAAAACAAGACATCTGTATCGTAGAACACACCGCTCAAAAAGAGGGGTTCTACTCGAGGTATTTCTTAGTGCCAAAGAAGGACGGCAGCCTTCACCCCATCCTAGACCTGAGACACCTCAATGGGTTCTTGAGGAAGAGGAGGTTCCAGATGGTCACACATCGCCACATCCTCCAGTCTGTTTGGCTGGGCGACTGGTTTACAACAGTGGACCTGAAGGACGTGTATTTTCACGTTCCTATCCATCCAGCGCACAGGAAATATCTCCGCTTTGCCTTTCAGGGGACCGTCTTTGAGTTTTCAAAGTGCATGGATGCCATCCTAGCTCCCTTGCGGCTGCAAGGGATCAGGGTGATGAATTACCTGGACGATTTGTTCCCAGTCCCAGGCAGGAGCAGTGGCCTACACAGTGATTGTGACGGAGCATCTGTCAAGGCTGGGTCTCGCCCTCAACAATGCAAAAAGCCAATTAACACCGGTGCAGAGTACAGTTTATTTGGGTCTCCGGCTGGATTCCATTACAATGCGAGCCTACCTGTCGGGCGACAGGGTAGCTGCTATTTGCAACTGCCTGGCCCTGTTTCAACCAGGGTCCACAGTGCAATTAGTGTTGTGCCAGAAACTACTGGGTCTGGTGGCCACAGTGTCCTCAACTATTCAGCTGGGGTTACTTCACATGCGCACGCTTCAAGCATGGCTCAATGCCTTTTGGCTACACCCCAAGTGTAACAGACACCGTCGGCTTACAGTGTCTCGTCTGTGCTGGAATGCGCTATGCTGGTGGAGGCAAGCCCCTCACCTGAGCAAAGGCGTAAGAATGGGAGTTATTTACAACCGTCAAGTGGTGACGACAGATGCATGGTTGGGGGGCGGTCTGGGCAGGCAGAGGAGTCCGCGGATCCTGGTCTTCCATGCACATAAATGCGCTAGAGCTGAGATCAGTCCACCTCGTGCTACAACATTTTCTCCCTGTGCTCCACATGGACAACGTGTCAGTGGTTGCGTACGTGAACCACCAGGGAGGGCTTCGGTCCCCGGGGTTACACCTCATAGCCTTTTGGCTACTGATCTGGGCACAGAGGCACCGACTGTCCCTCCGAGCTGTACATCTCCCAGGAGTGGTGAACTGGGCCGCGGACCTCCTCTCCAGGGAGGGTCCTCAACAGTCAAAATGACGACTGCACCCTTCAGGTGGAACACATTTGGGAACGCTTCGGGGAAGCCCAGACGACCCATTGCCCCCTGTGGTTCTCCCTCCACAGCTGCGGAGGTCCACTAGGTGTCGACGCCCTAGTGCACAAATGGCCCAAAGCGCCTTTATACGCTTTCCCGCCTATACCTGTTCCCTGCCTTCCTCGAGAAGGTCAGGAAAGAGGAAGCGACTGTTCTCCTGGTGGCCCACAGATGGCCCAGGCGAACCTGGTTTTCAAACCTCTGCCAGCTGCTGCAGGGCCAGTGCATGGCCAGTGCTGTGCATGGATCTCCTCAGCCAGGCGAAAGGCACCCTCTGGCACCCAGAACCGGGCAGACTCCAGCTGTGGGTCTGGCCCCATGAATAGGACCACCTGTCTGCCCTAGGGCTCTCAGACGCAGTACTTAGTACACTGCAGAATGTACGTCTATAAGTAGAAATATTTTCAAAACTGGTGCATGGCCAGAGGCCATGAGCATGTATTGCCCTATAGCAGTTATTTTATAGTTTCTGCAAGATCACTAGAGTTGGGTAAATCCCCCTCTACGTTGAAAGTGTACCTAGCAGCCATATCTGCTTGCCACATTCCCATCGACTCAGTATCCCCGGGCGCTCATATTCTGGTGATCCGTTTTTTAAAGGGTGCTCGGCGGTTGTGACCTCCTATAAAGGATGTCCTCCCCGAATGGAGTCTAGACGTGGTACTAGAGGCTCTCACGAAGGCCCTGTTTGAGCCCATAGATACCATAGAGCTGAAATATCTGTCTGTGAAGACAGCCTTTCTGTTAGCTATCACCTCCGCTAAGCGGGTCAGTGAGCTACAGGCACTGTCCGTGCACAGTTCCTGTATGCGAGTTTGGGAGGTTGGAAACAGGGTATTGTTGTGCACCAACCCTGCTTTCCTCCCCTTCACACAATGTATTAACTTATGGATTAGACACACAAATATTCAGTGAAAATAACTTTTATTTTTGTTAAATATAACATTCAACCCCCCTTCTCCCCGTCTAAAAAAATGGTTTGGTCTGGGATCTACCGTAACTGACCTACAGTAGCCGTTGTTCTGTTTTTCAAGCTAAACATGATGAAACTATTTATTAAAAACAAATGTACATCCTGTAAAGCTTGCACCACTAGCATTTAAGGGCCCTTTCATACCTAGTTTGTTTATGAAGATCTAGAATTCACTTGCAAACAAACTAAAATTTTGCAATTTTGCTTAGATTGGTTTCACACCAGAAGATCTCAAACAAACTGCATTTTTCCTCCGAGTTAAACTTCCCCTTCTCGACTGTAATTGCACCAGAATGCATTTGTTTTCACACTGCTAAGTGAATCTGATTGTCTGGATTTGTGCACGTGACCAAAATGATATCTTCCTGATAATGCCCAGATGGTTGCTCATTACTAAACATGGAGGGTTCCGCCCGTGCAAGGCTTGCCATATTAGTACTATGTACATATTTTGTTTATTCAACATCTGCTGGTAGAATGTCAGCACGAAAGCCTGATAATAAATATTGTTGAGCAGCACCAACGTTTTCGTGGTGCTTTATGTGCAAGGAGGAGACGTTTTCAAAGGCGACAAATGAGGAGGAACGTTTTATTTTTTTCAATTTTTGTCGATTGTTGCATTGTCAATATCCCGGCATCGGTGAGTTGCAAGCATGCTCTCTCAATCCCTGTTTAGCCTTTCTCGTCTCAATATGATTGTGTTATTATTATTATATATTTCTTAGCAGACACCCTTATCCAGGGCGACTTACAATTGTTACCTGATATGACATTATTTTTACATACAATTACCCATTTATACAGTTGGGTTTTTACTGGAGCAATCTAGGTAAAGTACCTTGCTCAATGGTACAGCAGCAGTGTCCCCCACCTGGGATTGAACCCACGACCCTCCGGAGACCCTCAAGAGTACAGAGCCCTAACCACTACTCCACACTGCTGCCCTGCACTGTACTGACACATAAGCATGAGAAAAAGTGTGTCAAGCCAGAAAGACCAGTTATGCGAGAGACCAAGCTATTTATATATGTAACTGAAAAATAATAATGTAAAAATAGTAATTATAATTATAATAATTATAATTATAATATATACAGTGGGTTATGCATTACATCACCACCAGTCTGTTCGGTTTCTGTTGCATTGTGAATTCTAACGCGATTGCTTTCACACTGGCCGACTTGGAGGGGGCAATGCATTACAGTTCACCCTCAATCGAACCGAAACCACCCTTTCAGGTGAATCCTAGTCCTCTTCTTTGGTGCACTCTGATGCGAAACTAATATTTTTGTCGTTGCACACCTGCACAAACAACCAAACTTAAGGTGTTAACTGAACTGTAGTGCGAATTATCCTCTAGGTGTGAAAGACCCCTAAGTGTCCTGAAACGCCGTTAGTAACTGAAGAGTTTAAACAATTGATCTGATTTTGGTGTAGGCAAGGTATTACTAGCATCGCTGTCGCAATAAGTGACACTCTTCACATGACGTATTAACTTAGTATAAATCACACACATAAGGATTAGACACACAAATATCGTTACAGTGAAAATAGCTTTTATTTTCGTTAAATGTAACATTCAACCCCCATTCTCCGCCTAAAATGGTTTGGTCCAGGATCAACCGTAACTGACCTACAGTAGCTGATCTGTGCTGTTTTTCAGGCTAGTTAAACGTGACAAAACTGTTTATTAAAAGCAAATGTACATCCTGTAAAGCTTGCACCGCTAGCATTTAAGTGTCCTGAAGAGTCGTTAGTAACTGAAGAGTTGAAACAGTTGCTCTGATTTGGTGTAGGAAAGGTATTACTAGCATCGCTGTCACAGCAGGGGGGACTTGTTCCTGAAGACTTGCATGAAGAAATGTATTTATTTCCCTTTTTTGCATTTCATCTGTGTTTGTCGTGTAATGTTTGAGTCTGAGTTCACTCTTGTGTCTAGAAACTGAAATAATGTGCCTGTCTTCAACTCCAGCATCGCTTAGAACTTGGCAACAAGTGGCACGAACACAGTGGTTGGTGTATATTGTGGAGAGTGCAGCTTCTACAGAGATTTTCTTCATCAAACTGGCAATAAAACATTCACTGAGGGTGGAAATTGAAAAAGCCTGGCTGTTCTGTGTGAAGTTTGGAAACTTAACGATTAACGATTAACGACAGCTTAACGATTTTTACAGGACAATTTTCAAAATCTGGCTGTGAGCACATTAGTATATCAGTGATATTGGGACTGTCTTTAAGACCACCTTGGTGATATTTTGTCTGCAATGCTGATGTTTGAGTGACATAATGGCCAGTGCTAGAGGTAAGTACAACAAAGTTATTTTTACAGAGATTAGTGGTGTTTTCGTTTTCTCTTCTACAAAATAAAAACTGTATCTCGAACCATACTTTATAGAGCAAGTTAGCAGCTGTCTTTTCACTCAAAGTTCTAGACATATACAGTTTCTTCAGATCTGTTCTTAAAATTGGCTTTTTATGATTTACATAATTTAAGCCACGACAAGCTGCATGTTTAGCTTGTAGATTTACGTGTTTGTTTGCCTGATGGAATTCAGAATCTTTAGCGATATCAGTATTTTTATTCCAGGGGTGTTGCTGAAGGTAACGGTTAATCCCACTTCTAATGTTTATGAGGCTGCCCCGATTTGTCTCAGGGAGAGATAGAAGTCGGCCAGTAGTTTCGCTATTTCCTCATTCGGAAAAGCTACTGTCCAGTTTATCCAAATTAAAAACGTTGAAGTAAAAGGTCGAAGTTATAACATGGGTCGGGTGCTTTTACACTGGCAATATACCGAACCCAGCCGACCTGTACCGTGAAACTCCAGCCCAATAACATTTACCTTTTTGGAAAATATGAGATTCACATATCTTGTTAGGTGAATGAGCATGCAAAAACTACCCTTTGGGCAGGTTAAACAAGACTTAATTTAATTTATAAAGTAGCGTGAAATAATGTAGCAAAGAGATACCAAGGAAATATTTTTAATAACTAACACTGAAATTCAAATTCTATTGGTTTTTGCACATCCCTGTTGCTGCCTTATACTCTAGATCCCAATCTTCCACTTATTTACAAGCGTAAAAGTGACCATGATCCTAAAGTTGAATTTCAATTCAGTAATAAAAATATGCATATTGGGTCAGTTAACTACCTACCCGCTACTAAATTACAATGGATTAGTCAAAATGTCTGTGTAAATGTCACAGGTGACAAAGCTTGTTTATTTTGTTTCACTGTGTGTTTCCTGCACGAGTTAATCTGCTGCACCGAAACACTTGTTTTCTCTTTGTTGCACTATTTGTTTCTGCCGCTGCACATTCACCAAAGCTGAGACAAGGAAGTCCCACCCTGAGCACAGAGCAATACTGGCGATTGGTCGAGTGGTTCGGAAGAGGCGTATAAAAGGGGAGGCTGGGAACCAGGAGGGGACGGGGTCTTTTTTTAACTGTAAGTGCATTACGGCTTGTGCCGGCGTGAGCCTGTGTACTTTTTCTAGTTTTTCTTTCACTTTGCACTTGAGTCAGGCGGGTTGGCCTGAGGCAGATTCTAACTGGAAGGAGAGGAAGAGAGGCAGTAATACAGCTATTGTTGGAAGGCTGAATGTTTCCGTTTCTTGCCTGGGCGCGCACTAAATCCATTCCTTAAGTAGAGACTGCTCGGGCCCTGGAGGAGGCCAATTTGGGAGTGCTGGCCAAAACTTGGGAAGATCACGAAGGGGAGTAGATTTTATTTTATTTTCATTCTTTTTGAAAGTCTGTTTTTAGTTAGTTAGCTACAGATGAGAAATTTACAAACAAATACTTACCCTCTATTGAGTTGTTCCGTGTGCATTGTTTCAAGGCACTGCTGGGGCAGCCGATGTTGGAAGTACTTACTGGGTGCAGTATCCAGGGGGGCAGTGGTGACGCGGACTCATCTAGGCTATGAGAGAGAGGTGGAGACTCGCAGGGGTCAAAGACAGGCCATAGGGAAGTAAAACAGCTGGGTTGTACTAGAGCGATTGTGATTTACCTACCTGTACTCTTTGTCCCTGAAAGTCGGTCTGTGTCCTTTCCCAGGTTTCCTGGGATCTCCCCTCCGGGTTTGACGGGTGGAGTAGTAGACATCGCCTGACAGGTCCAGCGCCCCCTGAAGGACGGGCAGTGGCAACTGTAGAGCTTGATGCTCCATCTTTTCTTTTTCTTTTGCCGCCTTTTTGGCAGCTAGCTCTAGACTGTATTTTTCTTCTTGGACTTTTGTTTTTTTCTTTTCTGTTTATTGCGGTGGAATACTTTTTGTGTGTGCTTTTACCCACGGGAGGAGAACTCCTTTGTTCATTTTTAGTGTTTTTATTGTGTGGGAGTATTCCACGTGTGTGCTTTAAAAAAAAAAAAAAAATCATTTTTACCCCGTGGAGTTTTATTAATTTTAAACCGTCCATTGTGTATGTTAACGGATCCCTGGGGATCAAGGATTATCTGTGCAGGACTATTAATAGTTCTATTTGGCCACAAAGGTCCTTGCCCTTTTAAAACACAAGGTGGCGTAGCCGGCACTACAATTGCAAGTATTTTTTTTTATAGCTACCTGTTTGGTTACTGCTGTCATCCTACCCGTGACATCAGTAGTTCTTGATTCTATTGAAGTTATTTTGAACAGACTAAACATATATCCAAACTTTCTTCTTTTTATTTATTTTACACCCTTATTAAATGACTTTTGCAAGGGGTGCATCTTTTATTATTTCTGTTTCAGACGTTGACAACTCAAATCAACTTTTATTATATTTAATCTAGATGTCTCCATACTGCCAGGACAGAAGCGACAGATTATCTTTCACAGTCTTAACTCATTGACATTGGCTGCCTCTGGTCTACTGGATGGAGTTGCTGAGTCCCTTTGGAAACACTCTAAGAAGCAATAAAGTACTGCACTCAACAGAACATTCTCAATTATTTATCATTGGTTAACATGCAGCATGTCTCCAGTGGCCCACAGTGGTGAGATGATGAACTGTATTATTGTATCCCTTTTTTCAGAATGGTTGAGAAAATGTTTGCGGTAATGTTGAAATCTGCAGCAACATCTTTCTTTTTCTGTATGGTAGTGTAACACTGGTGTTTGTCCATTATTTCTGTTTATAATGTATGTATTACGCACTTTAAATAAAATATATTCAGTTATTATGAAGCAAAATACAGTAACTGCCCTGATTTCAACAAAAACAGCACATAGAAAGACACATTTTTGTAAGAATGCACGCTGTGCACAGACAGCACCTGCAGCTCACTGACCCGCTTAGCGGAGGTGATAGCCAAGAGGAAGGCTGTCTTCATAGACAGATACTTCAACTCTATGGAGTGTATGGGCTCAAACAGGGCCTTCGTGAGAGCCTCCAGTACAATGTTAAGGCTCCATTTGGGGAGAACAGTCCTCCTGTGAGGGCGTAATCGCCAAGCGCCTTTAAGAAATCAGGTAGCCAAGAAATGCACACCCGGAGACACCGAATCTACGGGGACATGGCATGCAGAAATAGCCGCTAAATACACCTTCAAAGTGGAAGGTGACCTACCAGCATCAAGCAGTTCTTGCAGAAACTGTAAGATGACAGGCATAGGGCAAGATATTGGGTCATGGCTTCCAGCCATACACCTAGCTTGGAAATACTTCCACTTATAGGTGTACAAAGACCTGATGGAGTCTGCCCTAGTGCTCTGCAATGTACCCACAGCCGCATCTGATAGCTCTAGGGCTAACTAGCGGTCCCTTTCAGGGGCCAGACCCATAGCCGGAACCTGCCCGGTTCCGGGTGCCAAAGAGTGCCTCTCGTCTGACTGAGGAGAGCCATGCGCAGTTGGATCTCCCAGGGCTGGCCGTGTAACGGCTGGCACAGGGTCGAAAACAAGATTCTCCAGGGCCACCTGGGGGCCACTAGGAGAACTGATGCCTCCTCTAACCCGGACCTTTCGAGGTAGGCCGGAGCAGCGGTATAGGTGGGAAATTATACAAAATGCTTTTGCCATTTGTGCACTAGGGCGCCTACGCCGAATGGACCGCCTAAGCGGTGGAGGGAGTACCACAGGGGGCAATGCATTGTCTCTGTCGAGGTGAAGAAATCGACCTGTGCCTTCCCGAACTAGTCCCAAATGCACTTCACTACCTGAGGGTAGAATCGCCACTCTGACGGATGCGGACCCTCCCTGGAGAGAAGGTCCACTGCCCAGTTCACCACTCCGGGAATGTGTGTCGCCCGCAGGGACAGCAAGTTCCTCTGAGCCCATGTCAATAGTCTGAAGGCCATGCGATGCAACCCCGGGGACCATAGGCCACCCTGGTGGTTGACATACACCACCACTGTCGTGTTGTCCGTCCGGATCAACACATATGTTCCCCTCAGCACCGGAAGGAAGTGGTGGAGAGCAGGGGAGACCGCTTGCAACTCCGGCATGTTTATATGCAGGGATGTCCAGCGGTCCGGCCAGTATCTGCATACTCCTCTGCCTTCCCAGATCACCCCCCAACCCAAGTTGGAGGCGTTTGTCGTCACCACTTGGCGGTTTAACACTACAGTTTCTGGCACAATAGGAGGGTGACCTGCGATCCCTGTCAGAACAGGAAAAGGCAACCCTGGATAGCTGCTACTCTGTCGTATGCACGCATCGTACCGGAGTCCAGCCGGAGCCCCAAGTACGTTGTGCACTGTACCGGTGTAAGCCGACTCTTTGCATCGTTGGTGGTGAGGCCCAGCCTGACCAGATGCTCTGCCACAACTGCCGTGTGGGCCACTGCTCCCTCTCGCGACTGGGAACAGATAAACCAGTCATCAAGATAGTTTATTACTCTGTTCCCCTGCAGTCGCAGGGGGGCCAGGACAGCGTCCATGAACTTTGAGAACGTACGAGGAGCTAGGGAGATGCCGAATGGCAGCACAGCAAACTCGTAAATGCTTCCCTGAAAAGAGAAGCGGAGATACTTCTTGTGCTCTGGACAAATGGGAACATGAAAGTGTGCATCCCGTAAGTCCACTGTGGTGAACCAGTCGCCCGGCCGGACAGACTGGAGAATGTGACGGTGAGTCAGCACCTGGAACCTCCTTTCTTTTAAGAACCCGCTGAGGAGCCTCAGGTCTAGGATGGGGCGAAAGCTTGCATCTTTTTTGGGCACCAGAAAATACCTTGTGTAGTACCCCTCTCCGTGGGAGATGGGGTCTACGAGACAAATGGCTTGCTTGCACAGCAAGGAGACCACTTCCTTCTGAAGTACCGAGGCCTGAGAGGGTTTGTCATGAAAGTATTCATGATACCTCGAAAGGGAGGAGGTCCCAAGCGGAACTGAAGCGCGTAACCGTTTTGCACAGTGGCAAGGACCCAGGTGTCTGAGGTGCAAGCGCGCCAGTACTGCAGCTTTTGTGCCAAAAAGGGGGTCTGAGACCGCCAGCCTACAGTGTTGCGGCAGGGCAGTTTGGGGTCGTTGTCTAGGGTGTTGGCCCTGGAATCGCCTCTTGGGACACTGGTGTGTGGGCTGCCCACATCCTGCGTTCCCTCTGCCTGCCGGATTGGCCTGGTGGTTTGCTACTGGTGTGTCCAGGGTCCGGCCAAGAGCTTGCCCTTGGATACCGGAGATCTGCAGCAGTGTGCTGAATGGGAGACGTAGCTCTGTTGTAGCACTGTTGCTACATATGTGGGTGTCATTTTCACCCACCTGTCTCTTTAAGTAAAGGCAATAGCCTGGCCAGGCCAATCTATAAAAACTACATTTCCCAGTATCCATTTCTTTCTTGCTCTCACCCCATTGGTCCATTCAAATTTTCATCCACCAATCCTGTCTCACAGTCAATCTTCACCTGTCTCTTATTCTCTGATTGTGGAGTGGTGGTGGTGTTTTTTTTGTTCTGTAGCTAGCACCCTGGTGGGAGAGTCTGTCTACCTTTTGTAACCAAATCTTTATACTGTTAGTTACATATTATTCTTTAGCCTTTGTTTTTCTTGTTGTCTCCTGCTTTAGTTTATTATCTAGTTACAGTTTTTGCTTAATTAGGTAGGGTAGTTTCTTTTGTGTTTTTTGCTGGAGGGTGTGGTTGTATGGTTTTGTGTGTCTGTTCTGGACTGCTTTCAACCTCAGTTTTCATCAAACCTCCATTTCATCGCTGTCAATGTTTTCCATCTCATGAAGTCATCTACATCATCGCTCACGTTCATCCCGAGTAATTAACTGGACTTCAATACTGGTTTGGTGAGCTCTTTCCATTGACTTCGTGTCACAGGGTGGCTTTGTGAATGACGTCAGGCCAGAAAGCAGTACACAGACACAGTGGTGAGGAGTGAAACTGAGACGCAATGGCAGCGTTCAGCAGGTTTATTGAAACAAATAAAAGTTTTAAACAGAAAAAAGGACACGGCACTTGCGGCCAAAATAAACAGACAAACAAAACAGACTAACACTAAACAATGGACAGACAGACAAACAAACACGGTGAGTAAAATAAACAAACAAGTATCGTGCTGGTCCTACCAGCATGTAGTAGCAATTGTTTTCTCTCACCCATTCTCCACTCACGAACACACAACCCGAGTGATTGAAAAGTGGATCTATATAAACTGTTGTGCTGGGATTCAATTACCAATTAATTATTCACATGAATCCCAGCATGTGAATCAATCTGTGCAACCCCCGTGCTCACATATTAAATATTTTAAATGCACGTGAAGTGCAATCCCCGTGCCTAATATACAATTATACATTTTTAAACACTTGTGCTCATTGCCCAAATTATATCCTGTGTACCAACTACAATACACCAACATTTACACTCTACATACAACATAAAACACAAACATACACAAAGGGGCAGCGCCCATTGCCACACTTGGTCATCGAAGTTGTTTTTTTTTCTCTTTTGTTACTTTTTGGGACTTCCATACTATTTTGTTAATTTATATTTTGTGTTGCATTCTTCATTCATTCATTCATTCATTCATTCTGTACATTCATTATCCTCTGTGTCAGTAATTGTTAATTTGTTGTGGATATATTCTATAAGCTCTGTTATGTAAATTAATTTCTAATCTATTTTCCTGGGTTTGTTTCCACTATTTTCTTTCTTGTCACTCTGTCCCTAATTTGGTTGTTTTCTACTTTAATTGTTTAGTCTGATTCTGTTTGTTAAGCTTTGTGTTCCATGGAATAAACTGGTGTTTGTTTAGTTAAATTGATGCATTGTGACGACCCTGTTTTACTGTCAGTCACCCTTACTGACTTATTCAGTTTTAATTATTTGGCCAGTAGTATCTCCTAAGGGAGGACAGTACAGTTGCCTATCAACTGGGGAGTGGGGCCTCGCACAATACACCTGTGAGCATGCGCGCGCCGTGTTTGACAGGCGAGTTGCCTGTGCCTTCGCTGCATACGCCCACTTGAGATGTGTTTCTGTCGCCCTGCATTGAGGGTTCGGGCATGCCGGGTCTCTAGCCAATCCACCCACTGGTGGGGCCTTAATCAGGGCCGCGATGGTGGAGTCTACTGGGGGAAACCCCGCTAGGGCCAGCTTTTCCGCGCCTTCTAGAGAGGCAAGCGGTGTGGCCTGTTTTAGCACGCTAGGGTCTGAGGCTGGATGATCCCAGGAGGAGAGTACATCCTTCATGAAGTCCAGGAAGGTCGGGAACCTATGAGGGAGAGGAGCTATCGTCTGTGTCCGGGGGACCTGCAGCATGTCCCAACAGTGCCAAAACTGAGCTAGACAACGGGGGAGCACTGGCTTCTGAGGCTACCTCGAAGCCAGGTTCTTCCTCAGCAGGGGGTTCAAGCTCCCCTCCTACCTGCATGTCAGAGGAGATGGAGGCCCCATCGCCAGAAGCCACTATAGAAAGCATGTCATCTTGCACCAGCTGGAACGCCTCTTCTCATCCACCCTGATCTCCCCTGGGGGAGCGGGGGTATGTTAGTTGGGGCTGGAATGGAGCTGGGACTGCGGCCGGTGCTGCAGGTGCCTGTTTGGCCAAGAGCTCCAGGACCTGGGGCATCTGGGCTTTGAGGTCCATAATGTCCCTTGCCTGCCTGTAACGCTTCACCCTTCTCGCCTGTGGAGATGGTGAGCGACTACGAGGGGCCTGTGCATCAGGGATATCCAGCAGGGGGCTCTGGGGCTCCAAGAGCCACCGACGGTCCGGCCACTGAGGACGTGGAACTCGCCTTCGTGGCCCTCTCCAACCTATTTTTCTTCACCCGGGACTGAAAAGCCGCACAGATGCTACATGCCACGTCCCTCTTGAGGGTCAAGGTAGCATGTTGGACGCCCAAGCACTGCGTACAGAGGGTATGCTTATCCTCCTGCGAGATATTTGCATTGCAGGCCGTGCAGGGGTGGTACCCCGAATTGCCTGACATGGGTATGGTTTTCTCCATCAGCTGTGCACCGAAACACCGGTTGCACTGGTTGTAACGGAGGGCACCTAGCACCGTGTGCACCGTGCACCATGCGTAACGAGCATCATGCGCACCGGGTACTGTAAGCACTATGTGCCCTGTGTACTGTGCAGCACCGTGCGCTCGTGCACTAGTGCTGTAGCAGTGGCCAAGCACCGTATGCACCGAGTACCGTGCAGCACCGTGCGTTTGTGTACTAGCACTGTAGCAGTGGGCACCAAGCACCGTGTGCACTGCGTGCACCGTACGTACCAAGCACTGCGCGCACCGAGTACCAGCGCTGTGTCTGTGCACTGACGCTGTAGCCCTGGGCACCGTGTACCATATGCAATGAGCACCTTGCACACAGAGATACCGAAGTACCAAGGGCTATGCATGCGCCGCGGTACCGAAGCACCGGGGGGCAGCTATGCAATTGTGCCTACACTAACCATGCGGTCACACACCTGGTCAGCGTGTAGCATGCACCAGGGGGACACAAGGGCAGAAGCCACGGTGGGCGAGTTGAAGCGGACAGCAAAAAACCACAGTAGAATAGATAGATAGGGGAGAGCACACTGTTTGTTTACATGGCCTGACTAACCGAGGTGGGCGGGCCTACGCAGATGGCTGGGTCTACTCAACAGTGGGGATGCGGCAAGGCCTAGCCCCATGGAGGAGAGCACGGCTGAAAGAGTCACTCAACAGCGGAGGATCTGTGTACTCTCAAGAAAGGAATAGACAACCACTAGTGACAGACAGATAACAAAGAGCGACCTACAACACAAGCGAGGAGGCCACTGAAAGACAGAAAGGCAAAAGGCTCGGTCTTTTCAAAGTCGTTGATTCCGGGAAAGCGGCGAGCCAGCTTTCAGCACAAATGCAAGGGAAATACAATCGACTCGATTCAACTCAATTCGACTTGAGAAGAAGCTCTTTCCTATCAACACGCTCAGCTCAACACAGAGGTCTTACTGTACCGTCTTGAGAAGGAAAAAGAGAAATGGCTTCCTCAGGATGACAATTTTAATCCCTCGGTGGGCGGGACCGAGTGCATCATCCCAAGAAGGGGCCTATCGGCAACAATTACCTACTCAATGGGCAGGCATATCCCATACATAATATTGTTGGTGGTTGTCTTCAAATTGAAAGGGAACTGCGGGTTAAGAGATCTGCCAGTATCCCTTCGTCAGGTCCAGAGTGGAGATAAACCTAGCCATTCCCAGTCTATCGAGAAGCTTGTCCACCTGAGGCATGGGATAGGCATCGAACTTGGCAATAGCGTTTACCTTATGGAAGTCAACGCAGAAGCGGATGGTGCCGTTTTTGGCCACTATCACAATTGGACTGCACCACTTGCTCCTGAAAGGCTCAATCACCCCATACCTCTTTGCTAATGCCACTTCATCGACTTTCCGGGATTCGGTAAGGTCTCTCTCGTACTGTGACACCTGGGGGAGAGATAATGGCATATTCAACAAAGTTAGTTCTACCGGGCAAGTCAATTAACTTACCCAGCTCTCGTTGCTGATCCGGAAGTAACTGATTCCCCATCGAAATGTCTTTAGTGCTAGAGGTCACTAGATCAGGGCCTAAATCATCCTCTACTTCGCCTGGGGCTATAAATAAGGCCTCCCTTGCCTGTCAGGGCTCTAATAAATTTAAATGATACATTTTGCGTTCACTGCGGCGATCAGGCTGTCTAATTTTATAATTCACCTTTCCTATAGTCCGAATCACTTCATATGGCCCCTGTCATTTAGCAAATAATTTCGATTCTGAGGAGGGAAGAAGCAGCATTACTTTGTCTCCTGGTCGAAAGGTTCGATTTATTGCGTTTTTATTGAAATGCTGCTGTTGCCGGTGCTGAGTCGATTTGAGATTGTCCTGGGCCAAACAACCGACCAAATCCAGGCGATCTCTTCGTAGAAGCACATGCTGCACTATATTTTTGGACGAGCCTTTGTGCTCTTCCCACCCCTCTCTCAAAAGGCTGTCGGACGTTCAAGAGCTTGAAGGGGGAGAACCACAGCGAACTCTGCGGCACCTCTCTCACTGCATAAAGGAGGTAGGGGAGAAGCGGTGTTTTTGCTCTTGGTTCACAAATCATCTCAGCATCTGCTTCAGGGTCTGATTGAACGTTCCATTAACGTTCCTGTGGATGATAAACAGATGTCCTGATGGGACGCATTTTTTGTATTTTATAAACTTGTTGTAACGTGTTAGACAGAAAGTTAGTTCCATGATCGGTCAGGATCCTTGGGGATCCCTACTCTAGCCATAATCTTCAATAATTCCTTGTCAATCGCAGCTGCACTAGTGGACCTCAATGGAACTGCTTCCGGGTATCGCGTTGCATAATCTAGCACCACTAATATATGCATGTACCCGGAATCAGAAGGTAGCAAAGGGCCCACTATGTCCATTGCAATGTGTTCCAAGGGGATGGAAATAATCGGCAGTGGGACCAAAGGGACGGGGCGCACTCGACCCGGCGCTACTCTTTGGCAGTCTGGGCATGTGGCTACATATTTCGTCACTTCATAATGAAGCCCTACCCAATAAAATTGAGCCAATATCCATTGCCTTGTTTTATCAGCTCCAAGGTGCCCCGAAAAAAGGGATATCATGCGCCAGCCTCATGACCTCGAGCCGAGAAGACGGGGAACCATCAATTGTATTACAGACTGTCCTGTCCCCGTGGCAAGGTTTACCCTATATAACAATTGCCCCTTAATAATGAAGTGTGGAAATACTAGCATCCCAGCACCTTCAACATCCTTACCTTCAATAGACCGGACCTGTCCCCAAGTGTGCACTAGTGAGGGGTCGTTGTGTTGGCCCCACACTATGTCCATGCTTGAGTGCCACATGTCGGTATATTGAAGGGGCTGAGTAGCATCTGCCCTAGATGGCCCAGTAACCTGCATTCCGACCCCCTTTTGACTGGCGTTTGTTACCATTGGAGCGTTCTCCCACCAGACCCCAGCCTCATCTCATTAATGCTCCCTCCCATTTTCCTATTCGTCTCTCTTTATTTGTTTTTCTTGTACGAAAAAAAAACATTGTACGAAGAAAACATTTCAGTTTGAAAGGGGAAAACATCACCAATTATTTCCCTTTTTTCTGCCACATTTATGTGTGCGGTCAAGACTGCCATTAATTTCACCAATTCTTTAAAATTTGGCCAGTCTCGGTCCAGAATAACTGGGTGTGGTAGCCTTTCTGCCACCCCAACTACTAGGTGACATTTTATGGGTCCTGGTCATCCTCCGCCGTCATCTTTCGCGCCCTGGCTTTTGGGGCCATCATCACGGGTCCTGCTGGTGCAGTGGGCGGTATCATAGCCGTCTAAATAACAAACAAGTACACTTTAGACACAACAAACATAACAAACAAAACACTCATGGTTCACAACACAGGTCTCCTTTTGGTTCTGCTTTAACCTTTTACAAAGGAACAGATCACATCGCTCCATCCCCTTTTGTACCATCTATCATGACCCCTTGGTTAACGAGTGCAACAGCTCCCCCAATCCGTGGCTGCCACATCGTTTCCCTTCCGGGTCGATGATTTAGTGTACCAGAGCTCCGCCCTCTTTCTATATGACCAACTTCCGCCTAACCATGGGAATTAATTGTCTGGCCATCCAGTCCAGGGTACTCTGTTCCCTTTACACAGCACCCTCACAGGTCGGGAGGGAGATGTATCATCAAGAATCACTTTGTCTCTGTCACAGTCACATATAACTCTTTCTATGTTATGTATTGAGGAAACAGTCCAATACATTTGTATTTCTAATCTGAAAGCATTATGAAAAGGTTCAGTAAAAAAAAAATGCATACATACAAATCTTTATTGAAAACTGGTCTGTTTTTAGTGCAATATTTTTTCTAAATGTCAATATAGCAGTAAATACATTGCATACATTGCATACATACATGCTTGGACAGGATGTTGCACATTACATTTGAAACTTGAAAGCAAGCATTTTGATTTACCGTAATATGACATAACGTATTTTTTTAATATAGATTTTAGAAATGGTACAGAGCAGGGCATAAACATTAGACTGTGTGTATGCAGTCAGATGTGTTAATGAATTTTAAGAGCAGCAAATTCTAATAAACTTACTGCTTGAGCTGCTAATGTTTAATGCAACTACGGGCCTGTGTCCAAGGAGTTTATCCATCTCGTCACAATAGTGGAATAATCTTATTCCTCCAGCACGCTGCGAGAGAGGCTCCGTCTTTCCTGCATGTACCTCTGTTTCAGGGCCTTCCATTAATAACCCTTGCACATTGAATGCATGCCTGCCACAGGGCTCCCCTGGGTTCTAAAACCTGCAGGGATTGAAGTAACCACAGACATTACATGTCTTTTGCAGAAATTAAAGGTTTGCTGACATAAAGGGGTTTAAAATTAAAATTTTGAACACAATACAGAAGAAAATCCGTCCCGGCAGACAGGAGAGTACCGGCAAATAAGAAGAGTTGACAGGTCTGCCTCTGATAAAAATCTACCACACACACAGGTTCAGCAATGCATTCAATGGGAGTGCATTGCAGACTGAAAAGAATGTAAACTGGTGTTAAGACAGTCTTCATTGAACATATCAGATAATGGTTACCACTGGCATTTACAACATAGCCTTAAAAAAACAAAAAACAAAAAACCTCTGTGCAGGTGAGCACTTCTTTGAAGTCTCCTTGCTGTACTATAAAAAGTGAACCTCATTGACAGTAATGAAAGGTGCTGTATGAACATAAGGAAGATGATTTTAATAAATGCAATTTTTCGATATATCTATCTTTAAATGTAGTTTACCCCTTACTAAAGGTATACTGCGATTATGTTCGGCCATCTAATATATATATAAACCTGCACATCTTCCTTCCTGTCTGTCTATCTATCTATCTATCTATCAACTCAAATAGTATATTTTCCTTGTTTGCCTCTGTATTAAGGTCCTCGTCTCAGTCGCGTAATTAATGCTCTGGTAATCAAACCTGCTAGAGGGCACTGTTGTCAAGAATCAGCGCGAGCGTCTCCCCCACGCCCCATCCCCCTTGTTATTATATAGGCAGCACCAGCCGGCCAGTCAGTGGAAGAATTTGTGCGCGGTGTGAAGAGTCTACTCTCCTAAAAAGCTTTCAAGGAGGAAAAGACAGGCTGCCACTGCTGCTGTGCCATCCAACACCTTTTACATTCGAGTGGACTGTTTTTCATTCACTTTTACAGTATTAACCCAATGCAGCATGGAGCCTACCGCTTCGAGAACCAGATTTTCACAAATCTCAACCAACAAATAAGGAAGTAACTGGAAACAGTGATTTGGGATTTTTTAAAAAATTATTTCTCAAAACGGGGTAAGTTTATCTTAATTATGTTGACTGGTTTAAGTTTCGTGAATACATGGATGAGAAATATAATTCAGACGTTTAAATTTACTTTTATTGGTCAAATATTGTTTTGATCACTTTGGGCATGTTCAGTGTGTGCGTAATTGTGAGCTTTATATAAAAAAAGAATATAACGAAATGGAAAACACCCCCCTCCCACCCAAATAAATAAATAAATAAATAAATAAATAAATTAAAATAAACAGGTGTAGGCGAGTTGAAAAAAAACCCTCTATGGAAGTAGTTCGATGCTCGTGATCTATTGAATAATAAGATTTCACAAGAGGAGGTGAACAGGTACACGGAGAAAGTTTTAGTTATCTATTTCTGTGTTTAGTGTTTTAACTGTTAACTTTTTAGATAATCTCTAGAATTCAGAATGTTGAAGCTGCTGGTATATCTGTGATCTATCTATCTATCTATCTATCTATATATCAGATAGATATACTTATGTAACTACAAATTGAACGGATATTAGGACATTTCTTGAGGTACATCTTTTTACCAAGACAAATGTAAACATTTAACACAATACTTTTAGAACACAAACAAGCCAATTTAATGACATCTTTTCATGAAGTTGAAAGAGGAGACAACATACAAAAAACATTCACTTTTCAGTAAAATGGCTGAGAACAATTGCGTTTTTTTTGCGTAGTTAACCTTACAGTTTTAATGTATCTTTTTATGACCAAAAACATATACTTATCAACCAAACCTCATCAAATCAGAAATATTTTCAATGGTATGGAGAAGTAACTAGTAATCAGACATTACATATTTTCAAATATAGCCTGAATATATAGACAAGACAACGTATCGCCTTTCATTTTATCACGTTTATTTACTTTAGTCTACATTGCTCCTGCTAGAATGCTTAACTGGAGATTAAGCACACTAAACCCCCCTGTTAAATAGCTATCATTGGAGATACAGGATCACCTTTTCACCTTTGTATATTGCTCAAAAAATGTGATCTGTGTTGCAAAACAAGACTGTTAAAATAAAATTGCAATTATTAAGATGTTTTTCATGTATGACTTATACTGAAACAATTTATGTATCGTTTTTCTTATGGCTATCTATTAGATTTATACATATTCATTTTATTATTTTCTTGTGTAGTTGTAGTCTCACCCAAATGCAGTACATGCAGAAATAACAATCTTGCTGTTCAGTAAGTGACCAACAGGGGGCAAACAAACACCACTGTAAAGTATTGGACCTGAGAAAGTTAAACTATTAAATTCTGTTATTATGCTTTCTGTTGCCAAAGTACACACTATACTGTACTAACAAATACAATAACGAATAAGCTGCTACAGCCAGTGGAGGCACATTTGAAGACATTAAAACAGACTTCTAGTCAAAACATTTGTCATTAAATTGTTCAAGTTTCCTTTAGTATTTTTCAAGTCAGTGGAGAAGCGAAGGGGAGTGATTGACATTCCAGGGGTGCAAATCGTTTTAAAAATGGATGCTAAAGTGTATTGAAAGTTTAGCACCAGAAAGCCTATACTGGTGCTAAATTATCAAACCCCACACTAATCAAGCCCCCCTCACAACATAAACCTGAGTGTGAGGATGAGTGTGGGTGGGTCATGTGAGCAGTCCATCATCTATGGTTGCTAATGCTAAGTAATAATAATAATACAAAATAATAAAAAAAAAATAAACATGTCGACTGGTTCCAGAATTTAATGTTGCTGATGCTATATGAGGTACCCTGGTGGTAGAATCCAGCGCCATAACACCAGATCTGCACTCCTGCATTCTGAACTCCCTCAGCTCATAATTTGTGTGGAACATGCCGCCCTGAAATACCAGCCCCTTGAGTGTTTCCCGGTTGTTGCCAGCATATTCTGTAAATTGATTTACAAATTATTGAATAAATTGCTGCTAAGAAATGTAATAAAGATATATTTATATATGTATTTGTATATTTATACTGTGGTATAATCTATGTTTAAACAATAAAATATGAGTATGAATTGCCTGGTTGTTATTTTGGCACAGTAGTCCTTTTTGTATTAAAGTGTCTTTTTAGATTACAAGGGCTACTTTCATAAGAAATCATATTTTTCAGGACTTTTACATAAATTGCTACAAGCAATAAAGAGCAGGGAAGGGAAAGGATGAGGTGGCAGAAAATGACCTGATTGTGATGTTACACAGTGATCTGATGAGCACAGAGAAATAAAAAGAATACAATTCTAGGAATTGAAAGTCATGATTTGTGGTGAAAACCAATGTTCATGATAAGTCATCCCGTATAGTGGACTTACCATTCTCCAGTTACATTCCGCCTTTTATTCAAAACGGGCTCCATACGGGCTGCTATGCCACCACTGTACAATATAATATTTTCTGAGTGATTATTAATCGTGATTTGAGTAATAGATAGCACAGACAGGACTGAGAATTGTATCTAATGTGTACAGTGCCATGATGTTCTATGTATTAGCTTTTGTTACTTTTCAGACAGGTGGATAATTGAGTTTATGATGAAAACAAATATTGTGTTGCTAATTTTGATGAAGAAATAGACCCACTGAAGAAAAATTTATTCAGACATTGTATTATTTTAATGTTAAAAAGATCATTTGGCCTTCGGCCAGATGCCTCTTACGCTGGTCTATACAAATAGTCAAAAGATATATAAAAAATGTATTTACAAAACAATGGGGGTGTCTCATTCAAAGAATCAACCTCAGTTTCCCCCAAATATATATAGTGTGGACCCTTGAACAAGATTGAGGGTAAAAGCAGTGACACCATTGAGAGGTGCTGTGGTAAAACACCGTAGTCCACAATGTAACATTCAACTCAATTTGCTTAATATTACCATAAACAATTTTCTGGAAATTAAACAATGCGGTTGGTAATATGACGCATGGACAGGTTATCTAAAAATAATTAAAATATCGGTTATCAAGTTTTTCCAAGACATGCCTCAATTCTTGTGCTTCAGGTCATTCAGGGTCCCCACTGGAGACACAATATAAGAATAGCTGTCCCAATTAAGTAATTTGTTATAAAAACAATAGGCCATAATTAATCCCAATTAAGTAATTTATTATTTCCTAAGTGTATAAAATATGTATCAAAATTCATTGTACTGTATAGTACTGTAAAGTTTGGACAAAAAAAGAAACACCTATAACATGTAGCACATGGTTTGTACATATCCCTTTCACAGCACCAATTACACTACCGTTTCCTGAGTGATGACTCCGTGTTTCATTATGTCACTGTATGTGATCATCACTAATGAATGGTCACGTGTCCTTCCAGAATATTATTTATATTATTTTGTTCTGCCTGTATGTGTATTAAGGACAATATGCTCCACAAAAGGCCTTGCATTGCCTTGAAAAATGTGTTGCTATTCATATCAAATATGTTAAAACCAACAGATTTGTTTAGTCTCACCAAACAGCATTCAAATTAGTTTTTCTTAAAAGAGCCAAGAGAAGCATATTAGCATTGTGCAATACTGATATTCTTCCATACCTCAGCATTGAGGAGCCTTGTGGCAAAGTGCCCGCCCCTGTGTGTATTGTATGTTACGTGTTGTGTGTAAATGTTGGTGTATAGGCATTGGTACACGGGATATAAGCGGGTCTGTGTTTCACGTGTAGTTAAAAATGTAGATTTGTATTTAGGCATGAGGATGGCACAAATCACTTCACGTGCTTGTTAAAATGTAATGTGTGGTCACGGGAGTACACTTAATTAATTCACGTGCAGTTGTACCGAGATTCCAATTGAATGATTGACTAGCAATCGAGTCTCGGTACAACTGCATAAAAGCTGCATGTTTTCACTCACTCGGGGTTGGGTGTTCGGTGAGTGAAGAACGGGAGGACGGGAGAGAGATAAAGTAAATAACAATTGCTATTGCGTGCAAGAGGCACGATACTTGTTTGTTTATTTCACTCACCGTGTTTGTTTGTCTGTTCGTTTTTTGTTTACCTGTTTATTTTGGCCGCAAGTGCCGTGTCCTGTTTTTGTGTTCTGTTGATTTATTAAATGCTGAGCGAAACCATTCGCTCAGCTCCACCAAACTCCACCTCTCTGTCGTTTAATTCCTGGCTCTGGTCTGATGTCACCCACTACAGCCGTCTTTGTGACAAGCCTTCAAATGAAATAAGAGTTAGTAAGCATAGCAAATAATAAAAAAAGCAATATAATGCAAAACCACCATCAAGAGTTCAGAAAAAAAAAACACAACATAATAGGATAATAAACAATGGCGAATACATAATATACATGTACATGTAGCAGCAGATGATGCTGAATACAATAGTAGAGACAGTATCCTAATCGGGGGTTTTCAACCGGGGATACAATTACTCCTATGGGTATTATTTCTAAGGCTCTTAGGGGGAATGTGGGAAGACTCAGAAATGCAAAAAATAAGAATGATCTTTTTTAATGGTCTTATATTATCTATAACCCTCCTGTGTATTTCTAGACTGATACAGTTCTTACGTGCAAAAGCAAAATGAAGGAAGAAAAGGTTCATCATTGTTCGGTATTATAGTTTTATCTTGAGTTTAATTATTTTGATGTTGTAAACATTTTCAATGGCACACATACTTATGCTGAGATGGAAAGTAAATGGTAACATGATAAACATTTTCAGTGCAGACTATATTGGTTTATTTCTATTAACTTTGCCGAGTAGAAAGCAAATGTGTGTGTTTCTGAAGAGGTTCCCAAATACTGTCTCTTGATTCTCTGCATCCATTGAATTAAAAGTTTTAAGAATTACTGTTTGGTATTCTGTCCTAAACCAGCAGTTTGTCAGTTCCAAATTGTTGTGACATAAATTATATATTAAATAAACAGGGAATATTGTAATTTGTTGATCAGATTATTCTGCCTTTTATTGGAACCATTCAGTAGAGCGGAAATTGTAAAGAGGTTCTTGAGCTGAAACCTCCACACAGTTTTAAAAAATGGTTGAAAACTACTGTTCTAATCTATAGTTAGCTAAGCACTTCCTTTTTTGTCAGTGGATCAGATCTCTAAACTCTGTGGCCAAGATGCTGATACATTAGCATCTTCTTCTTAGCAAATACAATAATTTAGCAAATCCTACCTGTCATGCACTTTCTATATGCTATGTTGGTCCCCAATGTGTAGTTTTATATATATATATATACTGTATATATATATATATATATATATATATATATATATATATATATATATATATATATATATATATATTAGGGCTGTCAAGCGATTACTGTCAAGCGAGAACTTTAGCGTCCACACGGAAGTACCGTTTCATGTTTAGTTGGGCGTAATGCGCACACTAATGCTATTAGAATAGTTTGTTACAGTTCCTAGCAGCGCAATGAACATTAGAAATTAATATGATAGTATCCCACCATGCACTGTATTTTATCCCTGGAGTTTCTTAGCCTTTGTGTTAAAATGTGTACTTGATGGATGGGACTCAAAATTTAGGGCATGTGCGTTTCATAAACACCTGAACTGAAAAGCTAGCGTGACTTCTGTATATCTATATATTGTAACACAGTGTCTGTATTTGTTGTGCAGAAATCCAAATAAAGTGCTTGGAGGCCGAAGTTGATCTTCCAAAACAAACTGTGTGCTTTATTATTTACAGTAAAAGAAAAAAAAAAAAAAACACAACACCTGAAGGGTATCAAAAGAAAAAACTAACTCCACTCAGAGTCCTAACTAAACACAGTCTTCCCAGACTGCGGTTGGAACGGTTAAGCCATTTTTCCAACAAAACAAAATAAACAGAAAACACACACTGATCGATACTGGTTGCAGTTTCCAAGTGACAAATGTTGTTCCGACCAACACAGGTTATCTCTCCTACAGAGCAAATAATTCTCCTTTCCCGCAATTAACTGTTCTCTTTCAGTCAACACACAGGTCTCCAAACCATCGCCTACTCGCCAACAGCGAGCAGAAACAAAGAACCCCTTTAAATATGTTCCTTGATTACCAGATTGGAGACAGTTTAACTTCAGCTGCTCCTACAGTGAGCTAATTAACCCTGTGAGAGACAAGTTCAAGTGCCTCCCGACCCCTAGTGGACATTTGTAAGATTACCATCTCGTTGACTGAATTATTTTAAGTTTTCTGGGAACATTGCCTTCTTCATTCTTAATTAAACTTATGAACAATGCTTCTGCCCGGTCTAATGAACCAGGGTTTCAATTTATTAATTTGAGAATTAATTTCTCAGGAACTAAATCGGAAACAAAACAATATAACAACAGGGCTCTACAGGGCTTTTTCTTTGATTACCTTACAGGAACTGACAAAGCTAGTTCAACATTTGAGAGCTACTACATGTTCTCTTGATCCTATTCCTACAAAACTATTGAAAGATATTCTTGGTGTTATTAATACCCACATTTTAAAAATGATAAATGGTTCACTTTCCTCTGGTATAGTTCCCAAGGTAGCTGTGGTAAAGCCTATGCTTAAACATAATTTGGACCCTAAAGTTCTCAATAACTATAGGCCAAGGTTCTAGAGAGAGCTGTTGCACTTCAATTACAAACATTTCTAACTCTTAATGGTATATTCAAGAAGTTTCAGTCTGGGTTTTCAGGTCATGCTAGCTTTTCTGTTCATGCGTTCCTGAAACGCACATGCCCAAAATGTGGCCTCTCATCCATCAAATACTAAACTATTGTTAACACAAAGGCTAATACATTCCAGGGATGTGTATTTTAAACTATGCCATACAGTAGTATACATATTGGCACACATACTTTTTTCCTTGTTATATACTAACAGTAGACGGTTTGCATGACAACGAGACGTGATTCTAAGCACTGTTTGTTACCTTAATCTATGTGTATTTTCATATTTTTCTGCATTCCAATAACAGCATCGACATGTCTGTCTTTTTCAAGCGAAGATTCTTGAAAATCTAATATCCGCATGTATATGCTTTTTTTTTTTTTGCCAAGCAGCTCTTTCACACACAGTACATCTTGTCTTCTCGATAAGCAAGCTACGGGTACTACACCCATTCAGAATTATAAGAATGTATTTTTCGTTCGCTTTTTTATGCATTACTACTGCTTGCAACTGCTTCTGTCACTGTAGTACTCGCAGTCAGAAGTAGATGGCTGAGATGTAAATGGGTGATCTTCATGAGAATCTCCTGAATACGCTGACTGCATAGCAAAAAAACTTCTGATTGACAACTGATTTGCTGTCAGTGTACACTCTGCACTAGGTATTCATTTTTATGCATAAAAAAATCTGTCAGGACACCCCTGTTAAACTAGTGGTGAAAATAATAAAAGCACACGTTAAATTAGGTGACTGCAAAAATGAAATGCGAGTTAAAAGTAGGATTGAAAAGATAATTTGTCAGCTGTTTGAAATAAAATTAAAGGGACCAGAATTAGGCTCAGGCAAGATATGAAGGTAAAAGTAAAGATTGTTTTGTAATTAACAGCGTTTTCTGAGTTTTATTATGAAACAGAATCAGCTAAATTTGTTTAAAGGGACACCACCTGATTAAAAATAAAACCCAAAAACTTCAAGCCCTACTTTTTCCAAAATACTTCTTAGTAAGATGGACCTCTGTTAATATGGGGCATAACACATTATTTTAAAATAAAATACAGTGCATGTTGGGATACTATCGTATTCATTTCCACTGTTCATTGCGCTGCTAGGAACTGTGTTTAACTTGTCAAAAAGAGGTACATTTACCATGAATTATACATTATTTATTTGCAAATTTAAACTAGAAACAATCAATTTCTCTAAAAAGAAAAAACAATTCACGAGAAGTCCACTGCAAATGTACAAAATCTGAGGAGGCTGTGTGGTCCAGTGGTTAAAGAAAAGGGCTTGTAACCACGAGGTCCCTGGTTCAAATCCCACCTCAGCCACAGATTGTGTGACCCTGAGCAAGTCACTTAACCTCCTTGTGCTCCGTCTTTCGGGTGAGATGTAATTGTAAGTGACTCTGCAGCTGATGCATAGTTCACACACCCTAGTCTCTGTAAGTCGCCTTGGATAAAGGCGTCTGCTAAATAAACAAATAATAATAAATCCAGTGTTTTGCATATGATAAATATTCACATACTATTTTCATAATGGTGGAAACATATTATAAATTACATTAAAAGCGATGTAAAAGACTGGAAAATGTGATTAATGTGTGAAAATTTGAATGGGTGCTTCCCTGCTTTCTTAGTGGAAGTTGTTTAGGCATGCGCGAGCAAGTGCAGTGTGCAGAGTACCACTGTTTAACGCGTACCTGAAAATAACACTACAACGGTAAGAAATGAAATGACTATAGCATCTACTTTGACTTCAATTCAGGTAAAATCTGCCAATCTAATTTAGACACTGCCAGAACTGTATATATACTGTGTTCTTAAATAGTAAATTTAGTATTATTTTTTATTATTTGTTTTGCAAAACAGAAACGTTATGTTTCACTTTCATTGTTTGCACTTATAAGCCTGTAATACAATGATGCATTCACGAGATTGTGCTTCAGTTCATTTGATTTCAGATAATGTATTTTTTTCTCTTTTCTCTTTTACACAAAAACATTTATGTATTTCCCTGTTGTGTAGATTCATAATGGAATTAAAAAATGAAGTTCACACAGACAGATTTCTAGGCTGATGCTGCACAGCGTATTGTTAATGTGTTTTTCCTGCATCCATAATAAATTATTTTCATTTTGCTAAATGAAGTGGTATTAAGTTATTCTGTTATTATTATTTTTTTTACTATCAATCAGAACTTCTGTCATATCTGCCTGTTTGACAGTAGGCATTTTTCGAATTGAGACTTTAATGCCTAGTTTTACACTGAATTTGCCAGGTGAATTCATTGATGTTGCTTGCAAACAGTGATGGCGTGTGCTGGGAACGAGTGGAGATTAGAAGCAAAGCACAGAATATTTAAATCACACAGTGACTTTCTGATATGAATTAAGAAGCTCAAAGAGAATGATTATATCTTATATGATTATTCTTTTTTCATTCATTTTTGTTTTCAGTAAAGTCAAAATTATTAAGGTGACCAAACGTGTGTGAGTACTGTTGTGTTAGAAAAATGGTTAAAATGAATAGTTGCATTGAAAATATGTAGAACAGCGAAAAACAAAAATAGACATGCATTAACAAAATGCCCTGAAAACTAAACATAAAGAAAACAATTTAAATGAAGCAATAAGCTCAATAATTAAGCTAAAAATGAAGTGAAAAGGTTACCGTTTTTTTGTGAACTCCAGTAACCCAACGTTATCTTTCCCTAGTCAAATCGTAGAGTGTCTAAATAAGCACAGTAAAAATACAAATAAAAAACATTAATGAAAAAGAAAATGTAGAACATAAAAAAGAGCAACCAGATATAGTCAACAAAATACAACATATCATTCAAATTATTTGTCGTATTATATATGTAAGGTAAGGCAAGTTTATTTTTCCGTTAAAAGTGCCCCCGGCTATAATGTTCTGCTGCCCGGCTGTACAGAATTCCTGGGGAGAACCCTGATAAGTAAATAAATAAATAACATAAATAAATAAATAACAGAACATGTTTTTGAAGTTCATGCTGCATAGTTCTCAAAGTTTTTTTTGGTGTACAGCTCTCTGTGTCGCTTGCTGGCTGCTGCATAATCCAATTTATATCCTGGCTGTCATATTTGTCGAGTTGAATTTGTTTGAATTTCAGAGAGTCAGAAAACAGTGACAGTGATGTTTTAATCACAGTTTTAGTGTTTGGAGTATCTTTCTTTTGTAGTATGTTTTGTAATTAATTTTCTGTTAAGTCACAGAATTGCTATTCAGCAGTTTTTTCGCATATCCCCTGCACTCCTTATAACAAGAGAAAATGGCGTTTCTTTGAAAAGGGGCGGGACTGACAGTGACGTTGACTATTGCCCGGTGGTGTAAGGATGTTAGGGCAATAGTTCAATCTATTTTTGCTCCTATGATGAGGTTTTAACCAATCACAAAGCAGAATTTCCAACCACTGATATATATTAAAAGAAGCGCCGTTGCACAGCGTTTATAGCTCAGTCTAGATGCCGAGTTTCTGATTCCGGGGAAGTGGCAAGCCGACTTCCAGCAATATAAATATTGCAGGGGAACTCCAGAAAACACACAGACTCAATCACAGCAACTGGAGAGGTTAATATACCTACCTTATGTGAGAAGCAAAAGAGGAAGAGAGCTCCGTGGAGTGACTGTTTGTTCCCTCAGGAGGCGCGACCGAGGACGTCACTCCCCAGAGGGGCCTATCGGCAGCTCTGAAATAAAATGCTCAGTGAATACCTGACCTGTGGCAGGCATATCCCAAAAGTACTGGTTAGTGGTCATCTTCAAATTGAAAGGGAACGTCCCTAATAATCACTAGCTGACAGTCACGCATTGCCACAAGGTATTTTAAAACAAAAACAATAACAAAACACACGGCTACGCCGTCATATATATTTCTAAATAAATAAATCATAACACTAACAAAACCCTGAAGGGCGGCACCTCGCTCGTCCTATATAATAAATACATAAATCATAAAACAAATACGACACAGGGGTGGAGGGGGAGACCCCGTTCTAAAATTAAATAGCAAATAACTGTACAGGGCTCCTCACCCTGTTACAATGAGATTGGCAAGATCCAGTGCAGGATTCTGCAATAGATCACTGAGTATTTTACTGATACTCAGAAGAGATTCAAATGCAAACAAACTAGCAACAAAGTTAACCGTCAACATTTGCATTAGAAATCTCTCAGCTTCTGTGGAGTTGTTGCTGTCCCCTGCAATTTTCTCCAAACACTCTGTTATACATTGCTCCATTACGCTTGCCTGACATGGCAGAAGCTTTGAGATTTTTTTTTTACATTTAGTTGTTCATCTGCAAAGAGTACACATTAGAAAACTGTTCTTTTTTTTACCACAGTCTCTAGTCTCATCAGCCATTACAGTAAAAAGCTCAGCTTTCCTGACACTATCAGCAATTTCTTCAATCAGTGCAGATGCTGTAGCTTCAATAAGATTGTTCTGTATTTCTTTGCTGGTATATTTTGCATTTCCACTTGCTACTTTTGAAGCCAAACAAGAATCATACTTGTCTAAAAGTTTAATCAGTTCTAAAAAATGACCTTAATTTGAAGAATCATGCACCTCTTCATGCCCTCTCAGCGCTAAACACTGGCTGGACAATTATATTACAGCATCCAAAATTTTAGCAAGGTGCTTCCTATTTTCTACCACAGACTGTTGGTGTGCAGTAGATAGCTTTGCTGCAACTGACCCATATTTTGAGCTACATATAAAGTTCTCCGAAAGTGAAGCAGCAGCTTTATGGACTTCAGATTTAGCATATTTCCATTTTCTGAATCAACTAACTACAAAGCATGGTTCTACAGAAACACTTTTTGGAGCAAAATGATGACTATACCAGTTGCAGTGCAGTAATAATCACACAAAGGAAACTGTAATCCGGTTTGGAAAAGGGGTTTGTTTTATTTGTAAAATGTGTAGAGCACGGCAGGAAACAATAATAACTGGTTTTGCAAACCAAATAATAGTACACGTTATCCGTCCCACAATACAATACAATACACCAGTCCGGGTGCGTGCAGTAGTGTTGGTGGTGGGTGATAACAATTTAAACAGTGACTGTAGTGCAGTGTTGTTCCGGGTAGTGCTGGCCCAAGGCGACAGCTCTGGAGACGTGTTAGCCGTCTAGTGAATTTACAAAACAAAAGACAATTACTAACAGCGACAAAAACAAACTAAACACTCACGAATACTGCTCACAATAATACACAGGGGATCTCTCCTGTTTCGTTTCTGCTCTGAAACCCAAGCGAAGGAAAAGATTTATGATTCTCCGGCCCCTTTATGCCATTACGCAATGATTGCAGCTGTTTTTACTGTCTGCAGCTGCTACATCGTTTCCCTTCCGGGTCAATACGTTCCTGCAACAGAGTCTCGCCTTCTTCCAGACTGACCGACTTCCCGTCCCAGGAAAAGAACTGTCAGGCCAGCCCGTCCAAAGCCTTTCTCTTTCGCTGCTTAGCGCCCTCACAGGTCTGGAGGGAGATTTACAACCAAAACTCATTAGATTTCTGTCACATATCCCACCGCTCAGAGTGGAGCCGAAGGAATACTCGGCTAAATCTATCTTTCCCATTACTCCCCCCTCCCGGGAAAAATAATGCGCATTTTGATGGTATTTTCCTGCACGGTGTATCATGTGGTACATGAAGGGTTGCAACGCCAGATACCACCGAGTTATCCGGGCATTGTTGTCCTTCATTGTGCTTAACCACTTGAGTGGGGCGTGGTCTGTGACAAGATCAAATGAATGTCCCAGCAGGTAATATAGTAAAGAGTGAGTGCCCATTTAATGGCCAAACACTCCTTTTCGGCTATGGAGTAGTTGCGCTCCTGAGGTAGCATCGTTTTGCTGAGATACAGTATCGGGTGTTCTACTCCATCTACCAGCACCCAAACCCATGTCCGGCCTTGATCGGTGTGGAGGATGAACCTCTTGGTGAAATCAGGTGGAATAAGGGTGCCAACCTGCCAGGGCTTTAATAAATTTAGATGATAAATTTCATGTTCATTGCGGTGATCGAGCTGTCTAATTTCATAATTCACCTTCCCTATAGCCCGAATCACTTCATATGGCTCCTGCCATTTAGCACATCATTTCGATTCTGAGGAGGGAAGCAGCAGCATTACCTTGTCTCCTGGTCAAAAGGTTCGAATTCGTGCATTTGTACTGTAATGCTGCTGTTGCCGGTGCTGAGCCGATTTGAGGGTGTCCTGGGCCAAACGACAGACCAAATCCAGGTGATCTCTGAGTAGGAGCACATGCTGCACTACATTTTTGGATGAGCCTTTGTGCTCCTCCCACCCCTCTTTCACCAGATTGAGGATGCCGCGAGACTGTCGGCCGTACAAGAGCTCGAAGGGGGAGAACCCTGTTGAGCTCTGCGGCACCTCTCACTGCAAAAAGGAGGTAGGGAAGAAGCAATGCCCAATGTTTTTGCTCTTGTGTTACAAAACGTCTCAGCATCTGCTTCAAGGTCTGATTAAATCGTTCCACCAAACCGTCTCTGTGAATGATAAACAGATCTCCTGATGGGACGTATTTTTAATATTTTATATACCTGCTGTAACATGTTAGACAAAAAGTCAAAATCTCCTTGGGGATCCCTACTCTAGCCATAATCTGTACTCTGTGGCTATTGCAGCGGCACTAGTGGACCTCAGTGGAACTGCCTCCGGGTATCGCGTTGCATAACCTACCACTACTAATATATGTGTATATCCAGAGTCATATGGTAGCAAAGTGTGGATATACTAGCGCCACCGCGCCATCAACATCCTTACCTTCAATAGACCCGACCTGCCCCAAAGCGTGCACTAGTGACTGGTCAGTACGTTGTCCCCACACTATGTCCTCGCTTGAGTACAACATGTCCAGTATATTGAGAGGGGCTGGAGTAGCATCTGCCCTAGATGGCCCAGTAACCTCGCCCTCTCGGTCACACTGCGTTCCGACTCCCTTTGACTGGCGTTTGTTGTCATCCGAGCGCTCTTCCACCAGACCCCAGCCTTGTCTCAGTGATACTCCCTCCCATTTTGCGGTCCTTCTCTCTTTATTCGTTTTTCTAGGACGGAAAATAGGAGAAAACATTTCAGCTTGAAAAGGAAACACATCACCAATTCTTTCCCTTTTCTTTATTTCTGCCACGTTTACATGTGCGGCTGAGACTGCCAATATTTACATTAATTATTTGAATTTTGGCCAGTCTCTGCCCAGAATAACTGGATGTGGCAACCTTTCCACCACCCCTAGTACCAGATGACGTTTTATCTGTCCTACCGATAAGTATAATTTTAGTGTGGGGTATGCCGCCGTGTCTCCATGGATACAGGAGATGGCCACCTGACCTCGTGGCCATCACGACACACTGCCCAAGAGAGCTGTTCTAATCAAGGTTTGCTCGCACCCTGTGTCCACTAATGCGTGGGTTTTCACATTTCCTAAAACCACATCAATCATACAAGGCCCCTCCCAACCATTTTCCCCATGCTTACCTATCTCAGGTGCCCAATTACACGCGGCCACGTCACACTCCATGACAGCGGGACATGACCTGGCCAGATGTCCCAGTTGGTTGCACCTAAAACAAGTTGGAGGGACAGAGGGGGCAATGGTTAGATATCTGTCCTGTTGCTGGTTTGGCAAAGGGGCAAGGGCAGCACCTCTACCACAGCTGGGGGCCAACCTTGGTCTACATGAAGGGGATGCAAGGGGGCCCATTGGGGTCGGCGGTCTCGGAGGTCTGGGTCCCGGGGTTGATGGTAGTGGCAGAGGAGAGAGGAGGGGCTCGGCTGCTCCTAAGGGTGGGAACCGACAGTATCCCGGTCCGGGCGGAGACTAGGGAGTCCTCCTAATCCTCGGCCAGTTTTACAGCGTCTTCCAGGGTGTCAGGGTTGTGGCACCATATCCAGGCTTGGGTATTGGTGCCGACCACATGGCAGAATTGCTCCAGAACCACTGCTTCCCCCATTTGCAGGTTGGTTTTATTCTTGGGGGTCAGCCAGTGTACCATGTGGTCACAAAACCGCTCCACAACCACCCTGGGGCGTGTCTCCGGGGATCTTCGGTACTCCCTGAACCGTACCTGGTGGGTCTCTGCCGTAATGTTGAGGCAGTGGAGAATGGCCAGTAGGTTGTAACTGGTGGCGTTGAAGTCGCTCATAGCCTGGTAGGCTGCCTGAGCCTCCCCGATCAGGCAGGGTCCCAGCTGGCTTGCTCAGACCTCCCGCAGCCATGATGTGGTTGTTGCCATCCGCTCAAACGCAAACAGGTACGCCTCTGGGTCATCCTCCGCCGTCATCTTCATCGCGCGAGTCTTTGGTGCCGACATTGCTGGTGTTCCTGTAGGGGCTGGTGTTGTGGCAGCCCTACCCGTTCAATAAGCACAGAGTAGCGCTCCTCCCTCCTTCTCTCCTCTGTCTCTCATTTGCTGTCCAGCGCCTCCAGCAGCTCTGCCAATGCGTGACGATCCATATCCCACTTTGACACCACGTGTGGCAAAGTGGTTGATTAGGTACAGGTGCAGGAGTGATGCAGTGTGCGAATGAAACAGACAGAGATGATTATAATCCGGTTTGGAAAGGATTTTATTTTGTTTTCCAGGTCTGGCGACCAAACAATAATACCCCGGCAATACACACCAATGTGTACTGCACGGGGTAAATAACAACAGGATTGCAGTCCCAAATAATAAACAATAATATACGCCCCACAATAATACAAACACGGTCACCAGTCCTGGGTGCGTGCAGCAGTGCTCGTGGTGGGTGATACAGTTTATTTCGTGACAGTGGTGAAGTGCTGTTCCGACTTTGTGCTGGCCCAAGGCGACAGCTCTGGAATCGTGTTAGCTGTCTGGTGATTCACAAACAAGACAATTACTAACAGACAGAGCAAACAAACAAAACACTCACAAAACTGCTATGTTCTCTGGGGTCTCTCACAGTCCTTCTAGGTTAAAATACAAAACTAACACGAAGGAACAGATTGCGATTCTCTGCCCCCTTTTATGCCGTCACACATGATCCCTTGGTAAACGAGTGCAACCGCCTCTCCAATCTGCGTCTGCCACGTCGTTTCCCTTCCGGGTCAATGCGTTCTTGCAATGGAGTCTTGCTTTCATCCAGACTGGCCGACTTCCCGACCCAGGGAAAAAACTGTCAGACCAGCCCATCCAAAGAACTCTGTTCTCGCTGCTTAGCGCCCTCACAGGTCGGGAGGGAGATTTACAACCAAGAATCATTGTATTTCTGTCACAGTAGCCCACCATCATGGTTTAAGTGGGCAGCAGTATGGAGAAGTGATTAGGGCTCTGGACTCTTGACCGGAGGGTCGTGGGTTCAATCCCCAGTCGGGGACACGGCTGCTGTACCCTTGAGCAAGGTACTTTACCTAGATTGCTCCAGTAAAAACCCAACTGTATAAATGGGTAATTGTATGTAAAAATAATGTGATATCTTCTAACAATTGTAAGTCGCCCTGGATAAGGGTGTCTGCTAAGAAATAAGAAATAAATAAATAATTAAGTGCTAATGAAAGAAAATTCATGAAATTGATACATTTATCATTTGTGTTTTTTTTTTAAAATATAAATCTTAAGATACATATTCTGTCTTGGTTTACTTCTATTCTTAGACAATACATTTTAAATACAAGTAGCTTAGAAATAAACTTAGAAATAAATTGTACTACAGTAGTCTAGCTGTAAACAAAAGCAATGGTATAGGTATTTAATAAATAATTATGTTATTAAAATCAAACTTCTAAAAAGGCTGGACTTGGGTTGTTACCGCAGCTGAAGCAGGCAGGTGAGAGCCAGAATGGAGGCACGGAGACAGAGATGTGGGTTGAACACGCTGCACAGGCCGCAGTATTTATTTACAAGACACAAACACCACTCGCGTACAATACCAACAATGGTAAGGTACGGAGCGTATATATACGAGAGCGTATTAAAAAACAAAAACAAACACATTTACAAACAAATCTTAGGAATTCAATACCAATGAGACCCTCATCTCGGGCCATTTCATCAACCAGAACATCACAAATACCAAAAAGCAAAGAATTAGTTGCCATTTTAAAAGTCGCTCAGCGCTCTCGTGGAGCAGAGCGTTAAGTCATTTAAATTCAGCTCAGTGTGCTTTCGGAGTGTTATCACTCTGAGCGGCTCACTTACTTAACACGCCCACTGACCACCACAGAATAATATCCAGTTTAATCGACAGGTTACACTCATTCAAACACCAACTTTCCAAACAAAAGATTTTCCCCTCATTAAATACCATGTGGCTGGAGCCTAATTAACCATGAATCATTCAATTAAGGCTCCAGCCACATTCTGACATGTATTTGGCAGGGATAGGAATTAACCCCATCTCTGCCAACCACCACCACCAATACACAAACCACACTATTTACAAGCAGGGCCCTGCCCTGCCACATAGTGAGGTGGAGACCACTTCGACTACATTGCAAATCTACAAGATGTATTTATTAATTATTCTCTATTGACAAAAAATTTAAAATATAAAAAAACATAAAAAATATGGCTCTAATGCAACTATTTTATGTTAGAAAGGAGGTCTGATGAATTTAAAGACGTTGCAAGTAAAAAAAAAACAGCACAATAAATTTTAATTGGCGAAGATAACGAAAAACCCTTTGTTCTTACAAGATGATAAATGAATAAGTATTTTTGTGTAAAACATAGCAAGTTAAATCTTTTAGACTTAAAATGGCTGTTTTGGGATAAAAAGACAATATCCAAAAAAACACAAAAAGTGACTGAAATCCAACACAAAAACAACTTTAAATAAGTTATAGACTAGACTTTTTTTAATTAGTTGTATGGTTAAACTCACGTACGAAAGGACTAGCCTCGAAGAAAGCTAAAATCGGCAAGTTAAAAAAACTTTTGTAACTTTTGCCATGTCAAGTAAATTAATATGATATGAATGAAGTAAATGAACGATTTTTTGCAGAACTGACTTGAAATGCACTTGAAAGTTACACTTACACCACCCACTCGATATATCGCAGGTATCGGGGTCCAATATAAATCCGCTATATATCGAGGGCTGCAAAAGCGAGAGACCCATAGAAAAACAAATAGGCTAACAAATACTGTACAACCACTCCCTCGTTTTATCGGGGGTGTCAGGGTCCAGTATAAATCCTCTACACAACCTGATTTTTCTCATTTTTCGTATATAAAGCAGCACACTGAAGGGTAATTGCTTCTCATCAACTTCTGTCTCCAATTCATTTCATGAGTCTTCCTCTCCTTTCTCAAATGCATAAACCCGCTGCATTGAAAGAATCCATTCCCAACGTAGGAGGCTTGTTGCTAGGGAGCTGACGTCACTGCCTTGTGACTTTTGCTATTGCATTGCTGCTGCCACGCGTGAACACCTCGTTGGCTAAAATAAAAACCGCTTCAGCAAGTAGATATTTAATTTGCTTTGTGTTATTATGCAATATGTGTGTATATGATAACAGTACGATATTAATGCGTTGTTTTTATTTGTTTTGTATGTTTTTGTTTGTGATGTGCAGTACGAAATTAAACGTACAGTAATTCTAAGTGCCTATTTATATTGCAGCTAAGGCATACGCAGTTAGACAGGAAAAATGGGGAGCCAACTCCAGGACAATGATATATCCGAATCCGCAGCTAGGGGCGATATAACGAGGGGTGGGTGTATTTCCAACACAAGTTTTAGTGCAACATTAACTGAAGCTAATAAAAGACAAAGTAGTATATCAAGATAGGGTTCGTAGCACCAGAGCAGTCAGCTTTATTTTAAAGCAGATGCAATTACTTTTAAATTAGCTCTCAATTCTTTGTCACCCCTGTCACTTGCTATTAACCTATTGAGTTTTATACGATGTAAGCATCTATCTAAATCCAATTATGATACAGACCTTTTGTTCAGAAAAAAAGGCCTACCTATCAATCTTAATGTAAGTTTTGCCTGTCCATTCAGGGATACTTGTACATTTCATATTGTTTCTATTGGGGGCTAGGTGGTGCAGTAAGCCTTTCTCTTTCTGAGGTGCTGGTTCATATCTGACTTGGGCAACAAATAAAATAAGTATGGGTGCATCGATTAGATTTTCTTGGCCGATACCGGTAGCTGATGATTATTTTCCCATATCGGCCGATACCGATAGTATACCGATAACAATAGATAGTGCAGGTAAGCTATTGTAAACTATTAGAACAAGACATAGAGCCTATATTTAAACCGTTTTATACTTACAGATGTTAAAAAATGAACAGATATAATTCGGCTTCCAAGCCAGAATGGCTGGAAGCCTATTGTTCTTGTAAAGATTATTATTATTATTATTATTATTATTATTACTATTATTATTATTAGGGGTCCAAGCAACGAAGTTGCTGGAGTCCTATTGTAATTGTTAGGATTATTATTATTTTTATTATTAGGCTTCCTAGCCAAAGGCTGGGGAAGCCTATTGTTTTTGTTAGGATTATTATTTTATTTTTTTTTCTTCCTCCCCAAAGTTGCTCAAAAACTCATGAAAATTGGTAGGTTGGTAGATGCCTATGGGATGGTGTACCAGAAACAAAAACAAATGTCGTAGGTCACATTGTTCGGCAACAATATTTGATTTTGCGGAGATTGTTAAAACGTCTACCTATCGAAAAACACTTATTGCAGAGTTCTGAAACTTGCTATACTGGATAGTCCAACATTAGCTGTTGTTCATAAGAAGTTGATTGGTTTTGTGGAATGGCGGCCACGTTGCATAACATCATAAAGGTCAAAAGACAAACTATCTTATAAAATCAACACTGTTGCACGAAAACTCACAAAACTTGGTAGGGTGGTAGAGGCCTTTGGGAAGTTGTGTCAGGTGAAAATGAAGGTCATAGGTCACATGGTTTGGCAGCCATATTGGATTTTTCTAAAATTTTGGACAATTTAAAAAAATCTTCTCTGAAACCGCTTATCACAGAGATGTGAAACTTGGTGCAATAGACTACCATCATGGCCTAAATTTACGGTTGTTCAAGAGAAGTCGTTTTGTCACATGGTTCGGTGGCCATATTGGATATGTCAAAAATATTCAAATGTCATATTCTCTGAAACCGTAATGCCAATTGAAGCGAAACTTTGCATACATAGCATTGGCAAGGTTGTCTGTCAAGTTTGTTCAAGGCAAGTCGCTACATGAAAAAATATGGCCAATGCGAGCCAATCAAATTTAAGCTATGGTCAATTTGCACATATTTGCATATATTGCAGTATTTATCTAAGGTAGAATGTTGTAGACTCATGAATCTTCACAGAGCAGAGGAGGCCTATGGGAATTAATGTATGCTGTATTAAAAATTACCTTAATCTTAACCTTTGACCTGTCATTAGGTCAAATGTAAAACTAGCTTGTAAAACCATATATGTTCTATCAAAAAATGCCCTTGTCTGTGACCTCAGCCTTCTGCCAAAAGTTTGAATGCAAAACTTGCTTATAAATAATTTGAGAGTGCAGTTATGTTCATGATTACTATGGAACACACATAGGATCCCATATATTCTCTATCAAAAAATGTAATTGGCCAAGACCTCTGACCTCTCCTAAAGGGCAAATGTAAAACTGGGTTATAACTCCATAGAGAGTGCAGGTAGGGTCATGGTTGGTATCGAACACATATAGTAAACCATGTATGCTCTTACAATAACTGTCCACTAGATGGTGCTCATTGGTCACAGCATGGAAATACCATATTTGCTCTATAAAAATGTCACTGTCTGTTACCTCTGACCTCTCCTTAAGGTCAAATGAAAAGCTACCTTATAATTAGGGGTCTACTTAAATCGTGATAGATTTCCGTATTTTTCACGGATAGGTTGTGAAATAAAATTAGCATTTTGAGGACATTTCGTAGACCTGTTTAAACATTAAATAAACTTAAGTAGACTTAAGTATTTCAGAGCACTATAAAGCCTAAAAATAGTGGTACTTGCTTCCTTACTAAAACAGAGTGTTGTCATTTGTTAAAGGCAAGCATGCAGCATCCCCTTGCAGTTGACTTGCCCATATATTGAGACTGCACGTTCTGCATCCACTGAATTGGTTGGAAGTATCAGGCAAAGCTTTGCAAAGTTATACAGATGTGGGAATCGTTTAGAAACAGCCCCAAAACTCGTTTACCCAAGGGCATCTGGCATACTTTAATAAAGGCAATATATGCAGCACGTTTGTTGTCATGTTATTTGTCCCATCCAATAATGTATTTTATTAGTACCGAGTCAAAACAAAGAAAACGTGCCTATTCAGATCTAAAATTCCAACTGCGTTTAAAAAGTAAGCAGCAGGTTGTTTGAAGTGAGGTGGCTGTGCTAGATCGTACCTGTGGTACTGATTTAACTTGGATACAACTGACAGGAATACTTTTTGTCTGCGCTGCCTTTCCAGTTTGTTTTCTGAAAGCTGTTTATTTTACGTTCTGTTCAGCAGCCTCTGTAGTAGCTTTTGTTTAATGTGTGATTCTAAAGCTAAATAGTGATCAATCGTATTTTCTCCAAAGATACATTAAAGATGTGCAAAACAATTACCTCCATCTGCATGTGCAGTTTCTCTGGGAAATATCTTGACATGATCAATCACCGAAATATACTTTGCTTTTTTTGCTTTTTGTCCATTTCTGGTATTTTACCTCCAATGCTGAAAACAAGATTTTAGCAACCTAAATCAAAACAATGCAGCACTGACTTTGTCCTACCCCCTACTGTACAGTACAGGTCACAGAAAAGCCAGTACAGATGCACCGATAGGCTGATTAAAACATTGTGTCATCTGAACAGTAAACAAGAACATTAACCGCTTTGGAGTATTTTTTTATAAATGTTATTTGTCTAAGGACGTGTTTTTTTTTGCCTAAGTGCAATGCACACAGGACGGCGAAGGAATTAAAAAAGGCTATCTACAGAAGGCAGATACAAAGTTTGCGTCACTTGTGTTGTGCAGTAGTTCATTTAAATTTTTTTTCTCTGTACTTGTCCGATATCCATTGGCCCCTAAAAGAGATGAATTTTGTGGTGACCCTTCAATTTCACAATTTTTGCGAAATCACGATTTAGGTAGACCCCTACTTATAACTACTTAGAAAGTTTAGATAACACCATTGCACAAAAACCTGTGAAACTATGCTGTATAGCACTACCTTATGGGAAGTAATGCCCACAATTGAATGAATGATTGGTCACATGGATGCTGACCAATGGATACGCGTAAATTTCATGATAAAAACTAGGAAGCCGTAAAGTTGCTTGCAACTCTAGTCATTATTATTATTATTATTATTATTATTATTATTATTATTATTATTAAAGCTTCCTAGCCAAAGGCTGGGGAAGCCTATTGTTTCTGTTAGGATTATTAGGCTTTGTGACAGAGATCGAATGATTCTTGGTGTTAGATCTCCCTCCTGACCTGTGAGGGTGATGTGTAAAAGGAACAGAGTACCCTTAACTAAATGGCATGACAATTTATTCCTTAGGGTAGGTGGAAGTCAGTCATTTAGGAAGGGGGCGGAGCTACAGTACCCAAACTCAATGACCCGGACAGTAAACGGCGTGGCAGGTTTGGAGGACTGGAGGAGCAGATGCGCTCGTTAACCTAGGGGTCATGAGCGAGGGTATAAATAGGGGTTGTAGTGTAAGTGATCTGTTCCTTTGTAAATGGCTAGAACAAATCTAAAAGGAGAACCTGGGACTGAAACGTGAGTGTTGTGTTTTGTTCATTGTCTGAAGTAAACTGTTTGTTTTTGTTTGTTTCAAAAGACTACTAAACACTATCTGGAGCTGCAGCCACAGGCCAGTAGCAAACCCGGACACCAGCACTTCCCTGTTACACAAACGTACTTTTCACCACAAGTGACTCTTTTCACCACGAGCACTAGTTTCACGCACTAAAATAAATACTGTGTTTGTTTTCTGTGTTACGTGTGGGTGAGAAAAGAACCTGGACTGTGTTTTATGGTTTTGGGTCAAACATGAGGGTTACAAACTGAGTGATACACGCCGTTGTATCACTTCCATCGTTTATTATTTACAGGTGCTTGCTTTAAGGCTCTGGACATTGTATAATCAATAAACACCCTTCCACCTGGAAATCATTGTCTGTTTTGTATCCATTCTGCACTGCACACACCTGTAACCATTCACACTTTGCCACAGGCTTCCAAGCCAGAATGTTTATCATTTTTTTTTTCTTCTGCTCTTTTTTCAAAATATCTCTAAAATCAACAGCGTTGCACAGAAACTCACAAAACTAGGGTGGTAGGCACCTAAGGGAAGTTGTATCAGAGCGAAAACGAAGGTCATAGGTCACATGGTGTGGTAGCCATATTGGAGTTTTCAAGAATTTTGGCCAATTTAAAAAAAATCTTCTTGTCCAAAACCGCTATGGTACAGATATGAAACTTGGTGCACATACTACTCTTAGGCCCTATATTTAGAGTTGTTCAACGCAAGTTGATTGGTTACATGGTTCGGCAGCCATAATGGATTTGTCAAAAATATTCAAATGTCTTTTTCTCTGAAACTGTTATGCTGATTTAAGCGAAACTTTGTATACATAGCCTTGACAAGGTTGTCTATCAAATTTATTCAAAGCAAGTCGCTACATTTAAGTCGCTATATTTATTATTATTATTATTATTTTCTTTTCTTCCGCCACCAAAATGGACCAAAATCAAGCCTCATTTTGAAGTTATTAAAACTACAAGAACCATTGCAGCTATTGCCCTCAAACTTCACACATATGTTGATGACGGTATGCAATTACACATATCACTTTTTGGGGATGACCGCACGTGACGTATAGCCAGCATTTTGGATTCTACGTTTTCGCCTTAAAATGCAACTCCTCCAGAACCGCTGGACTAATTAAACTGAAACTTTGCAGGTATCTTATTAAATATAAGAGCATCAAAAGTGATTCATTTGGTGAGTTTTTATCAATCCAAGATGGCCGACATGGACCAATCAAAATCCGGAGTAAAAAAAGTTGCTCGGAATTTCACGAAACTTCAGATATTAGTAAAGACCTATGCAGACTTGTACCTGAGTGAAAATGGTGGTATTGGGTCACGTGGTATGGCCGCCATATTGGATTGTGCGTGATTTTTGGAAGATTTTCAAAACTTTTCTTCTCATGAACGGAAAATAGTACAGCTGTGAAACTTTGTCTACATAGTCCTCTCGTGTCCATGATTGATTCAATTTAAGGAATACTCGATAGGTCGCATGATGTGGTGGCCATGTTGGATTTTGTGTGAAACACTTAAATGTCAACTCCTCAGTTACCCTTTGGCCGATTGACGTGAATCTTGGTATACTTTAACTTTGTACTGCCCTCTATCAGTGCTATTAAGGAAAAGTTGCTACATAGAAAAAACATGGCCACCATGAGCCAATCAAATTGCAGCTTTATTAAATGTGCATATATTGGCTTTTTTGCTCTATTTTTCTGTGGTAGAGTGTTATATTCTTATATTTCAAGATGTTAGAGGCTTTTGGAATGTTGTGACTGTGAAAATTAGGGCGATAGGTCACATGATTTGGTGGCCATAGTGCATTTTTCAAAAATGCGCCAATGTCTCGTTCTAGGACACAGTTTGACCAATTGTTGTGAAACTCTGGAATCATAAAATTAGTAACACCCTTTATCATTGTTGCTTTTGGCATGTTGCTGCATAAAACAACATGGCTGCCACAAGCCAATCAAATTTCCGCTGTATTCAATATTAGATTCTAGAGTATTTGTGTTTCTAATTTTGTTAAGTTTTCGTCAATTTAAGATGGCCGTAATGGACCAAACAAAATCCGTAGTCGAAAATGTTGCTCAAAATTTCACGAAACTTCATACATGGGTACAAGCCTATAAGGACATGAACCTGAGTGAAAATGGTGTGGACATGTCACATGGTATAGCCGCTATATTGGATTTTCCACGCGTTTTTGACGATATTCAAAGATTTTCTTCTCTGAAACCGCTTATTGCACAGATGTGAAACTTGGTGTATAAAGTCATATACTAATGTACATTAATTGTTATAAATAAGACATTTTTTTAATGCATTTACTCTGTTTGAATTGTTGTAAGCTACTGATAGTAAGCATACTCTAAAATTATGCTGTCCAATTAACAAAATGTTTGTATGATTTCCATTTTCATACTTTGTTGTGCTGTAAATGCTTAGAAGTCGTAAAGTTGCCTGCAACTTCCAGTTTACTTGTTGTATTTATGACAGAATTCAACAGGCATTATTTACTTGTTGCATTTATGTCAGAAAAATAATACAAAGAATAATGCATTATTATATTGGATGCTTGACAACAATTTATACATTTGTTTTACAACAGTCACACAAAAATACAATTTTGCATTTGTACTAGTAAAAACACTTTAGTTTTTAGTCATTTGCTGTCAAACATTGCGTATTATAACTTCTACCTATACTGTACAGTAGAAAAAAACTGTAGCCTACTCAATGTCAACTACAACAATGTTTGTTAAATTCTTTTTTTAAGCATACACTGCTTAAAAATGCACCAGAACTAAATGATTTCACTTGATAAAAAATATTACATTTCTGGTTACAAAATTCTGTCAAACTTGTTACTTAACAAAAGACGGCACATTAATCAATTTCTGCATCAAAATGCCACCGAATACACTCGCAACCAATGCAGATTAAGATAAACAAAATTACAAAAGGTCCTTTTGAAGCACATTGTGTGATGATGATGATAATAATAATAATAACTTAAACCATCAATGTTATTTAGGATTCAACCAAAAACATAAAAAAGCATCACAATAATATTCTACTGACAGTTCATCGTTGGATTTAATGTAGCATCAAGTCTGTTCTGCTGCACACAACTCAACAGTCCTATTGTTTTCTTCAGATATTTAAAGAAAATTCTTTTGAGACATATTTACTGCAGGTTAATTGCACATTACACAATACTGCAAGGAAAATTATTGTATCAGTGTTCTTGTGTCATTAGTAAGGGTGCTAAACCAAATATTACATTCTGTGCTGGAAGAAATTCAAGCATGCATATCGGTGTATATTATCGGCTAAAATAACAAAAACTGCTGATAGCCGATTGTGATTTTTTTTCCTTATGTCGGTGCCATGCCGATAGGGTACCGATTATTGGTGCAACCCAAAAATAGAACCACACTTGCAGATAAGCCTGGCTGTTTTCATAGCAGTTAAGATGATTGCTTGCAAAGTGTTTCATATGCTTGAGAGAGCAGGCTGAATCAGGATTGCATGGCCAGGGTGTTCAGGTTATGATTAAGGTTAGGGTTAGGGTTAGGGTTAGGGTTAGGGTTATGGGTTAGGGTTATGGTTAGGGTTAAGGGTTAGATTTAGGGTTAGGGTATGCTCACAGATCTAAGAGGAGAAGCTCTTATTACTCCTGCGACATGGTTTCTGACTATAGCCAGTGGCTCAATCTTTTCATGAGCACTAAATTCACAAGCTCCAAATAAAAAATGACTGTCATACTAACTGTCAAAGATTGTGTTTTGAGAACCACAGTGTGGCAAGGAGGAATCCCTGCACAAGTAAATAGTGTGTTTAGTGTTTTGGTATAAATAAAGATTGATTAAGTTTAAATGTAAGTTTGGCAGGGATGGGGTTAAAAACCATCCCTGCCAACAACCACAGATGGAATGTGGCCATTCCCTAATTAGATAATTGAATGTTAATTGGGGAATGGCCACATGTATATAAAGGGAAGAAAAACCCTTTGTTTGGTGAAGGAGTTTAGGGGGAAGGATTGTTAAGAGAACCTTTAGCGAAGGCTTCTGCCCAGCCTAAAGGTAAAAATGTTGGTGTTTGTTCCTGTGTTTTGTTTAACTCTTATTTTGGCCCCTGTGACTTGTTTATTTGTTTGGTTTATTCTTTGTTTGTAAATAAATGTGCACAACAGCGTTTTCACTGCAGCTTTCCAGCCTCAGAGTCTCATTCCTGGTGCTATCCTGTCACACACAGCCATTGGCTGTTTGCACTGTTTTATTACAGTAAAACACCTAAACAGTAAAGTAATGTTATTATAGAGCATGCAACACAATTTTAAAGCCTATATAAAACCACAAACATGTTCCAGCCATACCATCTTGTCAGTACTTGAAAGACGAATATCAGGGGCTGCAGGAATTAGTGTTGGAAGGGGCACTCTTCCTTCTGAGCAAGAACTCAACCATTATCCCAGCATGGTGTGAGAGGACACAATGCTAGGAGGTGTCATCCTTCAGAAAAGGCATTAAACTAAAGTTGTGTGTACACTGTAAAAATTAAAGATCCTATGATGCTTTTTTGATTAAAAGTGCCGGGGTTAACTCGGGAGTACCAGTAAAATCCCAGTAAAGGTCAGTCCCATTCTTGTCTGGCTTAGTTCTCCACATACTGTAATGTGTACAGTAGATAATTCTTAAAGTAAACTGTTCCCCAGATCCTCACCATAAACAAGAACCTGTCATTAATTGGCCACTGTGTGGTCCAGTGGTTAAAGAAAAGGGCTTGTAATCAGGAGGTCCCTGGTTCAAATCCCAGCTCACTCACTGTGTGACCTTAAGCAAGTCACTTAACCTCCTTGTGCTGTCTTTCAGGTGAGATGTTGTAAGTGACTCTGCAGCTGATGCATAGTTCAAACACCCTAGTCTCTGTAAGTGCCTTGGTTAAAGGTGTCTGCTAAATAAACAAATAATAATAGTAATAATAATATAGTAGGGATGCACCAAGTCCAGGTTTGGATTCAGCCCGGATACCTACTTTTTGAGCAGGGTTCGGATTCGGCCTAATACTTAGGATTCGGTGAATCAAATCCGAATCCTATATATTCGCCCAGACACACATACATTTTAATACATCCCTCCAATGTGTGCAGTTCTTCCTTAAATAAAAGACATGAATCCGGTAGAACGTAACTGTTGTATTTAATAACAACACGTTTGATAAACTCTGTCTCAGCTCTTGAGTCCCTAAATTACTGGTGGCGCACTCACTAAACACACGCAACTGCTGAATGCAAACATACCCCTGTATGCAACAGCACATTCACACCACACTTTCCATGGAGTAAAGTTATGCAGTAAACCTGTAATATACAGTAATGGCAAACTGTTGTAGACTTTTGTGCTTTGTTGCTTTGTCTGTCAACGTGTTCTAGAGATCATACAGAGATAAAAAAAAAAATCGGTGCACAGAAATATATATTTTTTGCAACTTTACAACTGTCAGATGTGCAAGACGTTGTTAAACAATATGCTTTAGTAAATTACATTTTACGTTATTTTAATGTGCCAATACAAGTTGAACCATTTGGTCTCCTACTCTCTTGTCCAGTGGGGGTTTGTACAGCACCCTCCTCTCCTAATGACAGATGAGCCCTCCATCTGTCTACCATCCCCTTCAGCTGACTGCAATAAGCTGCTTTTATACAGAGATTGTATAACTCTTTACTATTGAGATTTTTAAAAGCTAAGTTTTTAACTTTTTAAGTTTTAAAATATCTTTCAGCGGGAGACACCAGCAGTTCTGGAAACACAGTGTCTTGTCTCTGTCCTCCTCCCTGTGTTATCCTCTCTCAGGGTTTCGTTGAGCCCAGGGGAGAGACAGCCCCTCACCTCGCTCACCACCCTCTCTGCCTGTCTCTCACAGCGCCAGCCCAGCTTGCCTGCCAGCTCTGCTGCACTGAGCCATCGAGTGAGTCCAAAAGCCTTGTTATACCTGCTCTCGTAAAGCTAGCCTGCATTGCCTGTGACTGAAGATACTGCGTTGAGAGGAGTGGGTTAGAGCTGTCAGAGCCATCTCCTATCTATCCACTTTCACTGTCTCCCATACCTTTAAACACTCAGATAAAAGGAAGGCAGGTGAGAACTGTCCAGAGTGCGGTGGTTAATTAAAAACAAGTGATAACCAAATCCCAGCCCTCCAACTTTACTCAGGAAGAAGCAGGCTAACATCTTCCAGTGGGCACCCTCCCCACCGTTCGGAAGCCTCTGTATGAACAGTAATCTAAAGGCTGCCACCCTGCCGGTGATGCTGATCAGCCCCTGCCCTCCCTCATCACGGGGGAGGTACAGTACAGCAGGCTTCAGCTAGTGCTTTCCTCTCCAGAAAAACTCTGGATATGAATAATCATTTCACGAGGAGGTTCCAGACACACCAACCTGTGCCACAACATGGAGGCGACCAGGTTGTTGATGACCAGTACTCTCCCTCTGAAGGACAGCTGGACCAACAATTCCCACCACTGCACCAGCCTCCTCTTGACTTTGTCCACCAGGCCCTCCCAATTCTGCTCCATGTATGTATTTGTGCCAAGAAAGACCCCCAGCACCTTCACCCCCAACCTGTTCCACCTCAGAGTCTGAGGCAGAAATGGAGGGCCACTCTCCTGCCAGCACCCCAGCAGGATGGTGTCACTCTTGGCCCGGTTGATTTGTTGATGATGCTGTCTGGAATATTCCAAGGCTCTGCTGTAACCCCTGGATATCCCTGCTACTGCAGATAACAATAGTGATATCATCAGCATAGGCAGACACTTTCACTTTTGTGGTTAGAACATAGCAGGGCACTGTCCATCCCGACAACCTCAGCAGAGCCAAGAAGGGCTCAATGGAAAGGGAGTACAACATGCCCAATAGGGGCCAGCCCTGCCTAATACCCCTGTACACTGGTCGGCTCAACCCGTTAATTATTTTTTAAAACACTATAAATATTCATATATATTAGTTTGATATAACTAATAAAACGAGGACCAAACCCCAAAACAAGTCCAGGGTTTTAAAAAGATAAAAAATGGTTGACCCGATCAAAAGCTATTTCTTGATCTAAAGAAACCAGTTCCACATTAAAATCACCCATCTGTGTTATTGATAACAAATCTCTTATTTAAAAAATATTATCAAAAATTGATCTCCCTGGCACATGATAAGTTTGATCAGGGTGAATTGTAATTGTCATGCAGTCTCTCAGTCTGTTCACTAAACATTTGGAAATTATTTTTAAATCTGCACATAAAAGTGAGACTGGTCTCCAGTTCTTTAGTAACCACAAGTCCCCCTTCTTCGGCAGCAGAGTAATGACGGCCCTATGGCAGCTGAGCAGCAGCTCCCCGTCCCTCAGACTCGCCTGCAACACCAGCAGCAGATCAGGCCTCAGCTCTTTCCAAAAACTTTTTAAAAAATCCACAGGTAACCCAGCAATCCCTGGGGTCTTTCTGCTGGCCAGCTGCATGAAGGCGGCAGTCAGCTCTTGTAAAGTAAAGACTCCTTCCAGACCTTTCTGCTCCTTCTCACTCACCCTGGGCAGTCCCTGCAGCGGCATGTCTGTATCAGCTGAGCTGCACCGTTCTTTACTATAAAGCTGGTTATAAAAGTCCACCGCCGCCTCACTAATCTCCTCCTGACTGAACAATTCTCTGCCGCAGGGCAGCCGGACACAGTGCAGATGCTTGCTGTTTGTTTTTTTCCTAACCAAACTTAAGAAAAATTTACTAGATGAGTCCATGTCTCTCAGCTCCATGAACCTGGAGCCCACTTGTGCCCCCCGCACCCTCTCCTCCAACAAGCTGCTCAGGGTGTGTCTCTGCTGCCTCAGGGCCTCTTGTGCTGTTTCGCTCGGGTCTCTGTCTGCTCGGCTCTCCATCTCCAAAATCTCTCTCTCCAACTCTCTCATGGCTGCGTTTAGTGACCTGGCTGCATCAAGAGTATATTGTTGACACAAAATTCTAATCTGCACATTATCTAAATCCCACCACTGCCGCAGACAACTGAATTGATTATTTTATTTTCTCCAATTAGTCCACATATCCCTTAAATGCTGCTTAAAAATATTATCTTAGAGGAACATAGAGGAACAACTAGTGACTAACAAAATGATGAAAAAAACATTTCAGCGGCACTCCAAAACGTGATGTGTCAAAGATAACAGTATTGTGGAGTAGTGGTTAGGGCTCTGGACTCTTGACCGGAGGGTCATAGGTTCAATCCCAGGTAGGGGACGCTGCTGCTGTACCCTTGAGCAAGGTACTTTACCTAGATTGCTCCAGTAAAAACCCAACTGTATAAATGGGTAATTGTATGTAAAAAATAATGTGTAAAAAATAATGTAATTGAATGTAAAAATAATGTGATATCTTCTAACAATTATAAGTCGCCCTGGATAAGGGTGTCTGCTAAGAAATAAATAATAATAACTTCTGTGTCGATCTCTTGTCTTTTACAATGGTTCCACAAATGGGGTCCCACAAATCTGTTTCGCGCCAGGCCCACAATAGGTTAATCTGGCTCTGTATATATATATATATATATATATATATATATATATATAATTTGATGGATTGAAAGTAATGAAAACAAAACAATCAATTCCCATTGTTTTTATATGAGGAATTAAAAGTGATGATGGAGCAATGAGATCCAGTCCTTAACACATTGACACTTAATATTCTTGTGTTGGTGTGGCAAAGTGCCCCCCCTGTGTATATTGTATGTTACGTGTTGTGTGTAAATGTTGGTGTATAGGCATTGGTACACGGGATATAAGCGGGTCTGTGTTTCACGTGTATTTAAAAATGTAGATTTGTATTTAGGCACGAGGATGGCACAAATCACTTCACGTGCAAGTAAAAAGTAATAATGTGAGCACGGGGAATTGCACTTTATTAATTCACGTGCAGTTGTACCGAGATTCCAATTGAATGATTGACTAGCAATCGAGTCTCGGTACAACTGCATAAAAGCAGCATGTTTTCACTCACTCGGGGTTGGGTGTTCGGTGAGTGGAGAACGGGTGTGGAGAAGGAGAAACTAAAAAAAGTAAAACTAGTATATGTTTTCACTCACCGTGTTTGTTTGTTTGTCTGTATAGTCCGTTTTGTTTGTCTATTTATTTTGGCGCAAGTGCCGTGTCCTGTGTTTTTGTTACAACTGTTTATTTTCTGTCTGTTTATTCATTAAATGCTGAGCGAAAGCATTCGCTCAGCTCCACCAAACTCCACCTCTCTCTGTCGTTTGTTCCTGCTTCTGCCGTGACGTCACCACCCAGTCATCCTGTCACAGTTGGGCATTGTTTTTTCAATACAGTAATGAAATTGTATTCCTTTTCTAAGACAACACATATTTCAATGTTTTCTATGTATTTCGTACAGTATATTAGATGTTCAAAATAGTTAAAACTAGAGGCACAGCTTCCTCCTGTATTCTGTCTGTTTTATTTTTGACTTGCATACATTTAAAAGGTGTTGCTTGCTTACCTGAACAGTGCTTCAAATGAATAAGTCATTGCTAGTATGGTGAATAAATATTACAGCTTAAAGAAATACAAGTTTACAATGGTGGTAGCGGTGGCATCAGTTATTATCCACAATTCAGTACCTTTTCTCCTTTCCCCTTTAACTGGAAGACAGCCTCCAGAAGTATAACAGTTTTCATATCCTGTTGTACTTCTAGGCTCCAGGACTGAGATAGACACAGACACACACACACAGACAGACAGACATATACACACACACACACACACACACACACACACACACACACACACACACACACACACACACACACTACCCTACAGGGAGTATTGACACCCCTGCTGCAAACAAACAAGCAGTGCCTGCCAGTCTTCATCTCTGATAAGCTATACTATGGGTTTGTCCTTTATGCACTCTTGGATGTTATGTACACTATTGTGAACAGTAAAACAGAAGTGCTTTTTAACTTTACGAATACTGCAACATTTTAACCTAAAGTAAAAATGGTAAAATATAGTGAACATTTAGGCTCCTTTTTCAGGACACTATCTGCTGTATATTTCTTTCTCATAGTGTACTTTTAAATATTACAAATCACATACAAAAAATCAACCAATCACTGGTAAGGATTTGTCAAATTTCAGTCAAATTTCATCTTTTCTTGTGTGCAGATGTCATCCGGTGTCTCTTCAGCTTCACGGTCCAAACTACATGAGATGATATCTCTTCTAGAATAAGAGAAAATGAATGAAATACTCACAATGTATTTACTTATCGTGACACAATTTTCCTAAAAATATGTAGACAAGAATGAGTATAGAACAGCTAAAATACAATATCTAAATCCTTGTATGATAAAATGTTATATTCATACAATTCATAAATATTTTGACCTTTAACACTTATTAATTAATTTATTACACACACATCTTACATAATTCATTGACAAATGTACCATAGTTATATTAGGCCAGAGGTCAAATTATTTGGACATCAGTTTAATTGAAGTCTATTTAAATTATATTAGCTTTATTATATTATTCCATGCTGCTGGTTAAAGCATCCATGTGAATGGGATAATACATCTCAGTGGACCTCTTTATAGACATGCTGTATAAATGAATAAATAAACTTGAACACTTTGAATCAAGTCTCTCTGATGCATTCATGGCATTTCAGTAGATAAAATAGTTCTGCCTCTAGAGCTGTTCACTATAACTATCAGTGGACCCTTGGTCTTATGACATTTCTGATATGCTCATTTTACCCTGTGGTTAAAAGTAATACAATGTAAACCAAAATGAAGGTAAATCCTTAGTGTTATTAAAAAGGCGACAACATACATCTTTTGGAAGCTTGAACCCTGATGATCAGTTTTTGACCTGTTCTTCTCCTCTAAACCTGCTGGTTGAACCTGATTCAAAGATTTATGTTATCCTTATGCTTGCTTGGGGTGCATTCAGTGCTTGCTGCTTTGCCTAACACAATATATACATCTCAGAGGGTATGCCATCACAGTGGTTAGGTAAGAGGCGCTCACATAGGCCTCAGGGTTCCACTTGACCTTTCCAGTAAATGTCACCTCCTATTAGGCCAATCAAAACAGCTCAATGGTAGCTGGGTTTCTCTTTCCATAGCAGGTTGCCCTTACACCCAGTAGTGTAATGAAACAACAACAATAATAAATATCTGAAATACATTCCTTGACAACAGCTTCCACTGAAATCATAGACCTCCGGGATGTGTTTTAGCAATAGCTTCTCTGTCCTTTGAGTGAAATCCTCATTTAGCTGAACTGTTGCATTATTGCTTTGCCTTAATACTTTGCTCTCTCCTAATTACCTTTTTTTTTTTTTTATGGACTTTAGCACACATTATTTGAAGAAAATGAGCAACATATACGAGTCAGCGGCAAACACGCTTGGAATTTTTAACAGCCCTTGCCTGACCAAAGTTGAACTGCGAGTGGCATGCAAAGGGATATCAGACCGGGATGCACTTTCCAAACCGGACCCCTGTGTGATCCTTCAAATGCAGTCTCATGGCCAATGGCTAGAGGTAAGTGTGCATGCGTGCTTGAAAAAACAAAACAAAAAAAAAAACACTGGTCTGCTAATGATTTGTCTACATTTGTATGTGTATTTTGTGCCATTCTTAAAGAAAATCAAACTTGATGCTCTAATTGTATATTCAGTAGTTTTAGATTCTATTGACCTTCAGTTATTAAGTTTTGTCCTGATGGGGAACTGAGAAGCCACAGGTAGCTTAAAGCAAAACTGGTAATGGCAACAAATCCACATGCACCCCAGGTGAATAGCTGTTTCTTCTGATTTGATATTCCATTGGAAGAATGTGTTGGCATTAGTTAAAAATTATTTATTTCATGAGAACCTTGTTTAATTTTTTTCTAAAGGAGTGAATTGAACTACATCCTGATGGGGCAAACCTCTAACGCTAGGGCAAAATGCATTTGCCCCCGGGTTTTGATGAAGAAGTTTGTTGCAAACGGGAGCAAACTGCATTTGTTCTGTAATGCGATTTTGGTGCTGTGCTTTGCCCTGTCCTTTTCCATCCATGTTCATGCCAGTGCTCTGCATAATTTAAGGGGAGTCCTCATTTGGATGTTAGCATTGGGCAATATTGATGACGGCGCAGACGAGGGCGACTGCATCTAGGGGCGGTTTATTTGAAACAGGTTCAGCCATTGCCATTATGAAATGGGAACAGCAAGTGGTGAAGGAGAAGGAGCAAACGAGAGGCAACACACTTTTTACAAACAATGGCCGGGGTTTCCATGCACCTTAGAAATTCAATGCTCTGTCTCCACAGTCATTATTTATGTGACATAGTACACACATTCCATGCACATTCCACACACATTCTACGCACATTCCACGTTTATAGGAAGTGCGCGTCTAAAACACTGTACAACTCTAAAGGCTAGGTAAATCACCTTCTTACGCCAAAAAGGCATACAATTAACCAAAAACTTTTTTGCATCTATCATGGTGTAGCAGGGCTGGGGTCGTGTTTAGTTGCGGGAACAAAGCAGCGTGTGTGATTACCAGCTGCAAGCTCTTAATCGGCAGGTGGGCGTGGTGCAGCAGAGTGCCAGGAATAAAACGGTCCTGATTGAAACATCGGTCAGTCTGTGCTGCTGAAATGACTAGGTTCAGGAAACAAAGCGACCCGCTCTAACGGAGATTGAGCATATATCCAAGGTTGGAGTTGGATGAACTGCCCGAGCAACAAGGAGTTCGTTTTGGGATAGTAGATCCCACCAAGTTTAGCAGACAGGTGAGGAATCAGGACCTCCATTTTGTTAGCGGAGTAGCGCACGCCGTTTTTCATTGCAATCTTATTTTGATAGTTTTTGTACAATGTTTGTTTTGGTTTTTGTACGCTGGGCAGTATGTCCCACGTGACCTACCATTGCTGGTAGCATCACGTGGGGTTCCTCTGTGTGTCTGTAAATAAATCTCCATCTCCTGTCAATCCAACTGCGAACACGCATGCATGTCATCCAGAGAATTCGCTCAGTCATTCATTTGCAAGTACTCCTTACATCATGGGTAGCAAGACCTCTGTTACACATGGGTAACTGTGAAGGAAAAAAGAGTCATGTTTGTACCAAAATATGTATTAAATTAGCGTTGCTGTATTATTGCTGCCATCTATCGACAACACTAGGCTTGAGCAAATTCATTGAGCAAGATTTGTCTTAAAAGTACGAAAACATGAAAAAGAAAAAAAAAATACTTGGTTCCACGAATTTATTCAAAAAGATAGTTACAGGTATTAACATTAGCTTGTTACATAACAAAATTCCAGAAAGTCCCGGTGGACAGCCCTGAGCAATTTGTTGAATTTTATGGACTACCGATATACTGGTTCATCAAGAGCAACAAGAAAAAACGATATATATTATAACCACATTCTACTGGTGAAAGCCTCGCACTGTCACTGCAGGATTCAGGTGTTTCTTGTTATTATTATTATTATTATTATTATTATTTAGGGCTGTCAAGCGATTAAAATAATGTATCGTGATTAATCTTGTGATTAAAATGTTTAATCTCAGTTAATCACATATTTAATTGATACAATTACTGCATCCATCTCATTGAAATTTGTTTTATTACTGCTATTGCTATTATCATTAATATTATTATTAACATCATCCAAAAAACAGTGCGTCATAAAAACCCTGTGTTCTCATGTTTGCTGCCTCCTCTTTAAAATGGTATTACATACTTTTTTATAACTTGAAAATGTCTAAATTAAACAAAGCATTCATTGTTTACAGTTTGAACAACACCGGTACTGTATTTACTGTAGAAATATTGCTGAATCACTAGTATAGGTAATTGGGGGACCTGCTGTAGGAGTGTTATATCCGAGGTGCGTTATAACCGAGAGCCTTATAGCAAGGGAGCACTGTACAAGTATTACAACGTACAAATAAATAATAAATAAATAAATAATCATGTGATGGAGCAGTAAAGACATCTACAGGAATCCTCGTTATTACAAAGTCTACATGTACAAACTTTATACAGGAATGTCACTCCCAACGTGGACATGGACTGAATGCCAACATCTAACTGAAATACTTACGGGGCTACTTTCAAGTGGGACACCCTGTATGGTACTGACATGATGTAGCTTGATTCACAGGCTTGCAGAGATCCTAATTAAAAAAAAGAAAAGTACTCTGGCAAAACTGATGGGTTTCATTTGTTGTTCTGTTGTTGCTGTCTGGAGCAGAAAAACTGCTAGAAAGTGTATTTTGAGAAGTGAAGGTGTGTTCACAGCACGGAGGTGGAACAGCCGAGTTTCTAAGTCATGCATGCACAGTTTACCATCAACTGGATCGTGAATTCATTTAAGAGTAACCCTTAGTACAGGAATCAAAGTTAATGCATTTTTTACTCTCCCCAGAAAACATCATTATTTTTATGAAGAAACAGAAATAAAATGTAAATGTTAAAAAAAAAAACTATTTCTTATTACAATGAAGAAACTACATTGCACTGAAATAGATACATGAAAAACCACCATGCAACCCCTGCACGCACACACCACCATGCAACCCCTGCACGCACACACCAAAGCAGTCGTTTTCCTTTATTAAAGGCTGATATTAAAACACATTTTTGAGAAGGAACATGGTATTCCAAAAAAGGACATCTCATTTGCTTATGTAATGTCCATCAATTTATAGTCATGCGTAGGGGTTTATCAGACCGTCTGGGTTTAAGAGACCAGTGCCCTTCAACAACTTCACATAAATCTTATTGTATTGTATTAGTCAACATTTTCCTTATCTATTCCTGATAGTTTATACTGTAGGTCAGGGGTTTACAACCTTTTTTTGAAACTGTACACCTTCTATCTGGAGGTTTCAGCTCAAGTACCCCTTTACAATTTTCTCTCAACTGAACGGTACCTTGGTTGCAATAAAATGGAGAATAATGTGATGAACACATTTCTCTCCCATTCACCCCCCCATAAATAATTTAATGTTGCAATAGTTTGGGTGACAAACTGCTGGTTTAGATAGTAGGCTTAATTCTTAGAAGTTTTAATTACGAGTATTTGGATGCACAGAATTAAAAAGTAATCTCTTTGGAAACTGTCGTATTCGCATTCTATTCTGCAAAGTTAGTATAAATAATACACAATAGTGTGCACTGTGAATGTTTTTTACGTTAACATTAACTTCCCATCTCTGCATAATTGTGTGCCTTTTAAAATGTTTACCTCAAGTTAAAACTATAATAACTACTAAAACTGATATATGTTTTTATTAAAGCCAACATAAAAAATATCCAAAGGGATTCAGTATAACTTTTTGTTGCTTTGCACTCTGTAGACTCATTTGTTTTCTTCCTTAGTTTTGCAGGTAAGTAATGTATCCATTTCATCAAATACCGAAAACAAATTCAACCCGCCGCTATTGTTGTTACTAAAATGCAGCCGCGCCTAATAAATAGAACAAAACCCATCAAAGTATGAGTATTATGATTAATAATTATATTTACCGTTATTATTTATACTGTACTTCTAAAGAATGCAGAAAGATTGCGCTTCCTGATTAGTAGGCTTGGTGGTCCAGTGGTTAGGGTTAGGAGCACACCTATTTTTTTTAACTTTGACGGCCTTTTGATGGCCATTTGTAAAAGTGACTGCCTTTTTAAAAATTTGACGGCCTTTGTAAAAGTGACAGCCTTTTGATACCCAGCATGCACTGCAATACCCAGCAAAGTTATACACTGATATTCTGATAGCACAGCAATTTAAATGAAGTTCGTAAGTGGTTGTGTTCCTCAAATACACAATAAAAAGTGATATTTATAGGGTACACAGTTATACAGTGATACAGTGGTTTTGGCTATTTAAGGACAGGTACTGCATGGGAACCAAGTAAGCTAGACACTCGAGCTTCTGGATTCATTATCTGTATGTCCCACAGGTACTCCTAGCACTTTCACAGCCTTTGAGAGCCTGGCATAAATGGTCAATTGCACACAGTACACTTAAAGCCGCGTTTGTCTCTTTTTTGGTGTTAAAAATCAGTCTTTGCAGGAATCATTCCAGAAACACTGGGATTAGTTACAGACTGCCAGTCTCATACCAGAGAATTTTTTTATGGACTTCATAGCTGGTTCTGTTGCTGAAAAACACTTAAAACACTGCTTTTTTGAAATTGCAGGCGATATGGTGGTTTAAACCACCTAAGGGCAGGTACAGCATCGGAACCAAAAGGCACAGGAACTTGTGCTTCTGGATTCATTATCTGCATGTACTGCAGGTACTCTGTATCAATTTTCAGCCTCCTAGCACATTCACTGCTTGTTTGACACCCTGTTGTACATGCCTGTTTGTGCATATAATGCAAAATGCTGTTTGCAAATCTTTTTTTTAAATATATAAATCAGTCTTTGCAGGAATCATTCCAAAAACACTGGGAGCAGTTAGAGACTACCTGTCTGATACCATATCCGTTTAAATGGAGTTCTTACAATTTCCCCCAAAACACAGGTCTCTAGTCGTTTTTTCTCCAGAAAAAGCAGAGAAACCATTCAATGAGACCGATAGGAACCGAAGCCGGAAAAAAGGAGGGTCGGATCTGAGCAATACACATATGAAGAGGTATGTGAAAAATACAGCGAACAAGGGGTGGGGCGATGCAGTACTGAGTGTCTAAAATAAAATGCGCGTGTGAAAATAAATTGGACCTGACGCGCCTGAGACGCGCTGAATAAATCGACCGCAACAATGGTTTTTCCCTTCCAGTTGCGTATAACAAGCGGGGTTGGAATCGAAAACCAGAGTGTTGTAAAGTAGTTGCTTTTCTCTTCTAACAGCGTATAACAGCGTTATTGCAACAGAAAATCACAGAGCAGTAATCTTTCTGCAAACCACATTTATGAAATAATGATTGCCGTGGTGTTGTTTGATTTCTTGTGTATCTTTAACTGTGTATAACTGTGGGCTGTATAATTTTGACTTAAAACCAAAATTGAGAAAATCAGGCTTTGAGGCGAGAGCATGCTAAGCTTAGAGACGAAACAGCAGCTGAAATTCAGGATCTGAGGATTAGCCTGGATAGGTGTCAACTGAGTAACACAGAGCTTAACGAAGAAATGTGTAGGAATAATAAGGTGAATGGTGTTTTGATCAGTGAGAAGCCTGCATTAACCCTTTGCGGTCCTATGTCGGACCTGGTCCGACATTGCAATTATTCCTATCCGGTCCAATGTTGGACCCTGTCCGACATCAACAAAAAAACGCAAAAAACGGGTTTCTAGTCGTTTTTTCTCTGGAAAAAGGCGAGAAAACCATTCAACGGCTGAGTGGGAGCGACAGGAGCCGAGACAAGCCGAAGAAAAAAGGGCGTATCTCATGAATAGTCATACTTGCCCCTGGCATCAGATAACAGCGGCCATAAGGAAACAAGCTGGCTGTTACATATCACGGACATTTGCAGAGCTTTTTTCAGATGTTATAGTAATAAAATAATGACTTGGATCGCATTATTGAGGCATTTGGTGATAAAACCAGCGATCAGGAGATGATTGATCGGTATGTACGATTATTATTATTATTATTTATTTCTTAGCATATGTGAAAGCTATAGCGAACGAAAGGGTGGGGTGGTGCTGGAGATGCCTAGTGAGTGCTTTGTTGATATGCAGGGCCTTTTAAACCCGTTTGACTGTGGAAAAGAAATACATAACATCTCAAAAAAGCTCTGCAAATGTCTGTGATATTCTCTGTGCGCTGATTCAGTAACAGCCAGCTTGTTTCCTTATGCCCGCCCCTTTCTGATGCCAGGGGCAAGTATGACTATTCATGAGATACACCCTTTTTTTTTCGGCTTGTCTCAGCTCTTGTCGCTCCCACTCGGCCATTGAATGGTTTTCTCGGCTTTTTCCGGAGAAAAAACGACTAGAAAACTGTTTTTTGCGTTTTTTTGATGATGTCGGACAGGGTCCGACATTGGACCGGATAGGAATAATTGCAATGTCGGACCAGGTCCGACATAGGACCGCCATAGTCACCGGCTTCGCACAGGGCACAAGGCCGCTGTGGGACTAACTAAAACCACGACTGAGTGCACAATACGTGTAAGTAGAAATTACTATAAGCATGTAACAATAAATCACATTAATATTGTAATACACAAACGAATAAGCAGATATAAGTAATTACACATCTGTTCGTAGATCTATCCTGCTTTCAGGTCGGATTAAAAGAAAAATAATGACGGCGTTTGTGTCAGCAGTCTTTTTATGCCCTTGGTGGGGGGTGGGCACCACTGCGTCACAGGCACTACGTGAGGCTTTGATATATCTTATTCAGGTTACAGGTTCTTTAGGTTAAATACTCAGTAGGTAATGGTTACATTTCATACTTGATAGGGAACACATATTATACTGTTATAAATGTCTGACTGCAAACAAATATCACCACCTATTACCATAAAAAGCACGTCTATAGATGCAGAACTGAAATATATAACAGGTGTTTATGTGACTATGAAAGTATTGTATCGCACGGGGAAAGCAGCAGCAGGGCTGGTAGGTGACGTAATCACACACAAAGACATAAGCCTGATATACGCTCCTTGCAAAAGAGCCAGCTCTGCACCTGTGTGTGGATTGCCTCGCTCTGTGTGACGCGGCTGCCTGCGTTAACCGAGATTGCTACAGTATGTTGTTATAGGTACTTTCACCTAAGGTCACAAACTGAATGATTTACACACCTGCACTCTGTATCACCTATCAAACTGAATGATTTACACACCTGCACTCTGTATCACCTATCAAACTGAATGATTTACACACCTGCACTCTGTATCACCTATCAAACTGAATGATTTACACACCTGCACTCGGTATCACCTATCAAACTGAATGATTTACACACTTGCACTCTGTATCACCTATCAAACTGAATGATTTACACACCTGCACTCTGTATCACCTACCAAACTGAATGATTTACACACCTGCACTCTGTATCACCTATCAAACTGAATGATTTACACACCTGCACTCTGTATCACCTATCAAACTGAATGATTTACACACCTGCACTCGGTATCACCTATCAAACTGAATGATTTACACACCTGCACTCGGTATCACCTATCAAACTGAATGATTTACAGACCTGCACTCTGTATCACATATCAAACTGAATGATTTACACACCTGCACTCGGTATCACCTATCAATATGAATGATTTACAAACCTGTACTCTGTATCACTGTGACAGAAAGGCAATGATTCTTGGTTGTAAATCTCCCTCCCGAACTGTGAGGGCGCTAAGCAGTGAGAACAGAGTTCTTTGAACGGACTGGTCTGACAGTTCTTTCCCAGGGTCAGGAAGTCGGCCAGTCTGGATGAAGGCGAGACTCTGTTGCAAGAACGCATTGACCCGGAAGGGAAACGACGTGGCAGCCGCAGATTGGAGAGGCGGTTGCACTCGTTGACCAAGGGGTCAGGTGTGACAGCATAAAAGGGGACGGAGAATCATAATCTGTTCCTTTGTTTTGGTTATTAATAAGTGACCTAGAAGGACCTGTGTTTGGTGAAATAATCGTGAGTGTTTGTTGTGTTCTGTCTATTTGTTTGTTTGTATTACTAGACAACTAACACATTCTGGAGCTGTCGCCAGAGGCCAGCACAAACCCGGAACAGCACTGCACTTGTATCACTATAACTGTACTTGCACCACTAGCACTAATTCATGTATTTGAATAACTTGTTTGGTTGTGAACTTGTGGTTGTGCATGGATGTGATAGTGGATAAGGCGCGAGAAATCTGGTCCCGTAAAATAGGGAGTTTCCATAGGAAACATGCAGCAGCTGCAGATATGATTTATGCAGTAGCAAGCGAAGAGCTGTCCCTGCAGACAAAGGGATCAGAACTGCCAGCCGCTAAAACAAATAAACGACTGTACCCGGTAAGGGAGGCGAGACCTCAGCAGTCCGAAAATAATTACAGTAACAATTCAGCCGGCAGGAACCAAGCTAGCCAGCACTGGGGTAATAACAGAGAACGTGGTAAGACAGAACACACAGGCTACAGCACCAACAGCTACCTCCACATGATTAGAAGGGGAACAAATACAGCTTCCCCACATTAGTACAGTCAGGCAGAGAAGAACCACTGAAACAGAAAGTGAGGTGGGAAGCATGGAAATGCATACTGTGTCAGTGTTGAATGTAGTTTATGATGGTCCCCTACAGCCCTCGTTTTCAATACAAGCGGAGTCTGGGGACCTGATAGAAACGCAGCTCACGCTGACCCCCCCCAGACCACGCAGGGGCAATTAATGTCTCCAGTATCCGTAGCTGACAGGACTGAAGGCAGTCGGGTGGCCGAAGGACGTTCGGTGCAAATGCATGTCTCTCTTGACCTCAGAGCCAACAGGATGTGTGCGTGTGTGAAAGTAGAAACCACTTTAGTGTCTGATGCTGTTGTAACTCCACAGTATGAGAACACTTTGGTCAGTAAGTATCTGTTTGATCAGACTCAAGAGAGTAACCCACAGCTGGTACAGGTAAATAAAAGAGAGATGTTAAATGATGTCCTCCACAGTGAGCACCCCGTCCTCAGTACAGGTATTAGTGCTATTAGTGTTGGGATTGGAGATAGGATGTTTATGCATTATGTGCATATAGCAGAGGCTTGCCAGTAAACTGTGTGGTCGGCGCCGACTATCTCGTAAGGATAGGGACGCAGATTGACTTTAGATCAGGCATACTGCATGCAAGGGTTAGAGACATAAATATGACACGGACATAGGAGTCATTTTATGATTTTGACTTGACCCATCCCAGTGTGGGACCTTGTCCTGAATACTAAAGGGTAGATGAAAATGTTAGTTATACTAAACCCCATCAATGGAATCAAGTACAGTATTAATGAGTCAAAGCCAGGACCTGTTCTCTCCCCCATAGAACAGGATGCCGTGATGACTCTCACAGCCATACAGCAAGCAACACAAGAAATTGTACAGCCCTTGCAAGTGCATTTAGCGTATAGTTTAGGAAGTGCCGTCCCAATATATGTGGATACAAGGGCAAGAGAAGTGGCCTTTTTGGTTAATTTGCCAGTGGTGGAACCCGTGAATGTATATCGATTGAAAGCTGTCTTGAACATCAGGTTCTGGCAGGATGATAAGCGTGTGCAGTTAGTCACACCAGCTGTGGTGGCGTATCAAGATAGCAGTCCTAATCTCTATCTGGTGCCTAGCTTAGAAATGTGCAGCACTATTCAGGACATTCATTGGCTCTGCCCTAGCAAACCCTTTATTAGGGATACGGCTCAGATATGGTGTGGTTTGAGGAAAGACGCTACTGCTGAGAAATGCAAAGTTACTGTGACAATGCCGGGGGGAAAGGCAAAAGCCCGAGCTGAAACAGACAATGCTCAATGGCTCGTGAGCACCCCGCAACAAGGGTTTACACTCTCATATGACCAGCATGATACCATTAAGGTTATTAAGCTACCAGCAGATCCTGTTTTACTCACGGTGCCGAGGGGGGTGATTGCCCATTTTGGGGATTCAGTCCTATTACTTGGAGACTGATTTTCACGAGGCAGAACTTGAAATATTAGATGTCTTTAGAGGACACGAGTTTCAAATGGATCCTGCTATAGAGCAGTTCCTGAATCAAAAGCTCCACACAATGGAAATTAGCATCACTCCAACTGACCTTCAGGTCTCGGATTTGAGATTGGGACCCAGAGACAACTTGATTATCCGTAGGACAGAGTTTGGAGTTATATTCACTCTGAGCATATTGTCTGGGTTAGTGACTGCCTTGGTCAAATACCTGGTGGTAAGGAGAGCCATGGATATAATATTTCTGGTTTTGCCTCTAGTGGATGTTAACTGGAGAATCTAAGACAATTCATTTAATGAAAAAGGAAAAGTCTGAGAGTCATGAACAGGAAGGGAATAGTTGTCCTGCAATTGCAGCAGGTCAGAGTGAAAATACTGAGGCAACAGTGTAAAGGAGAAAGTCACAGTACAAGCATGAAAGCAGATATAAACCCAATGTGTGCTATCTTTCTATCCTTTTAGGATATATACAGTATATATAACCTTAGTGTGATACACATACTGTTATGGTTAAGATATGTATATAGAAAATTCTAAGCTAAGAAATATGTATTGTGAAAGACTGCACCACTCCCGGGTTCGTGCCCCTTTAAAAACTACGACCCAGCACACAGAAATGGATTTTCAAGCGCGGTTGCGCTAATATTTTAATAAACACAAAAATAAATACAGCAAAACAAAACAAACACCTAACTCCGATTTGGAGCACTTACTACACAGGTAATTTCCCTGACTAACTTGCAGGACGGCTAAGCCGTTTACCTGGCATACAAACAAAAACCACACAGATTTAACACAGCACCTACTATTTTCTTTCTCCTTGACTGCTCGGAAGCAGAGCACCTTCCTTCTGCCTCCTTCCACCCAGCAGCCCAGAGCAGACTAACTGCTCCTCTTAAATACCCTGCACCTGGTCCCAATTTAATAATAAAGCACCAGGTGCAGGGAATGATTCATAATAAAACAATTAACAAATCAATTACACAATAAAGTAAAACAATTAAACAATACAAAAGGTGCATTTTTTTCCCTTCAGGGAGGTTTTAACCCCCTCCCTGCTGTCTCACACATCCCGCTGCCTTACAGTATATAGAAAATTCTAAGCTAAGAAATTCATCAAGTTTCATTGAAAAGGGTTCATGTGATTTGAATGTGTTATAATACAAGTCCATGTGGGGTTTATGTTGTCGTTCCTGAACTTCAGAAATAAGTTCCCAAATTAAAGGGGGGATGATGTGGGACATATTCCCTGAACATGATAATACAGGAACGTGTATTAGAAATGTAACTGGATTCATTAATGAAACTGTGTGTCTTGAGAAACATATAGCAATACTTCACAACTTAAAACAATCATGGTGAATAATGGTACCATGGGATTTTTAAAAACATAATTAGATCTCTGCACAGGTATTAAAGTAGGAAATTATTTATTACACCAGTGAAATCTGGATTGGAATCCCTGAGCTGAAAAACACATCCTGGTATCAAAAGTGTTACATATAATATCTTTTTTTAGCTGAGTTAATTTTGCTTTCTTGATGTTTTTTCTGCTTTATTGGCTGCAACCTGCTCTTAGTGCTGCAGTTTCTTTTTCAATAAAATTGAAGCCTTCAGTAAAGTCACGACAAGGTCTTGCAGGTAAGTTGTTTAAGTGGTTCTAACATTTCATGTGCCAGGGTACGGTATCAAACTGATAGCTTCACTTTAGATTATTTTTATTTATTTATATTGCTTTCCATGCTGTGGTGGAAGAACAACAGGGCCAGTGCTACTGTTCCTAACTGATCCCCCCGCCCGCCATACATACTGACCTATATACAGTGCCTTGCATAAGTATTCACCCCCCTTGGACTTTTCCACATTTTGTAGTGTTACAGCCTGGAATTAAAATTGAGTTAATTGGGATTTTTACCATTTGATTTACACAACATACTTAACACTTTGAAGGTGCAAAATATTTTTTATTTTGGCACAACGTTAATTAAACAAAAAAAAAGACATTTGTTGGTTGCATAAGTATTCACCCCCCTGAGTCAATACTTGGTAGAAGCACCTTTGGCAGCAATTACAGCTGTGAGTCTTTTTGGGTAAGTCTCTACCAGCTTTGCACATCTGGATCCTGCCATTTTTGCCCATTCTTCTTGGCAAAATTGCTCAAGCTCTGTCAAGCTGGATGGGGACCGTTGGTGAAAAGCAATTTTGAAGTCTTGCCACATATTCTCAATCGGATTGAGGTCTGGGCTTTGACTGGGCCATTCTAAGACATTCAGGTTCTTGTTTTTAAACCACTCCAGTGTAGCTTTGGCTGTGTATTTAGGGTCATTGTCCTGCTGGAAGGTGAACCTCCGCCCCAGTCCCAGGTCTCTTGCAGACTGAAACAGGTTTTCCTCTAGAATTTCCCTGTATTTGGCTCCATCCATCTTGCCCTCAATCCTGACCAGTTTCCCAGTCCCTGTTGATGAAAAGCATCCCCATAACATGATGCTGCCACCACCATGCTTCACCGTGGGGATGGTGTTCTCAGGGTGATGAGCACTGTTGGCTTTGCGCCACACATAGCATTTTGCGCTAAGGCCAAAAAGTTTAATTTTGGTCTCATCAGACCAGAGAACCTTTTTCCACATGTTTGCTGTCTCTCCCACATGCCTTTTGGCAAAATCCAAATGGGATGGTTTTTTTTCAGCAATGGCTTTCTTCTCGCCACTCTTCCATAAAGCCCAGCTTTGTGGAGCGTCCGGGTTATAGTTGTCCCATGGACGGTTTCTCCCATCTCAGCTGTGGATCTCTCCAGCTCCTTCAGAGTTACCATTGGCCTCTTGGTTGCTTCTCTGACTAATGCCCTCCTTACCTGGTCATTGAGTTTAGGTGCACGGCCTTCTCTAGGCAGAGTCGCGGTTGTGCCATATTCTTTCCATTTTTTAATAATGGATTTAATGGTGCTCCGGGGGATGTTCAAAGTTTGGGATATTTTTTTATAAGCCAACCCTGATTGGTGCTTCTCCAGAACTTTATCCTGGACTTGTTTTGATAGCTCCTTGGTCTTCATGATGCTGTTTGTTTAGATATGCTCTCTAACAAACTCTGGGGCCTTCCAGAAACAGGTGTATTTAATCTGAGATCATGTGACACTTTAATTGCACACAGGTGGACTCCATTCAACTAATTATGTGACTTCTGAAGGCAAATGGTTGGACCAGAGCTTATTTAGGGGTGTCACAGCAAAGGGGGTGAATACTTATGCAATCAAGACTTTTCAGTTTTTTATTTGTAAATAATTTTGAAAAATATGTAGATTTTTTTCCCCACTTCGACATTACGGACTATTTTGTGTAGATCAGTGACAAAAAATTCTAATTAAATCCATTTTAATTCCAGGTTGTAACACTACAAAATGTGGAAAAGTCCAAGGGGGGTGAATACTTATGCAAGGCACTGTAAATGTTCAGATTTTTCCTGGTGCTTCTAATCAAATAAAAATGATACCTATGTAGAGCTGCCCAAGGAATTTGATATGAAAGCCATACAGCTCACAGATTGTTTAGCAGCTGGTTAGTTGCTACTGACTCAAGCTACTAGTGTTGCTACTTTAGGTTTTAGCAAAGCAGCCATATTACTCTCTCAATCTGGCAGAACGTACACTGACATTATCACAAGATTTCGGTAAAATATTTAAGGTCACAGACCCACGTGACAAATTATAATTCTCCTAATGATTTCCTTTTAATAGTGTCCTCAACAAACATCATCTTGTTTTACACACTCTTGTTTGTGTCATCATTTTTCATCCTGTTTGATGCAGGATATTATGAGAAGGAATAACTCAATTTAATACAATAAAAAAAAAAAATAATAATCTACAGCTGCTGGAAATGCTGATGTGTTTGGCTGTCTAAATAAAGGGCGAGGTGGAAAAGAAATTGCAGATGTCCCTGCTCAGCAGAAAACAGTCAAATATAGTTACATGCTACATTTTATTCTTCCCCCTATATACTGTATCCTGGTTCTATCATACTGTATATGGAGAAATTATTATTCCTTTTATTTTCTCCACACACGTGGAGTATTTTGTAACAAAAATGATAGAACTTTGTTTAGATGTATTCATTTTTTTGCAAAGAACAATATTAGATAAGAGCACCTTTACTGAAGCATTCGAAATAATAATTTCCTCTAAATAGCCTACATATAAATTGGCATAGTTTGGTGCCATTGTGGCTCCCACTGCAGTACCTTTAGTTTGAAGAAAGAAATATGACTGAAATGCAAAATAATTTTTTGACAGCACCAATTCAGCTAAAGTTAGCACACAAGAAGTTAAAGGTAAATGATCACCGTCTTGTTTGCAAAGGAAATGTTCAAGAGCCCTTAGACCACCATCATGAGGAATATTTGTATAGAGACTTTCAATACCAAAAGTTACAAGAATAATGTGTTGAGGAAGAGCACCTAGATGACTGATCGTATCAATCATATCACCAGAATCGTTAACATAAGATGGAAGTAGTTGTAACATTGAAGTATAAAAGCAGTAAGACCCTCCACTTCGGGCATTACCAGGCATTATGGACCGTTTGGTTGGAATATTATCTAAACTGTCTCTAAAGCCTGGTAATTGTGTATATATATAATCCATAATTGTGTATATATACAGTACTGTGCAAAAGTTTTAGGCAGGTGTGAAAAAATGCTGTAAAGTAAGAATGCTTTCAAAAATAGACATGTTAATAGATTATATTTATCAATTAACTAAATGCAAAGTGAGTGAACAGAAGAAAAATCTAAATCAAATCCATATTTGGTGTGACCACCCTTTGCCTTCAAAACAGCATCAATTCTTCTAGGTACACTTGCACAAAGTCAGGGATTTTGTAGGCATATAGTCAGGTGTATGATTAAACAATTATACCAAACAGTTGCTAATGATCATCAATTCAATATGTAGGTTGAAACAGAATCATTAACTGAAACAGAAACAGCTATGTAGGAGAAATAAAACTGGGTGAGGAACAGCCAAACTCAGCTAACAAGGTGAGGTTGCTGAAGACAGTTTACTGTCAAAAGTCATACACCATGGCAAGACTGAGCACAGCAACAAGACACAAGGTAGTTATACTGCATCAGCAAGGTCTCTCCCAGGCAGAAATTTCAAGGCAGACAGGGGTTTCCAGATGTGCTGTCCAAGCTCTTTGAAGAAGCACAAAGAAACGGGCAACGTTGAGGACCGTGAGCAGTGGTCGGTCAAGGAAACTTAAAGCAGCAGATGAAAGACACATCATGCTTACTTCCCTTCGCAATCGGAAGATGTCCAGCAGTGCCATCAGCTCAGAATTGGCAGAAAACAGTGGGACCCTGGTACACCCATCTACTGTCCGGAGAAGTCTGGTCAGAAGTGGCCTTCATGGAAGACTTGCGGCCAAAAAGCCATACCTCCGACGTGGAAACAAGGCAAAGCGACTCAACTATGCACGAAAACACAGGAACTGGGGTGCAGAAAAATGGCAGCAGGTGCTCTGGACTGATGAGTCAAAATTTGAAATATTTGGCTGTAGCAGAAGGCAGTTTGTTCGCCGAAGGGCTGGAGAGCGGTACACGAATGAGTGTCTGCAGGCAACAGTGAAGCATGGTGGAGGTTCCTTGCAAGTTTGGGGCTGCATTTCTGCAATTGGAGTTGGTCAATGGGGATTTGGTCAGAATTAATGGTCTCCTCAATGCTGAGAAGTACAGGCAGATACTTATCCATCATGCAATACCATCAGGGAGGCATCTGATTGGCCCCAAATTTATTCTGCAGCATGACAACGACCCCAAACATACAGCGAAAGTCATTAAGAACTATCTTCAGCGTAAAGAAGAACAAGGAGTCCTGGAAGTGATGGTATGGCCCCCACAGAGCCCTGATCTCAACATCATCGAGTCTGTCTGGGATTACATGAAGAGAGAGAAGCAACTGAGACTGCCTAAATCCACAGAAGAACTGTGGTTAGTTCTCCAAGATGTTTGGGCCAACCTACCTGCCGAGTTCCTTCAAAAACTGTGTGCAAGTGTACCTAGAAGAATTGATGCTGTTTTGAATGCAAAGGGTGGTCACACCAAATATGGATTTGATGTAGATTTTTCTTCTGTTCACTCACTTTGCATTTTGTTAATTGATAAATATAAACTATTAACATGTCTATTTTTGAAAGCATTCTTACTTTACAGCATTTTTTCACACCTGCCTAAAACTTTTGCACAGTACTGTATATATATATCACATTTTCTAAATCACTGCGCTGCCTCACTGAATTTAAACTAAGTATCAGTAGCCATCTTGCTTACACTCACTTACAGATGTACAGCTGTAACTATGAAACTGAGTGATCAATTACCTGCAAAAAATCCCAAAGTAGTAAGTAGACATGCTGATTTGGATGAAGAACAATTAAGTGAACTGGAAGATAGCAAAACAGAAAAAAATACCAAAAAAAAAAAATCACTGTCTTTATGCTCACTCACCCCGACTTTGTCATGTCAAATAATGTGTTTTTAGCGGTTTGTAAACACTAAAGAAAAACACAAAAAGACACTTGTGCACATTATCCACCCTTCTCTCACACAGATCTTGAACACATTACTGAAATCTCCTCATGTCTGTTCTGCTCAGTGTGTCTGCGCAGACAGGAAGAAAAAAAAATAACTCCGTGCTGTCTCAATTCCACTCTCCTGGTATATTTTTTCAATGGCAATGTGCACAACTACTTTACTCATCTGAACTAGTGTGTAGTTCAAAGTTATACATGGGACTACTTTATTTGGCATAAGGATATTTAATAAAAAACACTAATCATTTTTTTGCCTTAAACATGATTTATGGTTTTCTTTTCTTCAAATCCACTGTTTTACCTGGATTATAAATGCAGTACGGCCCTTTAGGGTGTCCGTATACGTTGAATAAACAGACTTCTTGAGTGTTGGAGCACAGCTGGGCCTTATTGCATATATATATATATATATATATATATATATATATATATATATATATATATATATATATATATATATATATACACACACACACATACACACACACACAGTCAGCGCCATTTAATCAGCACTTCTGCTTAAATTGGGCAGGACTCTGGGAGACGGTTCTTCCCAATGCTATTTATGTTATTGAATTGGGACATCACTTTGTTTAATTGGGTACAGTATTTTCAAATGATGAATGGAGATCACTTTTCAGAGCAAGACAGGTTCGCATACCGTAGTTCAGTGATTACTCTGCGACTTGCGTAAACCAGGTTGAACTCATGAAGGAGCTGAAGTCTTCTGTGGGTTTTCAGGCTGCTGTGGCAAAGAAATTTGCAGTGTCAACATGGCAGGTGTCTTGCCTTGTGATAAGATGTGACTTAATCATTTTTCATTTAACCACAAACGAGTCCAAATTTGTCACTCCTGTGAGAATATTGATGATGGTTTGAAGTGCATCTGCTTTGAAATCTATCACATAAAAAATAATTTCTAAAAAGTGATATGCCTGCATAAGTATTATAATGTTATAATGCTGCCATTGTAAAAAATGATGTTATTTATACTTATATAATGCTGCTATTGGAAAAGAAAATGATGTTATGTTGTGATCTGTATTATAATGCTACAATTGTAAACACATTGTTGTTATTTTGATATTTAAGTTTTATTGAAATAATATATTTCTGCTTTTCGTAATAACACTAAAAAGTGTGTATTTAAAAAAAAAAAATATGGCAAAAATTGTTTTGAAAACTGTCCAAATTGCTTATTTGAAGGCTAAGAATGAAAAATCTGCAAAAATCTGCATTGTTAACATGGAAATTGCCAAAATAAAGGGGCAGTGGGGTGGTTAAATAGAGACTTGCCGTAGTTCTAGGAACGAGGCTCACCTTCTGCAAGCCTTTCTCCTCCACTTCCTCATGCCTCCTTTGCAACTCTATCTCCCTTCTGGGGGTCAGTGGTCCTCCATCACACTTCCTTGATGACTCCTGACCGACGTTGGAGGTCGAACCTTAAATGAGGGCGGCTCCTATTGGTCCAGAAGGCGAGATCCTAGACCAGTCAATCATCCCACACTACACTTTACATCTTACAATGCTGAGCTTCGATCTTTGAATTTAGAAATAAAAAACAGCAATTCATTTTGTTTAGGAATAAAAAAAACAACTATTGACTCGTATTTCAAATGATGCATTTAACATTTATTCATAATGTGACGTGATTTCATTATTTTTCTTTTCATTTAGACATTAAAAAAAAAACTGCAACAAAATACTTCACCTCTCTTGTGCATGTTGTAAATTATGAATATGTGTGACTAAGGTCGTCTCAAATGCCTCTCGTTTAATTGGTACAGCCTCTTATTCTGGATATTTCTACATCTTTTGAGGTATCCTGATAAAGCGGCACTGACTGTATATATATTCTGCATTTTATCATGTGATATTCTGTAATGTGATATTTTGTAGCGTGACACTTTGTACTGTGATGTTTTGTAACCAGTGTACGTTGTCCTGGATAAGGGCGTCTGCTAATTAATAATAATAATAATAATAATAATAATAATAATAATAATAATAATAATAATAATAATAATATATGTTACCATGGCAACTGGAAAAAATATTTATTGATATTAGTTACGTTCAACTAATATTGCTTTCATATTAGACTACTTCTATATCATCACCTTCTTCAGTGTGCAGTGCCTGTGCCACTTAATGTCAACAGCCACCATATTTATCACTAATTACAACAAGCATTGCAAAGCGGACAATAACAGACTACATTCAAAAATATATATGCACAATTAGAAAAAACTGAGGTTCACACCAATGACAGATGAATTTAAACAAACATTTTTAGAAGAGCAAGAAACTGAAAATACAAGAAGAAAAACATAAACCTCACAAAGTCGTATTTGTGTTCAGTGGGAGAAATGAGAGTATTTCACCAGATACTTGAAAAAGACCGGGGGCCGTATTCTTGAAAGTCTTCTTAAGAAAAATGTGTAAGAAAATAGTTAAGATCTTCCTAAGATTGTTCTTAAGCTCAATTCTTAAATTTTTCTAACAATCTTACTAAATTTCTTAAGAAATATTGTCTTAAGAAAGAAAAAAAATGCTGAGCCTAAGGCTGGTAAACTGCGATTAAAATACATGTATTTAGCGAAACACATCACACTTTACATTTTAATTAATGTATGTATTTATCTATTTATACCTGTATACATAGCACACGGCATATTGCTAAAATAAACCAAAAAAAACATTTTAAATTTAGTAGTCGCCAATTATTATTATATTTATTTTTATTTTCTCCCAATTTAGAATAACCAATTATTATTATTTTGTTTTAAGCTCGGCTCACCGCTACCACCCCTGCACTGACTCGGGAGTGGCTAAGACGAACACAGTCATATAAAAAAAATGTAAAAATACATAAAATATTAAAATATATATTTACATTTTTTTATTAAACTATTTAAACAATAAAACTTTGGCAGGTATATTCTTTGGCATGTGTGTTTGAAAAGAAGGATTTTCTGTTAACGAAACAAAGGTACGGATTTTGACAACGAAAGTGCTGGATTGTGATTTGGATTAGTTTAATTGTAGAGTTGGTTTAAACAGGGGAACAGGCTTACCCTGCCCTGCGTTAGATAGGGGTACCAGTATCCTGTTTAGTTAGTGCCCAAAGAAGGGCTAGGTTTTGTTTTGTGTTTTGTTTGTTTTCTGCACTCAATTTGTTAATAAACTTATGCTACAGCTTTTAAAGAGCACTTCCAGTGTACCGTGTGTAATTAAAAAAAACAACACAGACTCTGGCTGAAAAGGTCTAAATACTTTACATTTGGTACCAGAAGTGGGGCTGTGTGTTGTGCGAGAACCCCTCAACACGGAAGAGTTACTTAAAACAGTTCTACAAGCCACAGCAGCATGCCACCGCGTACTAAAGTCCTGGCAGAACAAGCAGCGCAGGACCGTCAAGAATGGAGAAAACTATGGAGCCAGATGACTTCTGGAGACCGGGTGGGAGCAGCTTCTGAGGGACCACGTCCTATACGTGCCAGTCATGTTTTACAAAAAATGAACCCCGCAGATGACGTGGAAGCTTATCTCTTGGCTTTCGAAAAGGACCGCTGAGCGAGAGGCTTGGCCACCTGAACAGTGGGCAGGTGTTCTTGCACCTTTTTGAGTGGAGAGGCTCAAAAAGCCTATTTCGACTTGGAGCCAGAAGAAGCGGGTAATTATAGTCTTCTGAAAGCCGAGATTTTGGCCTGGGCAGGAGTCACTGCAGCTGTGAGGGCTCAATGCTTCCACTCTTGGTCAAAGCGCAAGAACTACAAAAGACGGCATATAACGCCAGTGCTCGACTAAGAGAGTTTAAAGTTGGTGACAAAGTGTTAGTTTTGCTGCCTCACATGCGCACAAGTTTTTGGCTAAATGGCAGGGACCTTTCCAAATAGCAGAGAAATTAAGTGACGTAAACTATACGGTGTATCAGACAGGGAAAAGGAAACCATACCAGATTTACCATGTTAGACAGGGTAGCCAGGGAATCTCTAGTAGGCACCGTACAGTATGAAGACTTAGAGCTGGGTCCTGAGTCACAGTACTCAAGGGTACAGCAGCAGTGTCCCCCACCTGGGATTGAACCCACGACCCTCCAGAGCCCTAACCACTACTCCACACTGCTGCCCTAATAAAACCTTTTTTCATTTCTACCAATTGAAAATTATTTAACGTACAGAGAATGAACCATGTTTGTAGTATGTTTGTATTTTATTTACTGTCAAAACATAAAAAATGTATAAGCTTCCCACAAAGTGAGTTGTTTAAAACAAAGAGAATACATTTCAATCTTCTGCCCAACAAAGCACTTTCAAAAAAGGAAAAAAAAACAACTTGCAAATAGTCACTGAGTTTCAAGTCAGCACCAAATGTAATAGCTTCCCACAAAGTGAATTGTTAAAAACAGAGAGGAAATCAAACAGGTAAAACTGCACTTTCAGATCTGCCTTTTGAGTTTAGCTTCATAGATGGCTGACTTGGCTTTCCTGAGCAAGGTGTCACTAAAGGTTTGTGTGTGACACACTTGCTGCTTCGCTGACATCATTAGTTTGTGCGTTACCAGTGAACTTAGCATGTCTGTGCTCAGGCTGGCTCTGGGTTTTGTTTTTGGTCACCAAGCTAAACACTCTTTCACAGTCAGCATTACTGTGGACGATGACCAAAATGCCTAGCATTACTGCTGAAAGACTTGCAAAGGCTTTCATCAAGGCAATCTCTCTCCAGGCTTTGTCAATGTGCTTGGTCAGGATCCGGTCTTCAAAATCATTTACCTGATACAGGTGGAACTCATCCTCCAGGTGGTCCACTGTGACCCCCTCAGACAGCAGACAGGCAAAGCGATTGATAAAGAACATGAGAGAGCAGGAGCTGACTGACTGCCTTTTGTGGATGTCTGCCACAGCTGCATGCACCAACACCTCATCTCCAAAAGGAAATTTCCGGATCATGTAGTGAGCAGCTGATGAGAAGAACTGCCTCACATCCTTGTAAAACTGCCCAGGAGTCAGCTCGTCTGGCTTGCGATGAAGCATTTCGTTTCAGGACCCACTCCAAGTTCCTCATCTGGTTTTCCCCTTTGTTGTGGTCTGTGGGCTTCAAACCTGTTCCCATATTTTTCATTATGGCAACAACTTGTTCTGGCTGCCACTCCCTTTCCCAGGCCTTGCATCACAGCAGCATTGTCAGCTCCCAGGGTAGCCCCCTCATCCTCCGCTCATCATCCACCATACTGAAGATCACTCGGCCAGTGGACTCTACTTTCAACTATCTTCAGCAGTAAAACAACAATCCTGTTGACACTGGCATCAAAGAATCTCACTACAATCTTGATGTCATCAAAATCAGTACTGCACATATGTGAGATAGATCTGCTGATACAAACATACAGGAATAGGACATTAAACATACTTCACAATGTTGCTGAAAAATGAATATACTTTAGTCTTGTCATCAGAAGTATGAAATTACAATATTACCATACAGCTAATGTTTTAATTAACTTTCATAATATATTACATTGTTGTGGTGTTATGCTACTAAATGGACACTAGAAGTCAGTATTACTAGTAATAGACTGAAAAGGAACTATTGCGTTGAGTTAATGGAGAAGTTACCATTGACTTGACTACTAAGTTCAATAAAGCGATTCAGTACTGTTTACACCATTGCCTGCTTTTCACTTACGACTACACAACAGTTGTTTATGAAAAAAATACTTGTTTCATGTAAGGTTTGCATATTTTGGACACTTCAGTGATCACATCCAACGCTAAATTATAATAATTGGCATAACTTAGTATTACAATAATTAAATATGTAATATTAGTATAATCACTATAATAACATCTAAAATGGGAAATAAATTGTATGTCTTACTTGAAGCTCCTTGATGGCAAATGTCAAAATCTACTTTACACACAGTGCAATAAGCATGGTGCTCTAGCTTGGACTGACGCAGGCAGGGCCACTTCTCGGTGTAGCTTTGAAAAAAATTCTGTAGACTGTGTACACGCTTTTTCTTCAGTGGTGGAGCACCACCACTTATTACTTCATCCGTCATTCTATATTCAAGGAAAATGCAGCACATGTGCTCACGTTTATGTTTAAAAATCAAATGAAACGTTGGAGTGAGTAAATCGAGAAACGTTTTTTTTGTTTTTAAATTGAGCGTGTGACGTGTATACTTCCTGCCAATGCACACGTGTTTAGAAAACTAATCAAATTATGATCAACATACACATACACTATATTTAACCATTATATATACATGTAGATAGCCATGTGAGGGCTTATTTTGATAAGGTGCATCAAAAAAGTAAGAGAGAGGTGGTTGAATTAAGTGGCTCCGCAAACGTAATCTTACGGTTAAACAGACAGGCATTGATTTTCAATTTTTCTTCTACTGTATGTGTGTAATTAGATGCATACTCAGATTCATGTAAAATATTTGATTACTCGCTTTATTTGTGCCGTGCGCTCGCTTTGCCGTGTGCAAAATCAATTGATATTTAATTACTTAGTCATTCACAAATGAAAATAACAAACTAACAATCTGCACTGTATTGAGTAGCTATTTTTTGAAAGACGGAGCACACAATCGCTCAGTCATTCGTGTCAGGTGTGCGTTTTACTCAGCACAATGTAAGATCTGGTTCTGTACTCTGCCTTTCAAGAGATGAAAAATGTCACTGGGCACCTATCTAGTATTAATGTGGACTATCTGGGCAACAGTATTCTATCACATACTGTATGTGTGTGGCTTTGTAGTTTGGTCAGGAAATCACGGTTACTACCAGGGACGGACTGGGACTAAAAAACGGCCCTGGACTTTGACCCAGACCAGCCCACCACAACCGGCCCGCGGATACTCCACCGCCCCTGCCCCGCCGACGCACGTTCACACACCAGCCCCTAATACCACCACCTAGCTGCATCACAGCTATTGTTGTACACTAATGCAGTACTATTTTCAGAGTGCTACAGAACACACACACTCTGTACACTGTTATAAGAGTTCTACAGAACACATACTGAATTGCGAACCTGCTCTCTATGAGCAGACATCTGACTGCCACTGAGCAGATTTTCAATATCTGCTTTGGAGGCCCTTAAAACATACGCCTCAGCACTACTTCTGTGCATGTTGCTCTTCTCATGCTCTTCTACTCTTTGGTGAATATGTTTCCAATCTGTCATTCCACTCATGAAAATACTGCTGTCGGTGGGCTTGGCAAATGCCATACAAATTGAACAGTATAAATCATGGCTTTCTTCACTATATGACAGCCACTTTCAATTGGTGCCATCTTTAAAACAGAAAACCTTCTGCACCACAGGGTTTTTGATTTCTGTTGAGGGTGGAAACTAAATAATCAAAAGTTGGGCTGGCATCCTGGCTCTCCCTGACTCTCTCTTCCACTGCAGCTGAACTGGGCCTATCATCAACCTCAACCTGGATATGAATTAATGAATAAACTAATTAATTGTAAATATTTTGACAAAATACAAAAACACAGCAGCAGCCCCACCATTTGATCAAATGAATGAATGAATGAATAATAATAATAATAATAAACCTTTATTTGTATAACATGAATGGGGTTGGAGAAAAGTAGCTTAGCACTAAAATTCAATTGTAATTCATAGTTGTTTTAGCTACAGATTATAAATATAGCAACATAGTGGAAACGATAGCTTATAGTCAGACTGAATCATCATGAATTTAATTAATAAAAGGCGGCTGTGCTGTGTCAAGGGCTGACTAATGTAAATAGTAGGGCTTCAAACGAACATTAACCTGTTGAATGTAATGTAAAAATGCAGATTTCTGCTTAAATAGACATACCCAAAAGTAATTATTTATCATGACAGGGCCATACACAATAACTAGTAATGCTGCATACTCCAAGAAAGATTAAAATCTCACCTTTCTGGTAAAAAAATAGTTATAAATTTCTTAGGTGTACTCACTTTTGAGGACACAAGCTCAAGTCATATAAAAATATGATGAAAATATGAAATATCATATATGGTGTAGTTCCTATTCAACAAAAGTTGAGGAATAGGGCTTGAAATGACAGATATGGCTGGCTCAACAAACTGTCTGGCTGGAATCATGTTACTGGTACAGTTAGTTAGCCTAGTTAGCTAGCACAATATTGATGTTGTGTTATCTGTCTCCCTCCCTGCCCTAGCTCCCCATTGCCTACCGCTTCGGATGCAGCCGCTGCACTGACTTTGCTTGTGCTAGACTCACAATCGTCGTCGGCTATGCTGTCGCTGTCTCCTTCTGCTACTACTCTAGTTTGAACCGGGGCTGCGGCATCCTCCTCGGCATGGACTACAACATGCACGTTGTTGGCATTGGCACTACTATCGAATAAGTCGGTTAACTTCCTACATTTGGCTGCATCTGACTCAAGGGACTTTACTTTTTTCTCCCTTGTCTTTTCAGCCCCACCTTTGCGTTTTTTACTGTGTTGCTTTTCTATGATGTTTTCCAAAATTGAAGCGGACTTCAACGTCTCGTGGCTATGTCACTGTCAGTGTGTGTGAGAAGGGGGCTGCAGCTGCTGCACAGAGGGAGGAATGGACCAAAGGGTCAGGGCCGGGGGGGAGAGATGGACCAGTGGGCTGGCCTGCGTCGCTCAACTTTCTAGCCCCCCCATTAATTGGACCATTGGGCCAGCCCAGTCGAACAGCCTGGGCGGAAGATTATATATATATATATATATAGTGAGACAGCAGGGAGGGTTAAAGCCTCCTGAAGAAAAAAAAACGTGAAAATGCACGTTTGTTTAGTTTATTGTTTAATTGTTTTGCTTTTCTGTTAATTAGTGTTTGTTAACTGTTTTATTGTTTAATGATCCCCTGCACCTGGGGGGGTAATTGGAAATTAGGACCAGGTGCAAGGTATAAAGGACAGGCAGGCACATTATTCGGGGCTGCTGAGTAGAAGGAGGCAGATGAGGTGCTCTGCTTCCGAGCAGTCCTGAGAAAAGTAAGTGCTGTGTTAAGCCCGCGTAATTTTTGTGTTGTGGTGTCAGGTAAACGGCTTAGCCATCCTGAGAGTTAGTCAGGGAATAACTTGTTTAGTTAGCGCTCCAAAACGGAGTTAGGTTTTGTTTTGTGTTTGTTTTATTTTTGTGTTTATTAAAAAATATAGGCCAGCGCACGAAAAATCCATTCCCGTGTGTGTTGGGTCGTATTTTTAAAGGCACGAACCCGTGTGGCAGCGTTTCATTTACTATATATATATATATATATATATATATATATATATATATATATATATATATATATATATATATATATATATATATATATATTTATTTTTTTGTATCGGGCCCACAGGTCGACCGGCCCACCGGGAATTCTCCCGGTGCTCCAGATGGCCAGTCCGCTACTGGTTACCACAGTAATATGAACACTACAATGGCCCTGAAGTGCAAAACACAACAACATTAAGGAAAACGCTGCAACATTAAGGAAAACGCTGCAACATTAAGAAAAACGCTGCAACATTAAGAAAAACACAACAACATTAAGGAAAACGCTGCAACATTAAGAAAAACACAACAACTTTAAGGAAACGCTGCAACATTAAGGAAAACACAACGACATTAAGAAAAACGCTGCAACATTAAGAAAAACACAACAACATTAAGGAAAACACAACGACATTAAGGAAAACGCTGCAACATTAAGAAAAACACAACGACATTAAGGAAAACGCTGCAACATTAAAAAAAAACACAACGACATTAAGGAAAACACAATGACATGGAAAACGCTGCAACATTAACTTCAAACCGGAATGGGTAGGTACCTAGGAAAAGGGGTTCCACATCACTGATTGGAGGAACAACCTGTCAATCACTGTGCTGTGGAACTGTGTGATGAACACAGTCCATATTAATACAATATAATTTCCCTGCGCTTTGTCCTTAATATCATGTAAGGTATTTTATATATATATATATATATATATATATATATATATATATATATATATATATATATATATATATATATATATTATATATATATATATATATATATATATATATATATATATATATAATTATATTGTATTAATATGGACTTTATATATATATAAAGATATTTGTGTATAAATACACAAGAATGGGTAAAAGCCGGACCAAGTTAAACCCTGCCGGACGGGGCATTTAACCTGCTCCGATCACCTTAACCAACATCAATCGATTCCTCCTTGCCAGCTTAATAAAAAACAAACAAAAAAAACAAACAAACATATTTTAGCACTTATAGACTACTTTATTATTATCATTATTATTAATTAAAATGCGTAACACAGTCTATTATATATATAAGTGCTAAAATATGTTTTTTTTTAAGCTGGCAAGGAGGAATCAATTGATGTTGGTTAAGATGATCGAGCAGGTTAAATGCCCCATCCGGCAGGGTTTAACTTGTCCGCTTTACCCATTCCTGTATTATTACACATATATATATATATATATATATATATATATATATATATATATATATATATATATATATATATACAGTACTGTGCAAAAGTTTTAGGCAGGTGTGAAAAAATGCTGTAAAGTAAGAATGCTTTCAAAAATAGACATGTTAATAGATTATATTTATCAATTAACTAAATGCAAAGTGAGTGAACAGAAGAAAAATCTAAATCAAATCCATATTTGGTGTGACCACCCTTTGCCTTCAAAACAGCATCAATTCTTCTAGGTACACTTGCACAAAGTCAGGGATTTTGTAGGCATATAGTCAGGTGTATGATTAAACAATTATACCAAACAGGTGCTAATGATCATCAATTCAATATGTAGGCTGAAACACAATCATTAACTGAAACAGAAACAGCTGTGTAGGAGGAATAAAACTGGGTGAGGAACAGCCAAACTCAGCTAACAAGGTGAGGTTGCTGAAGACAGTTTACTGTCAAAAGTCATACACCATGGCAAGACTGAGCACAGCAACAAGACACAAGGTAGTTATACTGCATCAGCAAGGTCTCTCCCAGGCAGAAATTTCAAGGCAGACAGGGTTTCCAGATGTGCTGTCCAAGCTCTTTTGAAGAAGCACAAAGAAACGGGCAACGTTGAGGACCGTAGACGCAGTGGTCGGCCAAGGAAACTTACTGCAGCAGATGAAAGACACATCATGCTTACTTCCCTTCGCAATCGGAAGATGTCCAGCAGTGCCATCAGCTCAGAACTGGCAGAAAACAGTGGGACCCTGGTACACCCATCTACTGTCCGGAGAAGTCTGGTCAGAAGTGGCCTTCATGGAAGACTTGCGGCCAAAAAGCCATACCTCCGACGTGGAAACAAGGCCAAGCGACTCAACTATGCACGAAAACACAGGAACTGGGGTGCAGAAAAATGGCAGCAGGCGCTCTAGACTGATGAGTCAAAATTTGAAATATTTGGCTGGAGCAGAAGGCAGTTTGTTCGCCGAAGGGCTGGAGAGCGGTACACGAATGAGTGTCTGCAGGCAACAGTGAAGCATGGTGGAGGTTCCTTGCAAGTTTGGGGCTGCATTTCTGCAAATGGAGTTGGGGATTTGGTCAGAATTAATGGTCTCCTCAATGCTGAGAAGTACAGGCAGATACTTATCCATCATGCAATACCATCAGGGAGGCATCTGATTGGCCCCAAATTTATTCTGCAGCATGACAACGACCCCAAGCATACAGCGAAAGTCATTAAGAACTATCTTCAGCGTAAAGAAAAACAAGGAGTCCTGGAAGTGATGGTATGGCCTCCACAGAGCCCTGATCTCAACATCATCGAGTCTGTCTGGGATTACATGAAGAGAGAGAAGCAACTGAGGCTGCCTAAATCCACAGAAGAACTGTGGTTAGTTCTCCAAGATGTTTGGGCCAACCTACCTGCCGAGTTCCTTCAAAAACTGTGTGCAAGTGTACCTAGAAGAATTGATGCTGTTTTGAAGGCAAAGGGTGGTCACACCAAATATTGATTTGATGTAGATTTTTCTTCTGTTCACTCACTTTGCATTTTGTTAATTGATAAATATAAACTATTAACATGTCTATTTTTGAAAGCATTCTTACTTTACAGCATTTTTTCACACCTGCCTAAAACTTTTGCACAGTACTCCCTTGAGAAAGATATGTGCAACATATCGAAACGTTGGGCAGCTGGCTCTTTGAGCTAAAATATATATATATATATATATATTATACCTTACATGATATTAAGGACAAAGCGCAGGGAAATTATATTGTATTAATATGGACTGTGTTCGTCACACAGTTCCACAGTACAGTGATTGACAGGTTGTTCCTCCTATCAGTGATGTGGAACCCCTTTTCCTATGTACCTACCCATTCCGGTTTGAAGTTAATGTTGCAGCGTTTTTCTTAATGTTGTTGTGTTTTCCTTAATGTTGCAGCGTTTCCTTAATGTCGTTGTGTTTTTCTTAATGTTGCAGTGTTTTCCTTAATGTTGTTGTGTTTTCCTTAATGTTGTGTTTTGCACTTCAGGGCCACCGTAGAACACTGATCTTTATGTAGAGATCAGTGAATGAGACTAGTGATCATGACAAGGGAAAGCCAGGGAGTGGCTGCAAAGTGACTGTGGGCGGTCATAAGCAAATTTCAGAGATAGGATTGGTCAAAATAGGAAGTCACTAACGAAATCAACCAATCACGTTAGATGCAACATTTTATCTAGTAACTACAGGCAAAATCATAGACGATGAGCGAAATATATATATCGCATTATTGCGTATCATCTCTGATGAAACCGTACCTTTGTATTACCAACTCAAAATACGTAGCGGATATGCAAAATGTGTACAGCTTGGCAGGTCTGCATTTGCATTTACTGGCAGTCCTACATCATTTTTGAGAAACCTCAGTTGTTGTAATAAATAAAATTCTCAAATAATGTAATGTAATAATGTAATGTAATTGGCCAACATTCCCCAGGTGGGGGTTATATATATAAATGTTTACATATAGGATGTATACAGCTTTGATCCTATGCAAATACAAGAGCTATAGATCAGATGCTAATAAATGACATTTAAATCCTATCAACACTAATGTTTCAAAAGTCCAATATAATGGATTCTTTACTGACATGCAAGATTAACAAGAATTATTAATATTTCAGTCGAATTATGTGCGCTAGTTGCAGAGTAGCACACATAAAAATAATTGTATACATTTTATTGTGTGGATGTTTGTTTATTTGTTTTAGTTAGAGCTTGTGAAGGTTTTACTTACAAATGCTTGGTTTAAAGCACCACAAAAATATGAATATGGCTTCATGATAGTGGAAGAAGGAAAAAGGCACAATTACCGATTTTTTCGGGCAGCAGTGTGGAGTAGTGGTTAGGGCTCTGGACTCTTGACCGGAGGGTCGTGGGTTCAATCCCCGGTGGGGGACACTGCTGCTGTACCCTTGAGCAAGGTACTTTACCGAGATTGCTCCAGTAAAAACACAACTGTATAAATGGGTAATTGTATGTAAAAATAATGTGATATCTTGTAACAATTGTAAGTTGCCCTGGATAAGGGCGTCTGCTAAGAAATAAATAATAATAATAATAATATATTTTTTAAAATAAGTTAGTTCCCAAAAATAAAGTAGGTATTTCCATGCCTAGATCAATCATCAATTGATGAAACAAGTACATCATTGATCATTGATCATTGTCAGTGAAGGCATTATACTTGACAATGTTTAACTTCATCTTCAACACATTTTTAGGCTCATCTGACATGATAAACACACCTGTGGCAGGCCAGAAGCCCTGCGTGTGAATAGTGTGTGGTGTGTACAAATAAAGATGTATTATTTTGAATTTCTGTTTGGAAGAGATGGGGTTAATTCCACCCCTGCCAGAATCCACGTGGGGAATGTGGCTGGGGCTGACCCAGGTCACTGCACTACCAGGCACAGGTGGTCGCCTGGCCTCCTGATCCTCTCCCCCTGGTGCGCCAGATATCGCTGTACAGTTGCCGGGCCTTATTATTATTATTATTATTATTATTATTATTATTATTATTATTATTAATAATAATAAACTGAAATCTTTAATTCTAATAAACTGTTTTAACTTATGTTACTTGTTAGTTTTCTCAATATTGGCTGGGTTTACAGGACATGCACGTGATAATCGACTCTACAGTCATGACTGTGTGACGTTGTCATGTGAATACATTGTGAAACAGCAAAAGGACATCCTTTTGGCAGCGGCACTTTAAGGGAAGGGTCAATCGCTTTCTCATGGTAAAAATAGCTGTAAAAACCCAGGAAAACCAGAGCAGGAATCGCGCGTGTGGCTCACAAGATTTCAGCCATCAAGATCCAGTTCTTCTGAATTAATCTCACGTAATCTCCGGCAGAAAGGCTGTACAAAACACACACACTCAAAATGTACATTTATGGACTGCTTTAACACTAGAACTGCCGCGGTTTTACTCATACCTACAACTGCCAACGGCAGTCATTTACCACGGTACATTTTAAACAAATATTAAAATGAAAGACAAACTATCGGATACAACTTAAAAGTTTTATTCAAGAACATCATATCAAACATCTGCACAGCTGAAACGCCAGATTTAAATGAACAATTAAACATGAAAGGGGCTATTTTCTAACTTGCCACATATAAAGCACTACTTCAAAAAATGAAAAACTATAATAAATGAAACATTTCAAAATAAACTAGTGTGTGAAAAGGTTTATGTACAGACAAAACTGTAAAAACAAAAGTAACATGTTTTCAATTGCATGTGTCACTCAGTGCAATACTGAATCCAGGTTGAGCTGCTGCAGCGTTGGAGTTTTCTGATCGAAATGTTTCTGCTGAAGTGCTGTGGCTAGCTTCAAGATGAAATCTCTCCTACTGATATTTTCCCTGTTGCATTCCTTGTACAAAATGAAGGAACTGATGGTTGCTAGGTCCAGTAGAGATAACAACAGGCTTGTGTGTGTGTGTGTATGTGTGTGTATATATATATATATATATATACAAATAGAATATTGTAGGTTATAGTCAAAATAAAAACATGTACCGGTATTGTAAAAGCCGGTTCTAGTGTTAATAAAATTTAACTTTTAGATGTTCCACAAACTCACACACGCACACAAATATATATATGTGTGTGTGTGTACTGGAAAGGTAACCAGACAAACAAGTAGCTAATGCGCGGAGTAATTCAGAATGTGTGCGGCAACACGTGAATTAATTTCTCTTGTTAAATGTTTTTATCTTCATGGCAACGCATGAAGGTCCCCTCACAATATTCACCGAGTTGTTCTTGTCCTACTTAGTAAGCAGACACGGATATTTAAATACCCCCTCCCCTAAATTACTATGAATTGAGTAATCTGCATTGCTACAGCCGTTTTTTTTTTTTTTTTTCTAAATCAACGCATTTCCTGAAAAGTACGGCAAACACGTTGTCAGGAAAACCATCATGACTTGTGCATGTAAACGCCACCATTGGCTCTTAGTTGCACCCCTCACAAACTGCTTTTTATTGTGCGGTTAGTAATTACTCTGCAATAGCATTTGCAATTTACCCTTTAATTTTAATTGCAGAATAATGCAGATTTATTTATTTTTTTAATTGGAGAAATTCATTTTTTTTATTGGGGTGTAAAACTAGGATCCCTGATAATGAGGTCACTCTACAGCGCAGATGTAAAAACACAGGGTAAAACAGTACCAAAATGACTTCACTGGAAAAAGTTGATTGCAACCATTTGCATCAACCTAGTATAATCAGGTGCTAACGACCATTGGTTTAGTGTTAGTGACTTGCTATTTGATAAAAATGGGGCTCTTACAGTTAAAAGTATAGTTTACAGTCACTGGACAAGTGAACTCTGAGAACCATCACACTGCTTTTTATAATTGCCTTGGTGTTTATTTTAATTAACTAAATATTGGCTGGTCTAAACACAGCTTTTTCATACAGATGCAGCTTTTCAAAAGAGTTTTCAGTTTAAATGTCCCTTTTTTCATTGATTCCTGTACTTCAGAGATAATTAACAGTGCCTAAGAATGTGTGTTTGTTTGAGTAGGCACAAAATGTAATAAAGATTTTTTATTGATTTAAAAGGATGATGGCACTAGCCATAACATTGCCTACACATTTTCTTAAGGCCCATTTGGATGTAACTGAAACAGGGTGGAGACTGGATGCAAACCAGCGAGCATGCACTCTGCAAGCAGGTGTCTTAACCACAATGCAAAAGAGGCTTGTCTACATTCGTGTATTTAGAGCTTTTAACATCATCTCATCAGGGGAAGCATCCATATCACACAACAATGCTGGCTACACATACACTGACCTCCTCTGAGGGCCACAGAAGCAGAGGATAGGCGTTGTTGGTGAAATCAATGACATGTGGTGTTCTGTCCAGAGAGGGTGCTTTGTGCATGAAAGTGCGTGTCCTAATAACTATGAATCTGGATGCTGATTAGCAGGAAATTAAACTCACACTTTTGGTAGTTAGACAGCACAGCAGTATGTCTTCTACAATCTCGTTAAATATCGCTATATTTTGTGCTTAGTTTTCCAGACATTAATTTCACTAACCATACCACACAGAGTGGCTAAAAAGTCAGGCATCAGATTATGCCAATTAGGATATTTTGTATTAAATTGGGAGGCCACACTTATTGACTATCAGCACCACACATCAAATTTCTGTTAAAGACATTCCACACTTGAAAGAAATAAAGAGGCCACCAATATTAACTATTATACCTGATGCATGACTTCTAGGACACCTGCAAATTCACTTCCTGATATTAGGGCCCCACCTAAAATCCTATGTAGAGCAAAGAGAGTGTACAGCCCAATTGATGTCCATATACCTGCTGCACAGAACTGGAAGCAACTGAGTTTCACCAGAGTCAAAGTCTAGAAAACAAAATGATCTAAATTGATAAGGGCATTACGAGAAAGCAGTTCTCCTAATTAGAGCTATTAAAAGTCATTTTTTACAAGTCTTGTGCAACATAAAATTATTTTCGTTTCGGAGGTATAGTTACACAAAAGACAAAAGAGTTGACTTCACTGCGGAGGTATCATCCCTTGCGTACAGACCGGAATGTTGATAGTGTGTTTATATTATCTTTTTTTATTTGGGGTCCAGTGGCCAGGTTCATTATAGCCTAAGGTTCGTTATAATGAAGGGCATTATAGCGAGGGTGTACTGTGCGTTAGATTACGCAGACACAGAGCATTGGTGTTGACACGCCACACAGTCGCGCAGATTTATTTACAACACAGGCCCCGACGCTAGGGTACCAACAATGGTAATCCTAACGCTCCAGGAAACTACTACACTACTAACCCTGACTGTACTTAGTTTGGGATTAAATCCCATAAGCTGACCTACTTCTGGGCTCCCGGAGTCCCGGCATCCTCACGGCGACTCTGCCTTCAGACGTTGTCGGCTCGGCAACGCCTTCACGAACACCGCCGTGGAGTGGAAGGGTTTAGTGTAGTAGTGCTCTCCATGGAGCTCACGCTCTCCTCCTCATATCTCCTCCCTAAACATCAGTAGGAGAGATTTCATCTTGAAGCTAGCCACAGCACTTCAGCAGAAACATTTCGATAAGAAAACTGCAAATCTGCAGGCTGCAGCAGCTCAACCTGGATTCTGTGCTGCGAGTGACACTATCGCTCAGCACCTGCCTGTGTAGCTGTGGTGTTGCAGTCGGCTTGAATGTTGGCACTGCTGCCTTCTTAAACAGATGTAAGCTCCACGTCTCCCCCCCGTCCCCAGGTAATCAGGACCTCCCAATCAGCTCAGCTCTGGGCAAGCCTTCCTGTTTACCAAAGCAGCAGCACAACTGAACCAGCGACAGGGTCCTCCCTGTCACACTGATATTATCAGAGTGTAACTCCAAACCATGTGCAGTTTATCTACACTCTGACAAAATGCACGATTGTTTTTAAAGCTTACAGGTTGATTTTAAATAGGGCAAGTCCTGTTGCGGGTGCGTAACAGCATTTGCGTTCCACAAAGTCCTCTGTGTCAATTTTAAGAAGTGCCCAATCTGTCAACGTAGTGGCGTAAAGGTGTACTCGTCTCACCTGCACCAACCTCCATGAGACTAGCTCACAGTGGTGGGTTTATAACGGCGCCGGGCACACACTCAGAAGGGGCTCATAATGACCTAAATACCGTATAATGGGAGATTTTGGCAGGGAATTTATTTTGGCTTTATTGGCGGTTTTGATTGGATCGTCCACCAATTACAGTGTGGCATAAAGTGAGTGATCCCGGACTCTGACAGACTGGTATGCAGCACAGGTTAAAGAAGCGCTGGGCAAGGGAAAGAATGTGTTTTGGAGTAGTATCCTTACAAGAATAAACAAAACTAGAGTTGCGAGCAACTTTACGGCTTCCAAGCAGTTGTTGTAATATTTAAGCACATTGGTTATTATAGATGAAGCTTTATCATCACAATTGTGCTAACTGTTAATTTTGGCACAAATATTGGAATTATGGGTTAGTAGCCAATTTAAATTTTATTTGGATGCACACAAAATTCTGAATAGTATGCAGTCATATTTGAGTTTGTGTGCGTGTCTGCGTGTGGTGACCTATTCTTAATTTTGAAATATAAAATAAAGTCTACATCATGTATTGGTTCTTATATATTTTAATGCCACTATCATTTAATTTTGCAGTTTTAAAGCAATAAAAAGTGATAGTGTAACGATTGGCTATCAGGGGTGCCTGGCAAATACACAATTCACCATATGTAATTGTCACCAAACCGCTACTAGGACATAACATGTGCACGATTTATGAGTAACACCACTCCAATCCTATGCCGAGGAATTATAAACAGGACAGAGGAGAGAAGAAGCTGGAACAGAACCCAGAGAGACAGTACTGGTTCTTGTATATTTTAATGCCACTATCATTTAATGTGCATTCTTAAAGCAATAGAAAGTGATAATGGAGTGTAACGATTGGCTATCTCCCCCTTCTCACATGCATCTTTTAAATGGATTACACACGCGGTTTCGTTTCAACAGATTCAGGATTTGTGACTGTGTTTGACCACAGTTCAGTCGTAAAAATAATTATATAACAATTTTTAAGCAAACTATATTCATGTGACTTGTAAAGCTGATGTTTTATGCATTTAATTGTTTCGATTGTGTTAGTTTAAAAAGCATAGTGCAGGTATTTTTTTTTGCGGGGATGCAGCTGCAACAGTTCTTAAAAAATGTTTTCTTAGTTTACAGTATGTGTCTGTATACTGTATATGTGTACGTCTAAATATAATCCTTTCCACTGTAATTACTGTTTAAGTTACATGTGTTAGTAAAACTACCAGCGAAAAATGGCTGCTTTAGGAATTTCTTACCTTGCTGAGTTTTCCATGTAAACAGCTGCCCCTAGTGGTGGGAATGTGTCATTTCAGGTTGAAAAATTGACAAAACCGGCATGTCACCCATATTGATTGGCTCATGGCGGTCATGTTTGTTGATGTAGGGACTTTTCCTGACTAACTTTTTTAGAGGACAGTACAAAGATAACGTATACCCAAGATTCACGTCAATCAGCCAAAAGGGCTCATGAGGAGTTGTTGTTTAAATGTTTTACGCAAAATCCAACATAGCTGCCACACCATGTGACTGATCCATTTTTCCTTAAGTATAATCAATCGTGGACATGAGCGCACTATGTACAAAATGTCACAGCTGTACTATATACCGTTCATGAGAAGTCCAAAATTTTCATTAAATCCAAGATGGCTGCTACACCATGTGACCAAAGGCCGCCATATTGACCACGACACAACATCCCATAGTCCTCTACATCCGTGTCAAATTTTGTGCATTTTGGTGCAGCCGATAAGAAGTTATACGCAGTTTTATAGCCAGTTGCGTATGTTGATGATGTCATGCACCATGGAAGCCATGATTTTCACAGTAGCAACTTCCCTTGAACAAGCATAACAGATGACCATACTGAGATGTTTTATTCCAATTTTTGTTTTAATCGGATAAGCGGTTTCAGAGAAGAAGTAGTTTGAATTTTGATGATTTTATATTTGTATGGTAATTTTATGTCATTAATCAATGTGGTTGCCAAACCACAAAACCCATCAGCTTCAAATTAACAACGGTTAATCATGGACTATCCCTCAACATGTATAGCAATTTTCAGAACTCTGCAGTAAGCGGTTTCTGATACATAGGCATTTTAACAAATTCCGCAAAATCCAATATGGCTGCCAAACCATGTGACTTGCGCAAATCTGCTGAATATCACCGACTATCCCCCATAGGCATCTACCAGTGTACCGAATTTCGTGAGTTTTTGAGCATGTTTTGGCAGAAAAAAAATATATATACTGTATATATTAACTAGAGTTGCGAGCAACTTTTACGGCTTCCAAGCAGTTATCGTGAAATCAATACGATCAATCATCTTCATTCAACTGTGGGCATTACTTCACGTAGAGTTTTACAACCCTGTGTAATTTGAAGTGTTTATGCACCGGTGTTCGATGTTATGAAAGCGTGCAAAATGTGGCCAAAACATCAACTTCTCATAGTCCTCTACTAGTATACAAAGCTTCATAAGTCTACTGCATTGTACCACTGACATATACTGCAATATAAAAGTAGTATTACTAAACTTCTTTTATGTAACGTTTACCAAGGGCAGTATATAATACCTAATTAGTCGTGGCTTTTAAGAAATTACTACAGTTAAATGCTTTAGCTCGAAAGTATTCACAAGACAGTCACCATACATATAAAACAAAGAGAAGGGAGAGAGAAATGCTCTGCAGCTGCAAATCTGTCATATGTAAGACCTTCCAAGGCCTTTAAAATGGAAAAACATATATAAGACTTTAAGGCTCCGCGGGAACCCTTAAAGATAACACTTTCTGTCTCTCTACATATGCTGACAATGCTTGTATGTTGAGTTTTGAAAATGCACGTTTTTCTAAAAGACTGTAAACATCATACAAAAGCATGCAATTGAAAAAAAAGTCAAAATATTTAGTCGGGCTATAGCTCATGTATTAATCATGTAATTGTTTCAATTGTGTTGTGGTTTAAAAATAATAGTGCAGTTTTATTTTATTTGGCTTCTGTTCACTTACAACAGCGTTTAAAAAAAAAAAAAAATATTACATAACATCTATGTACAGCCCGAGATCACGGATCAGCTGCTCAGCTACAAATATACAAAAATGTCTGCTTTTTGGGGTGATTCTCCGTTAACAACTGTGCAATTTTCACAGTTACAATGGTATTTTATAGAGCAAGCGATTCTGAAAAGTTCTGTCTATACTATTCTTTATCTAAAATGAATAGTTAATGAAAGATATGCTTGCAAAGACCACAGTTCAGTCATAAAAATAATTATATGGCGATTTTTAAGCAAACTGTATTTGTGTGACTTGTAAAGCTCATGTATTAAGCAACTTCCCTTGAACAAGCACAACAGATGACCATAGTGAGATGTTTTATTCCAATTTTTGTTTCAATCGGATAAGCGGTTTTAGAGAAGAAGATGTTTGAATTTTGATGATTTTATATTTTTATGGTAATTTTATGACATTAATCAATGTGGTTGCCAAACCACAAAACCAATCAGCTTAAAATTAACAACAGTTAATCATGGACTATCCCTCAACATGTATAGCAATTTTCAGAACTCTGCAGTAAGCGGCTTCCGATACATAGGCGTTTTAACAAATTCTGCAAAATCCAATATGGCTGCCGAACCATGTGACTTGCGCAAATTTGCTGAATATCACCGACTATCATCCATAGGCGTCTACCAGTGTACCGAATTTCGTGAGTTTTTGAGCATGTTTTGGCAGAAAAAATAATAATAATAAATACTAATAAATAATAATAATAATAATAATAATAATAATAATAATAATAATAATAATAATAATAATAATAATAATCTTATCAAAAACAATAGGCTTCCCCAGCCTACTGCTCGGAAGCCTAACAACTAGAGTTGCGAGCAACTTTACAGCTTCCAAGCAGTTAGCGTGAAAGCGCATTGGTTGTTATAGATGAAACGTTATCATCACAAATCATTTTGGACACAGCTGACTGTCAATTTTGGCAAAAATATGGGAATCACTGGTTAGATGATCAATGCTGAAATGTCATTGGCCCACAGCAGCCATGTTTTGTACTGTAGCATCACATCTACAATCTATAAATACAGCACTTAACTATCAGTCTGTGTATTCAATTATTCAGACCAGAACTTCTTAACCACACTATATAAACCTATTTATGCATTACACATTCCACTATTTGCATTACCTATAGTGCTCATATAAACACACCAGTTTTTGTAAAACAATGAAAGTCACATCTCATAAATTACAAACATACAGAACTTGCAATTATATTCACTCCGCAACAAATCAAAACCAATTCATATCAACGCACATCCTACATTAAATAATAAAACATACTCACTATTTATATAAAGTGCTTATTTCTACTATGTGTAAAAATCATACATGAACAACACACTGAGCTAAAGTTTACCAGGGACAGTATTTAATACAGGGTTAAAGCAGGTTTAAGAAAGAGCTGAAGTTAATATTCCAATATAAAAGTAGTATTACTAAACTGCTTTTATGTAACGTTTAGCAGGGGCAGTATATAATACCAAATTAGTTGTGGGTTTTAATAAATTACTACAATTAAATGCTTTTGCTAAAAAGTATTCACAAGTCAGTCACCATGCATATAAAACAAAGAGGAGGGAGAGAGAAATGCGAGATTTGAGAGACAGTCTTACTAAACTCTGTATGTATTGCGTGATCACTTCCAGAATTTGTTTCCGAAGCATGTCTGGGTTTGGTCTGTGGAAAAGGTGGCAACCCTACTTACAGTGTGTGTATCGGTATGTTTACAGTTCTATATGCCTGTGTAACCCCCCTTCTCTGCTTTAGAATCTAGGTAACGGTGAACTCACGCGCTGGAGCCAGGCCATCTAAAACCAATGATCCCCAGGATAGCCCGAACGCCTACCGTTTCTCGGGGCTGTAGTAAAAAATAAAATATATCATAAACCCAGTTCTTTTATAAATGGGCGGACTCGCTGTGCCCTCTCTATTGACACAACTGTAGCGCTCCGGTGAAGTAATTACTGTAGCTCGAATTAAAATCAGGTAGCGGGGTGATGATAATTGTTATTTACATTGTGTAGTTTGCGTTGTGTGTTTCTTTTTTGTTTGTTTGTTTCAATTAATGAACCCAGACCAGGTTGTTCGACTCCAATAAACCAGCTCTATTTTATTTAGTTCCACCTGTTATATTTAAAAGACAAAAACATAAATACACAAGTACACGGAATACTTAGTACATAAGTGCGCTGTCTGACACGAGTGTCAGAGAGAATGTAAAATAAATAATGATACAGTGTAAATAATAATCATACAAACACAAAACGACAATTTAACTAATTACTTCAACACAAATTAATATAAACCCACCCATCTAGCAGCCGCTAATAACCCGATGGCCACCTGTACCTTAACTATACATATTTTTAAAAAAAATATGAATTTAACTAAATTAAAGACAAAACATAACGGAGAATATCTTAGGGAGGAATTAATGAGGAAAATTGAGGCACATACCTGTTATATTTAAAAGACAAAAACATAAATACACAAGTACACAGAAGGCTTAGTACATCACTGCTGCCAGCTTCATGTCGTTACGCTGTCTGACATCACGAGTGTCAGAGAGCACTGCAGTTCTAAAGGGACAGCCAGAACGTGATGCGTTTTTGAAGTTCTGCTCGTTGTAGTTTTATTTTTATTTTATTTTTATTTACTAGCTCGACAGAACTACAACACGCATGTTTCCCTCTGGTTGCCTGGCTACACTTGCATGTCCACGTGGTTATTTTAAGTAAACAAAGAACATTACAGCAGAACAAGCTGATCAGCTAAAATGTCCGCTGTTTTGGGGAGGGATTCTCTGTGAATAACCGTGCGGTCTTCATCCTTACAATTGTATTTAATAGAGCAAACGATTCTGAACAGTTCTGTCTATACCACTTATTACCTGAAAGATACGCTTGCAAAGTCGACCCCCCCCCCCCTCCCCCGGTCTTTTCAATGTGGCACTGTTTGAGCAGTTAAGTCGTAAAAATAATTATATGACGATTTTTAAGCAAACTTTACTCGTGTGACTTGTAAAGCTCATGTATTAAACATTTCAGTATTACCATTGTGTTCTGGTTTAAAAATGTGCCGGTTTTTTGTCTGCTGTTCAGTTACAACATCGTTTTAAAAAATAAAAATTGATTACAAAGCATTTCAATACAGCACGAGATCACGGTTTTGTTTTTCAAATAATTAGTGTGTGTTTCAGTATGTCTACAGTTCTGTATATGCATGTCCACAATGTTATTTTAAATAAACAAACATTAGCGCAGAGATTACAGTCATTTTCTAATATTTAGTGTGTGCGTGTGGTGCATTTTTTTCCCAGCGTTGATGCAGCTGGAACAGTTCTTCAAAAAATGTTGTCTTAGTTTACAATATGTGTCTTTTTATACTGTAGTGTATGTAAAATATCATGCTTTCCAGTGTATTTACTGTTAAGTTAAACCAGTTAGTGAAACTGATCTGCTAGACACCTTGAAAACATGGCTGCTTTTAAAAATATTTTTTCCAAGACTGTACGCACGTTTCCATGTTAACAGCTGCCCCTAGTGGTGGGAATGTGTCATTTCAGGGTAAAATTTGGGCAAACTGGTATGTCACCCATATTGATTGGCTCATGGTGGTCATGTTTGTTGATGTAGGAACTTTTCCTGACTAACTTTTTTAGAGGACAGTACAAAGATAACGTATACCCAAGATTCATGTCACTCAGCCAAAGGGCTCATGAGCAGTTGTTGTTTAAGTGTTTTACGCAAATTCCAACATAGCTGCCACACCATGTGACTGATCCATTTTTCCTTAAGTATAATCAATCGTGGACATGAGCGCACTATGTACAAAATTTCACAGCTGTACTATATACCGTTCATGAGAAGTCCAAAATTTTCATTAAATCCAAGATGGCTGCTACACCATGTGACCAAAGGCCGCCATATTGACCACGACACAACATCCCATAGTCCTCTACATCCGTGTCAAATTTTGTGCATTTTGGTGCAGCCGATAAGAAGTTATACACAGTTTTATAGCCAGTTGCGTATGTTGATGATGTCATGCAGCGTGGACGCCATGATTTTCACAGTAGCAACTTCCCTTGAACAAGCGTAACAGACCATACTGAGATGTTTTATTCCAATTTTTGTTTTAATCGGATAAGCGGTTTCAGAGAAGAAGTAGTTTGAATTTTGATGATTTTATATTTTTATGGTAATTTTATGTCATTAATCAATGTGGTTGCCAAACCAGAGAACCAATCAGCTTCATATTAACAACAGTTAATCATGGACTATCCCTCAACATGTATAGCAATTTTCAGAACTCTGCAGTAAGTGGTTTCCGACACATAGGCGTTTTAACAAATTCCGCAAAATCCAATATGGCTGCTGAACCATGTGACTTGCGCAAATCTGCTGAATATCACCGACTATCCCCCATAGGCATCTACCAGTGTACCGAATTTCGTGAGTTTTGGCAAAAAAATAACAATAATAAATAATAATAATAATAATAATAATAATAATAATAATAATAATAATAATAATAATAATAATATAAAAATAATAATAATCCGATCAAAAACAATAGGCTTCCCCAGCCTTTGGCTTGGAAGCCTAAAAATAAACACCAAATAGGTGCACACAAGGCATGCTTAGAGAGGGTGCAGCATTTGAGCGTAAGAAAGGCTCAATTGCACCCTAATTTAAAATCAACCTGATAGTGTGTCCACAGTACTCCCTGCTGTTTTGTTTAATGTATTTTCTGCTCGCTTCTGTCATGTCAGAAATACTGAAGTACAACTGATTTAATGGTAGTCAGAAAAAACATTTCTATGTTATCTCACTGTGACAGTATTGGGAGAGGTGACTAGCTGGTTATGGTTACCACTGTACCTTAGAAAATAACACTCATCACATATACAGGAATGTAAGCACTGGATGTGTTCATGCACGGTTATTAGAAATATTGTCCCTTAAGCTGCTGCTTAATCTGTTTTGAAGAACGTCAGTGAGAGGTAACTTGTTAGCACATTTGCCTATTCTTGGAAAAGGTTAATCAATTCAGGATTCAGGGGAGCCTTTGTTTCCTGATGCTACAATGCCTCAAAGGCAGATTTCAGTATGAGAAGACAGGCTTCACACAATGTGCCAAATGAGCTGTCATTTTCTCAAGCCTTGTATTATGCCAGCGTCAGAAGAGCAATGGTGAGATTGTATTGATTCATAGACCATTCTTATAGGTAAATTTGCATCATGAGCTGGAGGGAGTCAAACCTTAATGCTGGGTATGATGGCTCAAATCCATGGAAAAAAACATACGTTAATTTTAGATGTTGTTCACTTTTATAAAGCACCTTGAAATTATATTTATTTTTTAATTCTGTTAGGTTACCCCTAAAATTACTTTTTGCCAGTGCTCACTAAGAGTGTGCTAATACTTTTAATATTTAATGTTTAATACTTATTTTCAGAGTAATTTCCTCTAAGAAGTATTTGTCGGCAGGAATTAAGTAACTCTGAAAACACCTATTTAATAATGTATGATTTCAAAACAAGAAAAACTTCCCTTCCCTCACCTTTACAAGGTTAGTACCAACCAATGACAATTAACTGCCGCATTGAGTGTTTTAAAAACTGACTGGAAGCAAATTCTCCTCTCATCTGGGGCGCTGACATTTTTACTGCCTTACCAAGGCTGTAAACTGACAATGAAAATGTGTTGCAAAACTAACAAATGCAACTGATTCATCATGTAAATGTATGTGACCTTTTGTTAACCCTAACTTGAGCTACCACTGTGGAAACTGGGACATGTATTTCTTTCTCGAGATTAACCAGAGATAATACTGTAGTGTCGGGTCCCGCAGGACTTATGAATGGGACTTTTTGGTGATGCATTGAACTGCTGGGGGGTGGGATTTGTTTTGTAAATAGTTGCATGCTGTGTTCACTGTCAGTATGTGTTGTGCGTCTGTCTGTCTGTCTGTCTGTCTGTGTAGCTGCTGCAGCCTGGTTCCAACCAGGTCCGCTCTTTCTCACCTGCTGACTCTATTTAAGCTGCAGCCTGCATGCTGTTTGGAGTGTGTGTTGAGTGAGTGGCAGCGAGTGTTGGAGAGTGAGAGTGAAGAGAACAAGCGTCTATCCATTTGTTACCTACCTTTTCAAACCAACGACACTTTTAAGTGCCAGCTCTAGCCCACAGCTAGTGCAATAAACGGCTCTTACAAGTACCAAAGAAATCTTTTGTAGTGTCTCCTTCCTTCCCACTGAACCTACGGCAAGCCGTCGTCACAATACCTTACCCAGGACTACAATCCCACAATTCACTGCTGAGATGATGTATTTCTATGGAAACTAAGGAAAGTGAGAAAAAAAGGATTTCATAGGATAAGATATAAGTAGGGCTTCTGTTTTTTGGGTTTTATTAATTATATTTTTCGGTGCTTATTTTTAGCTATTTTCGAGTTTTATGTAAAAAAATTTTCAGGGCTTTCATTTTTGATATACTGTATGAAATTAGTGTTTTCGGTTACTTTCCAAAATGTTTGAGCATTTTTTTTTTGTGTGTGCGTGTGTCAAAATATGTATAGTAACTTGACAGTACTTGCACACTTAAGTTGTACCTTCTTTCCTTTGCTGGCTTCCACAACGAAATCCCTATGGTCACGGGCACATTCTTCTGGGGTTTTTGTTTGTAGGCATTTTTGTACATTTCGCCACAATTCTGTTTTAAATCCTCCGTGTCTTAACTGCAATACAGCTTTAAATCCTGCTAACAGGCCTCCATCCTGATTGTAATCTCGTTTTAAATCTTGCAAGCGGAGTCTCCAATAGAAATGTAGGAATGTGCTGTCACTCAACAGTTGGGGTGAATTTAAAGTATTCAGAACTAATCAATGATAGATACATTGATTATAGACCTTTTTTTTTTTATTGACTGGGAAGGTCATCCATTCCTGAACAGGGGGGGTGTTAAGAAGGAGATCATAAAAACAGTGTGTGCAAAATTAAAATGAAATAAAATCAAACAATACTGATTGTAACACTGTGTCTTCGCTCAAAAGGTCTACAACAACAACAAAAATAATCTACAAAAATACTTATCTTCCGATCCTCTTGTTTTTCCTGGTCACAGACGGTCTGTATTATAAACTGTAAAATAGTGTCTTCTGTCTGTTTGGTTGCAGTTTAGCAGAGTACAGATTTCCAAGTTAAGAGTGCAAGCTTCACTGGGGTGAATTTTTAACTGTGTTCTGGTGAAGTGTAATATTGGCTAAAACATTAATTCTGTATAAATGTTAAATGTAGAAAAATGGAGTCACACCTGTCACTCAGAGGTAACAATGGCCGATTGCTGGAGGCTGCCATCTGGCTGCTCATTATAAGGTGGCACTGTATACGGCAGCGTGCTTAGTAGGATTTCGTTGAGAATTTTACACAGTTTATAAACCGCGTAAGAATCACAGAAAATGTATTATTTTAGGGAAAACAGGAATCGGAATATCTAAGTAATATGCCCATGTCCTTTTATTCTCAACAATTTAATAATTAGCTAGTATGTTTAATATTAATGGATAGATGTGGTAAAGTGGTTTGCGGTGTGCAGATGCAGGAGTGATGCGGTGATCAATAACAGACAAACAACGATAATCCAGGTGCAATGGTGTTTATTTATAATCCAAAAAGTAACTTGACAACTGTAAATAATAATGAATGGCAGTACACAAGGCTGTGTACTACACAGTGTAACCCAGGGGTTCAGTCCCGAAACAATAAACACAGTATTTAATACACACACACAATATACAAACACGGTCACTGGTCCAAAGTGAGTGCTGTAGTGCTCGTGCTGCAAATACAATTTCTCATTAAACAAGGGCAGTGTTGTCCGGGTTTTGTGCTGGTCTGTAGCGACAGCTCTGGATCATGTTAGCCGTCTAATAACAATAAACAAGTATAAATTAGACATGACAACACAAAGAAAACACTCACGATAGACAATACAGTTATCTTTCCGTTTCAGCGTTAACCACAACAAAAGGAACAGATCACCTTGTTACATCCCCTTCCGGGGCGATGATTTAGTGTACTGTAGCTCCGCCCCCTTTCTAGATGACCGACTTCTGCCTAACCCTGGGAATGAACTGTCTGGCCATCCAGTCCAGGGCACTGTGTTCCCTTTACACAGCGCCCTTACAGGTCAGAAGGGAGATTTATCACCAAGAATCATTCTAGCTCTGTCACAATAGAATATGAAAAGGAAAATACATGTTTATAAGAAAATACATTAATGTTACTGGAAGACCGCAACATACTGTACTGAATGTAATATTTATTTGTGTTTTATATTTTAATTCTAGAGAATGTGATTGGCCAATCACATATTAGGGATGGGCTAATAGAACCCATATTAGCCTCTAGGTGCTTTAAGTTTAGTAAGAGGGTAGGAGGTCATACTAAGAAGACATTGGAGGACCACACTTTTTTTTTTTTTTTTTGGTAGTATTCTACGTTACAGTTTGTGTACTTCATTTTATTTTGCCATTTTTTTGTTTACATTGTCTACCTCGGCATTGTCTCTAATACAGTTCCAATTATTTTTTAATTAATCTCGGTTGTCTTGGACTCCTGTGTTCTACGATCACCATACCTCCACAGGGGGTTCATTCTGAAGGGGTGGTCTGGCAAAGTTAGTGACATTTAATTAGCCGCAAGAATATCAGTTCATCTTACGTCTCTTCCTTCAGAATTCACAGGTTTATACAGGGGCTGCTTTCAATGAACAAATTGGTGCTGACAATAGGGCTGAATCACCTTTGGCTTAGTTTATGTACACAGCAATGGAAACAAATAAGAACAGACGGAAAATGTTAGTTGGAATAACTTTGTGATTGCTGTCTTGTCATAGCCAAGTTTAGTGAAACATTTAGATTTACATGGCCTCCATTTCCTTTTTAATTTCAGATTACCTGGCCAAGATATCTGGGCTAGAGGTATATTGAAATTTGAAGTACCCAGAGCTTTCTTCCAGTCATAAGTATTTTCTTTGACAGACCTCTCAAACAGCAGAATATGTAAGTGTTGCAACAGCACTGATCACAGGGCATTTAAAGTCACCTTGCATTCTTCCTCCTTCTCTCCTACACATCTGCAGCACTTTCTCTATTCCCAGGACATGTCACCGACTCACACACAACACTGACTTATGCAAAACACCTAGGGTCCCTGTTCTGTTACTTATAGAAATATGTACAATAAAGTATTTTTGAAAGTGATATGATAAACACATATTGACAGCACTTTATAATAAGCGTCTGTAATCCAATTGTAATTAGATACAAATAAGCGTATGGTTTACTTTTATATTCATTTTTTAACTAATACTAAAATGAATTAATCATCAACCTTGAATTGATGCTAATATTTGTTTTAAAATGCTCCTGAATAAGAATGTTCTTAACATTGCAGCAGTATTTTCTTAACAAAATGATAGATTAGTGTTTCCCAGCCAAAGATATACATTTGAGCTACCAAGAGTTACAATCTGATTATTTTTGTTGTTACAAGAAAACTATCTTTTGTTTATTAAAGTGCTTGATGCAAAGGCCACTATCACTGGGGTTGGAGAGAAGAAAAATTGTCATCTTGTTTTAGTTCACTTAGGGAGAAAATCCTGAAGCCTAGCACACTGCATTTTCATTTTTTCAGAGTGACTGCACTTTCAAACAAGGCCAAATTGATTTTTTGCATCACTGCACTTTCAAACAAGGCCAAATTGATTTTTTGCATCACATTGCAACTAAAAAAGCAGACTTTTTTGACAGTCCAGCTTATAAATAATGTTTTAGCTCTATAAGCAAAACTAAAAATGGGATTCCCTTTTGTTTTCTTTTTGTTTTTTTTACCAAATTATGTTTTTGTTATACCGGTACTGATAACATTTTACAAGACACACATCTACATAAACCTCTTAAATAATAAAATAACAAAGTTTTTAAAAATGTTTTTAAAAAAGCATAATTGCGCTACAAGACAACATGGACTTTGAAAGGCAAAGCTTTTTCTTTTTTTACAGCATGTCTCTTAATTGGGCAGGGCTTTTTGTGCTGAAAGTGTCATGGAAAGTCTGCATATAACAGACAAGCTCGAATGCAGGCTAAACCCTTTGCTGTTCCGCTTCACTGTGTAGGAGTGAGAAACCCTGTATCTGTAACTTCTATGAGATCTACGCTACAGTATGACATCTGTGTCATTGTGGTTTTGAGAAGCCTGGTGCTTCCCTTAAAGAAAAATACAATTGGGATACCATTATAATTAGTGCTGGGACAATTATCTGAATATTCGAACGCATATTTTTTCACATGTATTCGGATTCAAAAATCAGATGTTCGTATTCGCTTGAAATTACAAATATACCTTGCACTTATTTACTGCCTCGCCAGAAGTTGTGCTACATGAATGGCAAATGAAAAAGAGCTCTGTGTGATATGTGAGATTTAATATATGAAGAAAAAAAAATAAAGGATCAACACAGCAGCTCAAGCCTCTATTTAAAAGTTTTAGGCAGCAAAAAGTAAACAAACCAGATTATGCGCTCGCACACAGTGATCTCTATGGAAGGCCATCTGGGTCAATAAAGTGTTGTGCTGCTTTAGAGCAAGTCAGAATCTCAGAGGACAGAAAAAAGGCAAGCACGTCATTCTGAAATGCGACAGTGCCCAACATGCTGGAAATGTTGTGTAGTGATTTTTATGTAGATTGTATATATTATATTTTGACTTTCTGTTATGTGGAATGTAATAAACAAGAACCAAAACGGTGAGTTTTTTCCCCCTTGTTTTACAGCGCCATTTTGACGTTTTGTTTTATTTGAAGTGTTTTAAAGTTAAATTTCAGTTTTCATTTGCTTGTTCAGCTACAAAAAGGCACACGTAAACCTCATGTTATTTCTTTATTAAAATGTGTCTATGGCTGCTGTTACTGTGAAGAAACGAATAAATAAAATGCAGTGTCAACTATATGAACTATTTATTTCGGGAATAAACAAAACAATGTTTAACTTGAACTGCTATTTGGCATCCTTTGATTGTAGTTGATTCACTGGGGTAAAGTAAGGCCTACACAAAGTATTCTTTACTCCTGGGATTTACTTACTCCTTTTTACTTTAACGTGTTACATAGTGTAACGTCTTGCTGTAAAATAAACGCGCATACACAGGGGCCACACACCCCTGTCCCTGCTGCTATGCTGTCTGCGTGCATTTTGAGCAATATGGCTTTTATTACTTTTTGAAAACGAACGAATATTTAAGTTATGTGCGAACATCTGAACATGAAAATTCTGTGATCGTCCCAGCACTAATTATAATAGCTACCTTTGTATTACCCTGAAGAAGCCCACTAGAAGTGTGTATTGGTCCATACCATTGTCATAAAATTCAGTATGTTAAAAAACATACATGTTACCATTCTACCATTCTATCTATGGATCAATGGAGTTTCCTTTCAGCTACCTCTTCGTACAGCCATTGAAGATCTTTTGATAAGAAAGAATATTAAATTGTCACAAATGGGGTTTGTTTGTGATGTGTCGTGGTATACAATAGATGAAGCATGATGATGATATTAGCCTGCATGGTTTAGAATATGTACTTTCCTGGGATAGTATTTTTTATCGGGGGGGGGGGCGGCAAAACATAAAAACAGGGACAGCTGTGGTGGGAGCTGAGATACAAAATCATACCGGGTAAACTCTTTAATTTCACAAAAAGGAAATTGTGGACAGTTGCAATATTATAGGCATTATAATGGCAAGATTAGCCTTAAGGTATTTAGATGCAGTGTCCCCTGCGTGGGACAATAAAAAATATCAGCCATGTGGAAAAATCTCGATCCCCGTTACCTTGAGAATTGTCATTCAAATGCTCTGATAAATTGATAAGACTCAGTGGTCTGGAAGATTTGGAGCTGTACATGTTATTTTCAGTAATGGTGTTATTACAGTCCAACAGACTCCATTTCAAGAAACATACTTACTGTGACTTGATGCTTACTGAGGCTTAGCATTTGTGGATACCTGTCAAACTTTATCCGAACATGATACCATGTAAAATGTAATGTTTCTTTACTGAACTATTAGGCCTGTGTGAATATAACAAATGATAACAATTGCTACTCGTGCTGGCTTTAAACCAGCACGTTACTTGCATCTTACCCTCCTGTGTGTGAATTAGCTGCTCTCAGAACAGGCAGGTGACGTCAAATGGCTGAGAGAGTTTTCAGGCAGGGTTTTCAAGCAAAGTGTCTCAGGTAGAGTTTTCAATTTTTTCTTTAGAAAAACTACCAAGTGGAAAGCACCCATCTTTTTCTAGTCTATAAAGATCCGAGGTGTTGTGATTTTGCAGATAAAGTGTTTGTTGAAGATTACAGTGGTTCATTTTTCAGAGAAACTGGTACCTGGAAAGTACAGGTTATTTTTAATTAATTTTTAATTTTTAAGAAATTTCAGTGTGTGTGTGGTTATACTGAAAGAAAAACTGTTTAGCTGCAGGCAAGCGAGGGCCATTTAGTCAAGGCGAAACCCTTGCTTCAGATCTCCTCTCCTCGGCAGGCAGCAGAACTGGCCCCTGTAATGCACCAAACCTCTGTGTTCTCCCCATACTTTATGCACCACTAAATCAGACAAAGATCCTGCCTGAACACCTGTGCTTATTTTGTATATTTTCCACATCAGGCTAGTCCTAAGAATCTCAACTAGCCTTGTGACATTTCCCTCTTTTGTTCAGTGCAGGTTCTTTGGGTTCTCTTACAATCTGGCATGTCTGTTGTGCTTTCATACAAGTATGACTTATTATTATTATTATTATTATTATTATTATTATTATTATTATTATTATTATTATTATTTATAATTAATTAATTAATTAATTAATTAATTAATTAATTAATTAATAATAGTCACCACCAGGTGGTGGTGTGTAACAAGTGTATACCCAGTAGTTTTATCGGTACCCTATCTACCTCCATCTTCAATAAAAAAAAATTGTGCTCTGCTGCTCACACATGGCAGCACTAACACTCGGCCGGTTCCACTCAAATTTATTTTAACCCTTTAAGGAGCAGGATCATGTTAACACAATCATGCTGAATTGGGCTTCTAGGACCGCGATCGTGTAAACACGATGAAAAAGCACTTTGTTTTGATGACTTACAGGGCCAGGGAAGGCGTTCACTTCCTGAATTTTTTTTCATGTAATGTCACTGAGAGGGGCATTTAGTGTTTAAAGGACAGAGACAGTTTACAACAGCCTGGCAGAGACAAAAGCAGAAACAAAACATCACAGGAACTTGTTTAGAGCGAATAAAAAAAGGGAAACACTGTAAAGCTGATGTATTTGACTAATAATTACATTTATTCTGTGTCGTGTTTTAATATATATGTTTTTACAACATTTATAAATATCAAGAAATGAGTGGATATAAGCAGATACTAATGTATTTCATTAACTAAATGTATCAGGTACGTTTTTTTCCCCTTATTACTGCTAATAATGGAATGTATAACTATTTTATTAATAAATATTTTTTTTGAGAAAATAGAGAGTAGTGTCCATTATTGCTTATAAAGACCCTGAGAATAAACGTGGATTATGTCATTCAGTCAGATGAATTTGCCCAAACATCAATATTTTTTCAACAAAACTTTCATGACGTATTGTAAGGTCCCTCGGGTCATAGAATAACATGTTTTTAAACATGTGTCTCTAAGCAGAATACATAATAAAAATACAATTATATATATATATATATATATATATATATATATATATATATATATATATATATATATATATATATATATAGTGCCGTGAAAAAGTATTTGCCCCCTGTCTGATTTTATGCATTTTTGCACATTTTTCACATTGTATTTTGTCAGATTTTTTTGTGGGTTGTAGTAGTATATAGAGGGAGTCTGAGAGAAAAAATGACACCAAAGTTTGGTGCTTCATTCATTTGTTTGTTGTGCAAGGTAATCAAACATGCAATCTTCAGGTGTGAAAAAGTTATTGCCCCCCCTAGTTAACTCAACCCAATTAAAGGGATAATTTGGGTCAGCTGTTTGAGTACTTTGGTTACCAACCAGGCCTGATTTGGGCTAGCCCTGCCCAATATAAATCTGACTAACTTTGGCCCTTACCATCAGAGTGAAGTTGTCAGCACACAGGTTCTAGAGGCACATCATGCCATGAACAAAAGAAATTCCTGAAGACCTCCGGAAAAAAGTTGTTGATGCCAATCAGTCTGGAAAGGGTTACAAAGCCATTTCTAAGGCTCTGGGGCTCCATCGAACCACAGTCAGAGCCATATTGTCCAAATGGAGAAAGTTTGGGACAGTAGTGAATCTTCCCAGGAGTGGCCAGCCTGCCCAAATCTCTCCAAGAGCAAGGCGTAAAATTGTCCAAGAAGTCACAAAGAACCCTAGAACAACATCCAGGGATCTGCAGGCCTCTCACCTCGGCTAAGTTCAGTGTTCATGACTCCACCATCAGAAAGATACTGGGCAAAAATGGGATTCATGGCAGAGTAGCAAGGCGGAAACCATTGCTCAGTAAGAAGAACATGAATGCTCGTATCAAGTTTGCCAGAAAGCACCTGGATGATCCTCAAGAGTTCTGGAACAATGTTCTATGGACAGATGAGTCAAAAGTGGAACTTTTTGGCTGACATGGGCCCTGTTATGTCTGGCGAAAACCAAACACTGCATTCCACAGTAAGAACCTCATACCAACGGTCAAGCATGGTGGTGGTAGTGTCATGGTTTGGGGATGCTTTGCTGCATCAGGACCTGGACGCCTTGCCATCATTGAAGGAACCATGAATTCTGCTCTGTATCAGAGAATTCTACAGGAGAATGTCAGGCCATCCATCTGTGAGCTGAAGCTGAAGCGCAGCTGGGTCATGCAGCAAGACAATGAACCGAAACACACAAGCAAGTCTACATCAGAATGGTTGAAGAACAAAACATTTTAAGTTTTGGAATGGCCTAGTCAAAGTCCAGACCTAAACCCCATTGAGATGTTGTGGCAGGACCTGAAAAGAGCAGTTCATGCTCGAAAACCCACAAATGTCACTGAGTTGAAGCAGTTCTGCATGGAGGAATGGGCTAAAATTCCTCCACGACGCTGTGAGAGACTAATCAATAACTACAGGAATCGTTTGGTTGCAGTTATTGCTGCTAAAGGTGGCGTAACCAGTTATTGAGTCTAAGAGGGCGATTACTTTTTCACACGGGGGCATTGGGTGTTGCATAACTTTAATAAATAAATGAAATATGTAACATTTTTGTGTTATTTATCAGGGTCCCTTTTATCTAATATTAGGTTTTGGTTGAAGATCTGATAACATTCAGTGTCAAATATGCAAAAATGCAGAAAATCAGACAGGGGGGAAATACTTTTTCACGCACGTTGCCCAGAGTGTACTGAAAAAAAATGACACCATTTCCAAGATGCTACTGTAAAAAATAGATTTTTAGTCCATTTTTATAGGAGAGTCAACTACAGCCATAAAACATCTGGTCCTGGGGGAGCATCCCCCTGAAAAATACTTGGTCCTGAAAGGGTTAATGATAACCAAATTGAACCATTTAAAATAACAACATTTGCAATATAAAAGTCTTTGCTTTCATTATTGTTTCAGTTAATGTAAACAATTTATAATTGTTTAATATGCAATTCATGCAACAAAACAATAAATAAAACCACTTCTGGCTTCTTTATGATCATTACAGAATTGCCAGCACACTTCAACAACACATTTACGTTTTCCTTAAATTGTTTTTTAACAATAACATTTATGTAATATTATACTCTACATTTACATAGTGTAATGTACACTCTAAAGCAAAACCATATTACTTCTGTGCAGATGGGGTAAAGGTTAATAGCAAATCCAAATATGTAATCGTGATTTATAGTTGACTTTTAAATTCACCTGTCTTGAACATATAACTCACACACAAACAAACATACATTTAATTTATTCACGAAAATATTTTTTATAAAATATCCCCGTGTACATATTGTTATACTAGTGGGGTCTAGTGTATGTAAATAGTCTCCTGTGTTTTTGCATTGTCGATTTTAGGTATTGGTTGTGTTTTATGTGTTAAACTCTGACCACTCCCTCATCCTCAGTCTCTGAAATTGTTACATTTGTGTGGCGGTGTCACAGGGTGGCTGAGCAGTGACGTCAAGGCAGAAGCAGGAACTAAAAACACTGACACCAACAGTACTGCAGTTAAAGGCGGGGCTGTTTTATTTAAATACAAAAGTAAATAAAAGGTTTAAACACAAAACACTTGCTCACAGAGCAAAAATAAAAGGTTTAAACAAAACAAATCTCGAACACAGAATAATACAAACTGCTTAGGTCAGGCTGGGCTATCGCCTTCACTGTTCCTATAGTTTTTTTTTCTTTTAGTTTCGTTTTCTCTCGCTCCTCGTTCGCTCGCTCTCTCCGCTCTCACACCCACCAACCTGAGTGCAGCGAGCTGCAGGCTTTTATGCAGGTGACCATCTCCCGATTTAGCAACAAATTAATCACTTAATTCGGGAGATGGCCACCTTCTGCACGAGGTTTTTAAACTGCTGTGGATGGGGCTACCCATCCACGCTACTAAACAAAACAATCGGCTACGCCGTCAATACATAAATACAAAACAATAACAAAACACACGGAGCGTCGCCGTCATGTATAAATACATTCCTATAATAATAATAAATAATAATACTAATAATAATAATAATACTGCAACAACTAAAACAAACAAATGCAAAACAATACACTGCACAGGGGCGGGAGGGGTACCCCGTTCTAAAAATAAACACAATCCATGTACAGGGCTCCTTGCCCTGTTACAGACGGGAAGGAGCCCTGCTATATAAACTGAGTATTCGCGCGCACTGATTCCCCAGCTGCGGTAGGGAGAGGTACTGTTGGACTGTGCTACCGTTGCAGTGTACTACATGGAGGGCCCTAGTCCTGCAGTGCTGACTAACTTATTTCCCACCGCCAAGTAAAACAAGCTTTTGGTCTCCATTCAACCTTCGATCTGCGAGGCTCGTGCAGAGACCTGCCCAGGATAAGCAGGCGGAGATGGATGGGCAGGAGGTAACACTATCTTAATTTATTGAAGATTTCTGTATAGATCTGCAGGAAACATTTTCTCTCAGTAAAAGTTTTCCATTAGTACAGCCAGTTTTACAATCAGCTTGGTCTCTCTTCACTTCCTCTGCCTCAAAGCCACCTTGTGTTTCCTGTCTTTCTTTTTCATGCACAAAACAGTTTCAAATATTTTTGCAACTTTTTCTTTTTTTTAATTCTCCACATAGTGGTTCCTGTCTGCTCTAATTCTTTTTGATCAGTTTCATCCATGTCGTTTATTTCTTTGACTGCTACTCTTAATTTAAACATTTCCTGTATTCCTTCATAAAACACACTCATTCTCTCATTTAATCCTGTCATAATACTGAGATTCTAAATTACTTATGTTCCAAGTGTCAGTCCAGGGTAATTTACTTACATTTATTTGAGCAGATAGTGTGAAACGATGTAACTTAGTTATTGGAGGAAGAGGCCTCCCCTAGTCCCAGATTTAACATTCTATATTCTATATATCCCCAACTAACAACATGTCAGTTTTTCAGGTGGGATTGAGCCAGACATCATATCTTCCTTCACTGGTGCGATCATTGATTCCTGATGTCGAAAGGTAACTAGTTCACTGATTTTAGTGAAATTTATTTAGCTCTTTCCTTTCTGTAGTTTATTATATTTCTGTGGGAAGAGGTCAAAGTATGGGTGGTTGTAGCTGTTTCTGCAGTACTGAAGGCTTTGTAATGAGATTCTGTGTCTGTACTATTTGTTTTAGTAATTTCAGGTTCCTGTTCTACCTTTAGTGTGGTACTAGGGCTTTCCTTTCTGTTTTTCTTGCCTGTTCTAGTTATGTTGGAGTCATTTCGGGCAAGACTCTGTAAAGTGCTTCCCTAGAGGTGCTTTTAATACTACTTTCAATATCTCTTCGACATCAGTTCTCTATTTCTGAAGGATTCCACAGGTTAAATCTATGTGGGCCCCAAGGATATTGTACTCCCCTGGGCCCTTAGACTTTCAGTGTTATCTATAAAATTGTTTGATTTGTTTTGTTTTTTCAGTAACACTAGCTATTGTGGTTCATTTAATTTTACCTGATTTAGTCTTTTAAACTGACTTACTGTAAAATCCCATCTAAATAATCGTTTAGCATAGCCATTAGTTTCTACTAAATTCTGGTCCTGAGGTATTAGTACTTCTGCTGAGAGTGCCTGTACTCGATCAGTGCTAGTGACAGTGTGAGTATTATGTGCTTTTTGTACTTTTGTACTTGTTTTCTGTATGCAAATGTTTGCAGAAACTAAACAATGTGGTGCAAAGTAAGCATACTAAAAGTACCTTCATGCAGTTCAACTGACAACCACCACCTTAAGTTAACAATTAGCCTCTCCCCTTCTTTCTTTAGCTGTGAAGCAGAAAACAGTTTTATATGTTTTATAGCAGCAGTGTTTTATATTTAACACTACCTTAACACTGTCTTTTATCTACTCCCATCTTAATTTGCTCACAAACATCTCCGGTAACACTAGTACCTCGGTCAGAGTAGAAGGTCCGGGGGAGCCTCCAGATGGGGAACATCTGTTGCATTATAATGTTGGCTGCAGTAGTTGCTTTGCAGTCTTTGGTAGCAAAAACCAGGCTGTAACCTGTAAAACTACATGCTGCTACAAAAATGTATCTGATCCCGGTGCTATATTGCGGCAAGGGGCCCATAAAATCCATTATTAATTTATCCCATTGATACTGTCCTTTGATGGATAACAGTGCACCTTCAGTGCCCTGGGTTTTCTGGTTTACTGTTAAGCACTCTAAACTCCCTACTTTGTCATAAAGGCTTGACCATCCTCTCTCATCCTCCCCATCCTCTCTTCGTAACTGTACTGCCGTTCGGTCGCAGCGGAATTTAAATCCCACATACTTAAGTGGATGCTTGTCATGTGACTGTTTTATTACAATTACTGCGGCCTGTTTACATACATGTGGGCTTCCACTGTTTCTACAGGTATTTTAGTTGTGAGATCTCCTACCATTTGAATAACATTTGTATTTTTTTGCAGTTACTTTTGTATACAAAGTGCTGCTAACAATGAATATCTGGGTACCGTATTTCTAGCACAGATAAACAGTCCCTTTTTTACTGCTTGTAATTGCTTAACAGTTTTCGGTGCTGTGCCCGAGGTTACCAGCTACTACAAGCAACAAGGGGAAATAATTTATTTCGTATTATATCTTCTCTTTGATTATATTTAGAGCCCCGTGTTTTTAGCACAAAATAAAACAAAATGCAACATATAAAACAACATGCAAATATAAAATGAAATAAAATGAAAAATCATTATAAAGCAAACACAGAATGACATTTTTAAATTGGGAGGTTTAGCTAAAAAATACTTCAATTAAATACTTTCAATCATAGTTGTCAAGGCTCAGCCATTACCAGAGACACGGTCTTGCACTAGCACTTGCGCATATGTATAATTTGGAGTGAGTCGTATGGGAATTAAAATTGTGATGGAAGAGAAGAGACGTTTGTTTCTAAAATTCCTAAACCCCACATAACAATGGTGACAAAATAATGATGTGCAGATTTTGCAACTGTCGGTTGGAATGAGAGTCGAAATATACCGTCGCTAAGCATTAACTGTTTATTCCTTTTGGGAAAATATGGCTTGTTTGCTTAGATTTTGTTTTACTTCAAGTGGTGCAAACATTGCACTGGAGCAAATGCTGTTTTGGTTTTGAATGGATTTGAATGAATGAATCTGCTTTGCTTAGTGTATAAATACTGAGAAACCCAAAGCTTGCTGTATACTGTTATATACTTCTATAGCTCCCCAAGCTTGAAATACAATTCATATGTTTTCTTTAATTTTTAATTTTTTTTGCTGTATGTGCAATTTATGACAGCCCCACAGAAGAGCAGTGTAAATATCTATTTTTTTATTTTGATCTTTTTGTATTTTTATAGAGGGCATGGGCAGTATTTACAGTAAATAGGTTAATTAGAGTGGGGGACTGGACGTTACTGTTACTGATGCTAATGAGAAATTATGGTAACTAAATTCTTTCTGCGTGAGGTCTGTTTATGTCAAAATGTAAAAAAGGGCATAATGTTCAATAGAAAATATGTATGTAGTTAAAACATGATGTATATTATTGAGATACATCTATTTGAGTTGTTTTATTAATGTGTATCTGTAATAAAACAAAATTTGTGAAAAATAAAATGAAAAATTATAAAAAATAAGGACAAAAAAGTACCCCAAAACGTATTACATTAGCATAGCAGGGAATTTGCACCAGGTGTCTCCTGTATTATTCCTGTGGGCTATCGACAGCACCAGGCTTGAGCGACCACCTATAGAGTTGAAGCAAAATCTCTTGAACCTAATTTATTGAGCAGGAATTGTTGAAGAAAAAAAAACATGAAAAAAAAAAAAATGTTGGTTCCACAAATTTTTTCAAAAAGACAAAAATATGGGATTAACATCATCTTGCTGCAAGACTTACTTAACGAAGTTCCAGAAAGTTACATTCTTGGGTGGATTAGCATCTACTGAGGAATGTGTTGAACTCATACAGACTACCGGTATACCACATCCCCAATAACAACAACAATATCTATATATAACCACGTTCTGCTAGTGAGAGCCTTGCACTGTCCCTGTGGAATTTGGAGTCAGGTATTATTATTAATATTACGTAGTGGGAAACGTGGGCAAGTATTGTAGCCTATTGTAGATTTAGTAACACAATGTACTGTATGAAACATTATGACTGGATTTTTTTTATATATCTAAGTGCTGAATTTTAGCTTGTTTGTAGACTACCATAAGGAATTCCTGAAGGTACCGTTCTGTTTGGAAACCTTGTATATATTATATATGTACGTATATAATTAATGTGTGTGTGTATATGTGTGTATATATATATATATATATGCTGTAAAAACATTTTAGTACATTATGCATGGATAGTGGAAACCGTGTAATTGTATTAAATGTAGAGTATTAGAAACTGCCATGACTTCAGCCTTGAACTCTAGTTTATAAAAATAATTATTCAGGCTGTCACTAGATGTATTTTTCAAACACTGTGCATTGTATTATTTTCAGCATTTTGCTTCAAGTCTTGTAAAGTGTAATTTACACAAAGACAAAAGTACACTTGTATTTGGTCAGGTATTGACTACGACAACATCCCAGAGGCTGAAGATGGCAGAAATATAATTATCACTTCTCACTAGCATGAACCATGTAATTACACGTGTTACACTTCTATACTAGATATCTAATTTTCCTGTAAGCACAGTTCACTTTTATAAGGGGGTTTGCTTCAGCTCGTGAATGGAGATGTAATCAGTATAGTCTTTAGAAACGTGTCTTTTTTAAAAAAAATTTTATAGAGCGCAACAGACCACAAGTGGTTTCAGTGCACCGTACAGGACATGAATATACAGAAAACAGCACACAGCATGAAATATCAGGATCAAAACATTTGACAATACATTCTCCCGAATTTAAATTAGCATATCAAATTTTAAAGGTAAAAATTACTTTATTGAGATAAAACCAGAACTTTGGAGAATAAAACTAAAGTGAGGTTTCCTGTTCATTTGTAAACATGTGTTTCAATAGTTATATTTACATGTCTTGTTTATTTTTAAAGAAACACACTTTAGGATTGGCATAAGTGTAACAAAGGTATTGTAAGCTCAAATTAGAATATTAATCAATAAGGAAATAGTACAGGACATATGGTGCAGGAACTCTAGGTTAATGCTGTGTTAATAGTTACCAGCCTATCGTTCTAAATTCCAGGTCAGGTTTTCATTACAGCCCTGTGGCTCGCTGGAGGGCGCTAGGTCTCAGCTATGAGAACGTAAAACCAAAAGGTACACACTGTTTATTCCTGTCCTGTTCTGTCTTTATCAAATAAAGCTGTAAACGTCCCTCCTGATGTGTTTTATTTGCAGGTAAGGATATAGTTTAACATATAGCAAAGGCATACAGAGGTGTTTTTTGGAATAGGAATATTGTTGTGATATGTCATTTGTTTGTCACATGACAGCAGGGCACGGTGTAAACATGGCAGTACACTTTCATTTACAGTATTTTTTTTATTTTATTTACAGAACGGTGAACAGGTTTCTCGGTCCTGGTTTTTGCTGTAGAAATTCAACACAATTATAAAATATATGTATATATATATACAAAGATTTCAAGTTAGCTATAACATTTAACGTAACTTGAACTATGCAACTGTTTAACAGCTGAAAACAATTAAAAGGGTCTAATTAAGCAAATGATCAGTTCAATTAAGAGTGAGTGTAATTAAGTAATTGAGAGCTCAGTTGGAATGAAAACCAGCAGACACAGGGGGTCCCCATGACCAGGGTTGGGAACCACTGACTTAGCCCATGGTTTATTAAATATACAGATATCCCCATTTAAAGCTTAAGCGATGGAGTTAGCCCTGTTACTGATTTAGTCCCCCCCTCCCCTAAAGGAATTTTGACGCAGCTCAAATTTCCCACCCTCAATTTGATGAAAAAAAAACATCAAATAAGATGCATTTACAAAGATAAAACCTCATTTACGCATATAAGAAAACGAGTTTGCGGCCATCTGCTGTCACACAGAGCATTACAGTTATGTTCAGCTTCTCATTTCCATTCGTGATTATTCAAACCTGTTTTTCTCCCTTGTGAACTGTGGTATTGCTTGGCATGTCAAATACGGAGGACTGATCAGCATTTCCGATTAGTCCAAGCTGGTACCGTTTATTAGAACTGAGCCAAATAACAAAACGCTGAAATTGTAAAAGCTTTTCTTCGAATTCCTCAAGAAGCTAATGACGCTTCTTTGAAAATGGCTGCCTGTATGTCATGGATGATTTGAGATTTTTTTTTCGTCTTATAGGCAGTCAGTCACATTGCTGTTTGTGTACTCAGTCACGTCTTTTGGTGTTGATTTTAATACATGCATCACTATACTGTACTCAAATTTAAGATGCAGGCTATTTTTGAGTAGAAAAAATGTGTTTAAAAAGTGCGTTGAAGGAAGGAATACAATATTGTTTTTTTGTTTTTTTAACATAGTTGGTGGACACCATTGACACATGTGAGGTGTTTGTGAAGTTATTTCAGTTCTGTAATCAAAAGCCTTACCACGCAGTCATTAGTAGATTTCAATTTTCTAATGACTGGCTAAGCTCGATATAGCAGTGTGAAACAAGACCACAAACGTGTTTTATATGAAATGACATTAATTAAATAAAAAGAAAAAAGTTACTCAACTGTCATTGGCCTTCCCATTTCTAGCCGACGGGCGGCTAAATTGCCGTCTACTTTGCCAGATGAGTCGCCTAAAATAGTAATTTCAAAAAGTTTTTACAGTGAATAGTATTCCAAATGTTTATTTTCTTCCGGTAAAGTAGCAACAATTTCCACAATTCATTACGTATGTAACTCGAGTAAAACATTCCTTTTCTTACTGCATTTCATTTCCGGAGTTATGTTTCCATGGACACCGTGAATCGCGATGGACCAATCAGTTTCGAGCTTACATGTGATATTGGTGATGAAGGCTGTACTGTACAATCATATACCTGAGTCAGTAACTGTACAGCACATTTTTTTTCTTTTAAAACAAACAACCCACATTTTCTATGTAAGATAGTCTTTTTTTACTCGAAGTGTATGAAATACAGTGAGTATATGTTATAGCATTGTACAAATGTCTTAAGCATTGACTTAGAAGAGCAATCTGAAACCAAGCATGTACAATTAATTCAGGAAATGATATTTGCATTGCGCAATTAATTAATATGACTGATTGATTATTTTATTTTTATGTGCTTTGTTTTCCTGATTCAGTCTTTATTAAATGAAAAATATCATTATATGAGTAACAAGATGTACCGGTCAGATGTTTTGCTGCATAATCAGATGCTGTAAAACTGTGGTCAAGCAATATTATTGACTGTTTACACACAAAATGTATATTACACACAAAAAATAAATAAACACACACATACAAATACGCATAAGCGCATACTGTGATTATCTATCAATGTTTATATAGGCACGGTACTAAAGATGATTAAAGACAAAGGTTGTTTATTTTAGAAGATTATCTAAATTCCCTTTTTAAGAAGTTCAAGTCAAATGGAAATTTATGTTCAAACTTATGTACTTATGTTCTGTCGAAGTCACACTTTCCATGTCTTCCCAAAACACAGCTATATTAGGTAATAGCTGCGTGGTCCGTGGTTAAAGAAAAGGGCTTGTAACCAGGAGGTCCCCGGTTCAAATCCCACCTCAGCTACTGACTCACTGTGTGACCCTGAGCAAGTCACTTCACCTCCTTGTGCTCCGTCTTTCGGCTGAGATGTAATTGTAAGTGACTCTGCAGCTGATGCATAGTTCACACACCCTAGTCTCTGTAAGTCGCCTTGGATAAAGGCGTCTGCTAAATAAACAAATAATAATAATAACAGGGGAGGGGAGGGTATTTTCACGCTAAATGTAATGCTATAAATTACTTTTTTTTTCACTTGGGAAAGGGAATTGACACTTGGGTATAGACGTGCTGGTGTGGCACTGTTTACTGGGTGTCAAAAAAAAAAAAAAAAAGCAAAGTGCTGGTGTGTCCAGGCCTTTAGGGTGTTAAAAGGCACGGTGCAAACAGATACACAGTATAAAAATGTAGGCATTAATGAATGGGTTAACTCTGCGTTTGCTTTCACTTTGAAACTTTTTACTCCTACGCACTCACCAGCTGTATAGTTGGCTCATCAATCTGAGTGCCTCTCATGGCGTCACGTTCTGCCAAAATTGAGCTACAACAGTATTATATTGAAAGTCTTAAAGAGTGTATAGAATCTATGTTAATAACTGCTACCCTTTTCCAGGGTCCTACATAAACATTAATGTGATTTATACAGTAAGTAGTTGTACTTTAATACAAATTAAAGCTAGTAAGCCATGTATTGTTTTGTGGCAGACTGCAAACACCAGCCAAAAATGCAGTAGGAGTTAGAACATTTTGAGTGCTGAGTGCCAGCACTCTAACGGTGTCCTGGGATACTGCCGTGAGTGTCCTGCGGTGTCCTATGACACTGCAGTGAGTGCTGTTATGATTATTATTATTATTATTATTATTATTATTATTATTATTATTATTATTATTATTATTATTAATTACGTATAGAATTATTTGGGGTGGTATATTGTAGGACTTTAATGTGATCATTATGATAAAGGTAATAATAATAACAGTTCCGAATGTCCTGGCACTCAGCAGGAAGTTTCTCCAGATTTCCTATAGTAGCTCATGCTAATCTCCTAAGGAATTGGTATGTTGGTTTGTGCTAATCTGTATTAATAAAATAAATAAGAAATATCCAAAACCATTTGTGTAAATAAATGTAATTTGTAGACCAAAGTGATTTTCCGATTCAACATTACTCTTTTCTCTTTAAGTAATTTCCATGTTTTGCCATTTCATATACTATAACTTGATATTTAAGCACTGGACTTTTACTTTCAAGCTAAGTTGTTTAAGTAAATGCCAATACATTATGTATTGCTATTGGTATTTATTTTAATCAAACAACAGTTAACAGAATTGAAAAAAAATACAACTTACTGTAGAAATTGCATTAATGTTTACAGGAAATGCAACAAACAAACTTCTGAAAACTGTGAAATCAACAGTGTTCGAAATCGCAGTTCTTGCAAGCGCATTTTTTAAAAATGTATTTATTTATTTATTTATTTATTTATTCATTTATTTATTTATTAATGCACTTGTGCATTCTCTGACTCGGTAGGTAATGAGATAGAGCCATGGGAATGTATGTATATTCAGAATCTTGGAAGACTAAAAATAAATGTAAGGACTGGTTGGTTCCATGAATATTTCTACAAATTTTAAAACTGGTCTTATGTATGCAAAAGAAAAAAATGGAATACATGAAAAAATAGAAAACAAAATACAGCGTATGGCTTACCTTTTCTGTACTCAAATGTACTACCAATTAATACTGCTTCTTGTCTTTAATTAAGAAATTGCTTCACATTTTTCTCTTCTGTCTCACTTTGGTATTATGGTATCAATGTGACATTGTTTGCTTTTGTGCCTGAAATATAATTTCGCTGTTTCATTGGTGTCTGGTTCTGTCTTTCTTTCACCACGTATTTCTGTGTAATAAATTATCTATAACAAAAACATTGTCAATGTAAAAAAACAAGTTAGAAAAATGCAACAGCCGTTTAAAGGGGTGATATCAAACACAAAAGCCCAAGTTAGGAGAAGCAATTGGGGCAACCTGGTCAAGCATCAAGCAAATAGGCACAATTGGAAAGGTGCTGGGGCCCAACATTCGCACAATTATTGCTTCTAAATTGGCGCCTTTTTTTGATCGGCACAGGTTGATCGGCACAGGTTGATCGGCACAGGTAAGTTTCATTTGCATAGCATGAGGTGAAATTGGGGTTGCTCAAGCCTCTGAATGGATGTGTAACTACAAGTGTTCTCTTAGAAGATTGAGGCTTTTGCTGTTCCTGAACATTAATGATGGCTCGGTGAATGAAATGCACACAATCTTTTACCTTGTGTCCCTTGTGCGTGTTAGTCTCCTTCAAGCTTATCAACTTCGGACAATAAATCCTTCTGAGCCGAAGGTACTCTTCAACTGCAGTTTGACATGCGTAAATGCAGGTGGGGTCAAAGTTGATAAGGTGGACACCACTTAAGGAAGTAACTCTGGAAAGTGCAACAAAGCTTTGTCCTCAGGAAAAAATGGAGTTACCAAGATCCATCATAAATGTTCATAATGGCATTTATGAATGGTGATTGCATGAGCACCAATGACTGGGAACTGCTCTCGAACAATGTAGACTCTGTCCATGATTTCAAACTTTGAGCGTACGCGTTCAAAGGTATGGGTGACTCCATTGTTAAATTTGATGGTTATGGTTTTGACCATACTTGTGTTTTCCAGATGGTAGGAAACAGCTTGAAGCTTCCCTATTGCCCCATTGATGAGACCAGTGGCAATGTCAATGTTCTTGCGAAGCATCAGCTTGCAGCCTATTTTGACTCGTATGATAGTTTCCAGTCCAGCTGTCCGACTGCAGTCAACCTTGTAGGCGTTCATTTTTTTCAACACATTTCTCTGGAAGTTACGAGGGCAGTCCAGTGTCAATTGCCATAAGATGAATGTCCTCTCCAGGCATACTGTCAAGCATGGCAGTCTGGATCTGGTTACAGGCATCTACAGTAGGCATGATGCAGGTTGAGCTTGGATCTTTGTCATCTAAGTCTTTCATGTGTTTGATAATGTGTTTTTTGTAGCTGGAAATATCGCCTCTTTCCATAGGTATCAAGTGTGAAGTCAACAATCTGTGATCAGCTTGGTTGGTGGCTCCGAGTCGGGCACGGTTAAGGAGGTTACCAAAAGTTGTGTCCTGTTTCTGGCGCATATTAAGTGTTCATCATATGCAAACAAATTCCACAGATCCCATGGAGCCAGTCAGTTTGTGCAATTCCTCTTGAGTAACTGGCACATAAGGTGGTTTCTCATGCACAGGTGGAAGCTGTAGCAAATCCCCCAGAAGTAAGATGTTGATTTTTCCAAACCAGCCATCATCTGTGTTAGCAGTCTGGAAAATCTCACACAGACGAAGATGGATGTACAACAAGGTGACATTGGAAATCATGGACACCTCATCAATAATGAGGAGGGTCACATCTCACATGTATGTACGAAGGCATTGCAGTACCTCATCAGAGAGGTTACGATACACCAGTGTTTTTCCATGCTCCAATAGGAAGCATTAGTAGTCTGTGAATAGTCATCCCATCGATATTGTATGCTGCAACTCCAGTGGGTGCTGTGATTGCCACTTCTTTTCCCAGGCTTTGTCTCACCCATGCTGTGACAGTTTGAATAAGAAAACTCTTCCCTGTGCCTCCAGTGCCACTCACAAACATGCGGAGGATGGGAGCTTTTATTTCAGTTTGTTGTTGCAAAGTTTTGGCAATGTGGTCAAACACTCTCTGCTGGTCTTTATTAAGGTGCTTGAGCATGTCTTCTACATTTTGTAGAAGAGGTTGTGCCACTACATCTTTGAATTCAGCCATTGCCTCTGCGGCCTGCAGAGGAGCAAAGTGAACTGGATTTTCAGGTCCTTCTGTTTCAAGCTCATTGTCCTCTTCAGCCTCTATTTCCTTTTGTTTTTTCTCTACTAGTCGAGTTACCTCCTCATCAGCTGCAGCTATTTGTTGTAGTTGGTCATGATAGGCCATAGCTTTTTGCAGGCTATCCTTACATGCACGGAAGGCATCCACATAGGAATGACACCCTTCAGGAAGAAGGTCTGTTCTGTCTTTCCATGGCTTGAAAAGTAGGAGGATAGCATAGAAGTAGTTCTCTGGGTAGTCCTGGACACTATAATGGTAATGATTGATTAAGTAGGGCGTGCTTCTCTTTTTGATGTATCCAAAGGGAAACGTGTAACAAGGGATGTTTTCATTTTTGGGCTTCTCTGTCACCAGATCATGCCATGCAATGAAATCATAGAGGCTCATGTCTTGCAGAGCCTCCGGACGTTTTGGGTAGTAGAGTCAATCCAGGAAGGAAAGTAGATATCGGTTGAGTCAGGATTTTCTTTTGCTAGCATGTCAATGTGTTCCTTGGATTTCAGCCGGCGGCTAGATACCTTTGATACATCAATCCACTTGATGGTTGTCTGCGGATCTGTGCCATAGAGAGGTAAGCCTAGGAGATTGTCTGCTGCTTCAAGTGCACCACATTCTCTGTTGGACAAGCTGCGGAGTGCAACATTCCACAGCCTGCTGGCCAGAGACTTGTTTGAGTTGATGTCATTCATGATGCCATGGGCAAAACTCTTCTCAGGTTTTGAAAGGTATTTTGTAATGTAGGGCTGTAGATTGTTCACCAATGAACTGAATATCCATATTGCCTTCCCAAGCTAGCAAAATGGCTGGATTGTAATCATTGATTCTGACTTCTGTACTACTCCGTGGGAGGTCATAGAGTCTGCCGTGAGGTTTGAGTGCTTTCTGTCCAGCAATGGCCTCAGCCACATCTCGGATTACCACAATGGTTTGTTCTTTTCTGGGAAATCCAAAGCGACAAACTATCACCACCTTGTTTTTGATTTTCTTGGATCTTAGACAGTATTTGTTGCATTTATGTTGCTGCCATTTTAAGACACGGTCTCTGAGTACAGGTGCTATCAGGTCATTTGGAATGGTACAGACAACATGTTGATTTAATGTACTGTGCAATTTGTGAGTTGGGGGAAACTCCAATAAGTGGTGCATCTTCCACCCAAAGAAGCATGTGGAAGTGCTGCATTCCACGACCCTGGTACTGTCTGCACCAAAAGTAATGTGTAACTTTGCCCAGAGGGCCATTTGGGGATGTGATAAAATTCAAGATTGCAAGAAACTTGTTGTGCATGAACTGAGATACACTGACAGGATCTCGTGCAACAAGTTCACTGATGGGCATGTTTGCAAACCCTGGTCCATTCACCTCCTTTATGTATTGTCCCAGGTCAGTCCAGGTCCATTCTGCAGGACTCAGTGTGACAAACCATGTTGCTGCTCTGTATGCTTGAGTCATAGCATCCACATCATTTCTTGGTTTACGCCAGTATTGTGGAGTGTTCTTTAAACGGGAGAAAATGGTGGTAAGATCAGATTCAAGGTCATCATTGGACACCTGTTGCAACCACTGTGCTGCAGTCATACGTTCCCAGGGAAGGTGCACCTTCAGCTTGTGGTAAATGCCTCCATTAATCTGGCGAAGATTGGCCTGATGATGCAGGTGAAAGATATATTGCTCATTCAGCCTAAATTGCGCATGGCATGACTGAAGCCAAGCTTTGACAAACTCTGTTGGATTCAAATGGGGCATCTGTTCAGCATGCATTCCATGAATGCCATGAGTGTACAAGTCTGGGAAACACAGTAAGTCTAGTTTTTTCTCCCAGTCTTCCAGAGCGTCATCCTGTATGTGAAGCATTTGGTAAAGATCAGTAGCTGTACCTTTCTTTCTTTCACTGTGTATGGGATGTATTGTGTAATTGTGGTAAATGACAGCCTCTTCCTCCGGTTGAACCTTACGTAGCAAAGGTTCTTTGGGGTGAGGTTGTTCTTTGGTTGTTTCCTCCACAATGATTTCATCATCATCTTCTTGTTCGTTGTCAGAATGACACTGAAATGTGTTCAAGTTGTGATTAGTAAGCAAGTTGACAGAGTTTTGTGGCAAGATGATGTCTTTGTACAAAGGATTGATTTCCTTCAACTTCCGTAAAGCTTTATACACTTTATTGAGATCCACAATGTCTTCCCAAACAGTTTTGGATTTTTTTGGTGCACCGCGTACCAGGTCATCTGGCAAGGCTTGGTTTGGCGGGGGCAGTTTGCTCAGTGTTTCCTGAAGAGGCAATGGCAGGTGAAAGGTTCGGCCATGCACTTTCTGAGCCCTCTGCTGGTGAGGCAACTTCTTGCTAGTGGAAACTGGAGACATTCTTGAGACGGCTTGAAATGCTTTTGCACGTTGAATAAGAATCTTTTCATAATCATTGAGGCATGAAATTTCATGAGGGACCTTGGGGACAGCCATTTTGTTGAGGACACATCGCGGTGGCAGTTTGTTGATGCAAAACTTTTGCAGGCATTAGTGGCAGACATACTTTGCTGGTGTGTTGGTATTATCTAAGTAAATCCTTAAATTCAGCCACTTGTCATTGCTTGGTGTTGTTTGCATGGCAGCTATTTCAACACATTGTCTTCTGTTGCACAGCTTGTCACAAGAAGCACAAGTGTGTTTTGGTGTGTCAGCTGAGTGTTGTGTGCAAGTCAGAAATTGTGCATGATACTTTGTGAGAATGGATGCATCACTCAGTAAGAGCTCTGGATGTTCCTGGGGATGCACATCCGGTTTGCTTGCCCTCGTTCTTCACTGTCATCTTCATCTGGAAGTGGCTGGGGCTGACTATGCTTTTTGTCCTTTTTCAGCGGCACATCAGGGAAAATCTGGCATTGGCCTTTCTCATTAATGGGAATGCATGACAGAAGAGGGCTATTATATGTGGCTTCCCAAAAGTAGGCCTCAGTGTGTGATGTGTGTTGACTTGGGCCACATATCATCCCTGCTTTTTGGGAGACATTGTCCTGTACAAGTATTTGATTAAGAAGGACATGTGTGTTGCTTTGTAGTGCAGTAAATCGACATTGTAGACTGTTCTGCATTTTCAAAGAAACCTTGATGGAAAGGTCAACAAGATACGTTGCTGTCATGAGTTTTGAAGCATGACTCCTGCCTTTTAAGTTTTTCACTAGTTGTGTGATGTAGTATTGTTTTCGGCGTTGCTGTCTTAAAATATTTTTCCTTTTGTATGTGTTTGTTAATTGTTTCACTTTGTAGCAAATGTTGTAGGTTTGTCTTCTTTTAGCTCTCACAAGGGTATATTTGTCAGCATAATATGCCCTGCACAAAGTTTTTTTTTTTGTTTGGGTTCTGATGGTATTGTCTTTTCTTTGCAGTTGTTTGCAAAGCAGGATTTGCGGAATACTTTGTCTTTTCGTTGTTTCTTTTGGCTCTGGGTTTTATTGTAGCTTTCGCGCTGCTGAAGTCGCTTTGGCTCTGGGTTTTTATTGTAGCTTTCCCTTTGTTGAAGTCGCTTTGCCTCAATGTTTTTATTGTAGCTTTCACGCTCCCGAAGTCGCTTTGGCTCCGGATTTTTATTGTAACTTTCGCGCTCCCGAAGTCGCCTTGCCTCTAGTGGAAGCTGTTGTTGTTGCCTTTCTGTTTGGATATGTGGGTCCTTATCGTGGTGTTGTAAATGTTTTTGTTGTTTTGGTTCTGGGTTCTTTGGGCGACATTCCAGCTGTCTTTGTTTTTGGTCTGGCTGTGGTTTGTAATTTCCTTGCTGTTCTGTTTTAAACATTGGGTCATGATTGGTGTGGTGTTGTATTGAGGCATGATTGGTGTGGTGCTGTAATTGAAATTTCTGTGGCTCTGGTTCTTGATAAAGTCATGATTTCTGCTGTTGTGTTTTGTGCTGTGTCTTCAAGTAATGCAAATCTGGCTGTTTGTGAATAAATGACATGTAATTCTCCTGTTGTTGACATTGTTTGTGTAGGTGTTGGTCCCAATGACGTTGTTCCTGCTGCTGTTGGGGTCTGGCCTGTGACTCATTGCGATGCTGATTCTGCTGGTTTCTGCTGGTTTGTGTTACAGACAGTTGTGCGACGGTATTCCTCAATTTGCTGTGTTCGGTCTGGAGATGTCACTTGGGCATTTGCACGACGGTATTGTTCAATGTGCTGTGTTCGGTCTGGAGATGTCACTTGGGCAGTTGCACGACGGTATTGTTCAATGTGCTGTGTTCGGTCTGGAGATGTCACTTGGGCAGTTGCACGACGGTATTGTTCAATGTGCTGTGTTCGGTCTGGAGATGTCACTTGGACAGTTGCACGACGGTATTGTTCAGTGTGCTGTGTTCGGTCTGGAGATGTCACTTGGGCAGTTGCACGACGGTATTGTTCAATGTGCTGTGTTCGGTCTGGAGATGTCACTTGGGCAGTTGCACGACGGTATTGTTCAATGTGCTGTGTTCAGTCTGGAGATGTTACTTGGGCAGTTGCACGACGGTATTGTTCAATGGGCTGTGTTCGGTCTGGAGATGTCACTTGGGCAGTTGCACGACGGTATTGTTCAATGTGCTGTGTTCAGTCTGGAGATGTTACTTGGGCAGTTGCACGACGGTATTGTTCAATGGGCTGTGTTCGGTCTGGAGATGTCACTTGGGCAGTTGCACGACGGTATTGTTCAGTGTGCTGTGTTCGGTCTGGAGATGTCACTTGGGCAGTTGCACGACGGTATTGTTCAGTGTGCTGTGTTCGGTCTGGAGATGTCACTTGGGCAGTTGCACGACGGTATTGTTCAATGTGCTGTGTTCGGTCTGGAGATGTCACTTGGGCAGTTGCATGACGGTATTGTTCAATGTGCTGTGTTCGGTCTGGAGATGTCACTTGGACAGTTGCACGATGGTATTCCTCAATGGGTGGATTTCGTTCTGAATATTTTACATTAACAGTTGCACGATAATAACTCTCAATGGGCTGTGGTTGGCCAGGAGATGCTACATGGACAGTTGCACGACAGTAACTCTCAACGTGCTGTGATCGGTCTGGAGTTTGCTGAAATTGTGGTTGTGTCTGTGTCTCTGATTTCTGATGTGTTATTGTAGTTGTGGTGAGTGGGCTGCCTATTTGTTGATCCTTATCCTGTCCTATCCTATTCATGTAGTATTTATTTTGTTGTTTTCTTTGTCGTTTCATGGTGAAAGGCATGATGGTTCCAGTGTTTCAGGCTGACTTACAATTGTTACAATTATAGCACATTATGTTTACATACAATTACCTATTTATCCAGTTGTTTATACTGAATCTAGGTAAAATACCTTGCTCAAGGGTACAACAGCAGTGTCCCTCACCTGGGATTGAACCCACAACCCTCTGGTCAAGAGTCCAGAGCCCTAACCAATACTTCACACTGCTGGCCCTGAGTCTAGATATAAAGTAATGTGTTGATTTAAACCAAAGTAATGGTTTTGGAGACATTTTATAGGGGAAACTGATATAAAGAAAAAACTACTTCAGATAATTCAAGAAAACAGAAAAACTGTTTAAGCACATATAGTACAGTGGCTAAGATAGGAGTGTGTAATGAGCAAAACCAGGTGTCTGACCTTCATACATTTGTTTAAAAGTGTTTGTGAAATAATAGAACAAAAAGTATAAAAGCTACACTGAAAAACACTTGTCACACTTTTAACACACATCACTGGGTTTATGATTTGAAATGTGTTTAGGGTTTAAACACCGTGTGGTGTTTTTTTTTTAATATAAACTCTTGGACGTGTTTATGATTTGTAACACTTTTTTTAAACATTCATACACGTTTATAACAGGGCTGGTGTTTAAAATCTAAACAAAAATGGCACAGATTAAACACATAACGTTTAACAATTATTTAGAGTTCCAAATGACTAAACACCAGTGTTACACCTAATGACGTATAAACACTGCTGTTTAGGAATAGAGCACGTCTATTTTCTTTTTTTTTTTTTTTTTTTTTTACTATACACACATGCCATTTACCTACAAACATTTCACACGTCTGTGGTTTTACAGTGTAAATATATGAAAAGAAGACAGATGTAGCCATAATAGTCAAATTTAATGCCACCGAAATTGAAATGTCCCAGGCCGAATATAATGCATGCTGTGACTGATGTTTTGTGTTTTTAAAATTAATGATCAATGCAGTGATAAAATAACTGCAACTTTTATGCATGCTTTCCTGTTTAAACGGTTTACATCGATAATGATATCACTTTTTTTTTTTACATACAATTCCCCATTTATACAGTTGGGTTTTTACTGGAGCAATCTAGGTAAAGTACCTTGCTGAAGGGTACAGCAGCAGTGTCCCCTAGCTGGGATTGAACCCATGACCCTCCGGTCAAGAGTGCAGAGCACTAACCACTACTCCACACCGATAAGGCAGTTGCATTGATATATTAACAGTATTTTCATCATGATTTTGTTTTAATACAATATATGGATTGGAACTAAATAAAATACGTATACAGTATATTAATGCCTAAAAGCGCATGTGTCAGTTTGTAGAATTGTGCACACCGTAAACTGAAAGAAAAGCTGTTTGGGGTCGTCTTCTAATTACAGAAGCAGCATAATGCCTGTAATTGTACTTTAAATGAATAACATCTGATAATGTCCCAACTGTGCTTATTGGCACTGTTTGCAGAAAAAACGTGTAAAATTGTACATTTTTCTGTCAACAAATATTTGCGCTTCTGCGGTGCTAGATTACACTATCACAAATTCACAATAAATATATGGCACATTAATAATGCAGACTTATAATAAATGCAAAATTAGCAAAATGCTTTGCTGGTAAAATTGTCTTGTTTTACAGCAATATAACCTAGCAATATCAGAATAGAATCGAACACAGTAAATAGTGAGAAATATCTGAACTTACTGTGTGTTACTGCCTGACATAAAATTAGTCCCTGAAGTCTTCCCAGAATCCACACAGTTTCAATATAATTCATAAATTGTACTTTATTTCAAGCCAACGAAGCTCTCAGCTTAGTTTTTTTTCCACAACATAGTTTTGGATGATTAACAACTTTTTTTTTCATACCAAATCCAACAAAACAATCCATGCATTGCAGGTGCAGGGACGGATCCAGTAAGGGGGGGTGTCCTTGGGGTCCTGAACCCCCCCCTTTCATTAAAAATGTAAATGTATTGTTTACTTTAATGGTATGTTTCATATCACGTATCCCCCTTCATGACAGCCTGACTCCCCCTCCCCTCCAGCACGAAACGCAGCACTATTTGCCCACAATGCAACAGTCACAAACACTCACACAAAGTACGTAACCACATGAAAACACAACATACTGTCTGTCTACACACCAACCCAGAGTCTGCAACAAGCAGCGATATCACCCAAAAGTGATGACGGTGCACTGTTAGCTAGAAAACAACACGATGCCACTCTAGAGCACGTGTTCAATGCTAAATTTTAATTTCATAACAGAAATTATGGCAACAAGGCATGTTCATAGGGTTCGCTCAAGTTCACTCATATAACCTGCACCAAACTGTAACACATGAATCACACCGCAATAGTATTGCATTGCATTCAAGTTGTTTCAGATATTGTTTTTATAGTTGCGCATCAACAGCAAATGGGGAAAAATTACCACTGCCTTACCTTTTAGGCCAACACCTTCCTCCTCGATTTCCTCTTGGCGAACTCTGTTATGATGTCCTCAAAGTCCATTATTTTTAACAGTTCTGACTCGATCGCCATCAGCAATAACGCATTAAGCCGCCTTTGGCATATTGTTGATCTCAGCTCATTTTTCACTCTTGCCATCAATGAAAATGTGCGTTCCCCCTCACAGCTAGTAACGGGCAAGGTCAGAAAAAGTCTGAACACATTGGGAAATGTTGAATGGAGTCCGTTTGCCGCAGAATTAGAAGCAGTTGAGTAGGATATTTATTTGGCTCTTCTTGAATGAAGAATTTGAACTGGATAAGTTCATCAGCGAAGTTGAGATCAAGGTCATTTGAGTAAACAGCAGCAAGCTCTGCTGGCCGTTTGCATGTGTCACTGAGGTCAGACGCCGTTTTCAAAGAGAACCCCAAAGCGATCGTTCAGCTCCCTATAGGCACCCAGTCGGTGATTGAGATAAGACAGTAACCTGTCAACCTTCCATCAAGTGACACAGTAGGTTCCTATTTATTGACGTGATGTTTTGTAAAAGCAAAGTTACTTTGGCCTCCTTCTCCAGTTTCCTTTTTGTAGAGCCACTCATGTAATGTTGTTGATCCATTTTTGACTAGCAGCTAGCCACTCTAAATTTTTCTCAGTAGCGAATTAACATTGCGTATAATTAGGTTGGGCAGGTCTATGCAAAATAGTTCACGGGACATTTCATGCACAGTTATTATTCGAAGGATTGTAAGCCTAAAATGTGTTTTGGGGAGATGAGTTAGTTACCGCTGCGAAAATAACTGTTTGCTGTGTTTAAAACATACAAATTGACAGTATGGTCCAGTGACCATGACGGCAATTTCTAGTGCAAAGCGGTTGTATATTAAACACACACAGACCAAACGAATCATAGATTGAAAGTGTTTTTATTTGAATCAGCGCACGTTCACATTATATTATATCTACGAAAGGACTTGATTGTGTGTGTGTGTGTGTGTGTGTGTGTTGGTAGCTACTGTTGACTCATAGCTAAATGTTTCAACCTCGGTGACTCTGATGCGCTATTAATTTTAGGCAACTTACAATATATATATATATATATATATATATGAAACTTTTTATATAGGTATATAAATGTCAATTGCTGTGGATTTAGGCAAGGAAGCTACATGCCACTATTGTGTGCAATTCCATTCTATGGCATCTACCAAACAGGAAACTAGAAATTTTCACAGGAAATCGAAGCTGGTCAGGCTTGGATGTAAGATTAAAAAACAAACGCATTTCAGCAACTGCGCAGCGGGCTAAGGTCGTGTGTGCTTCAAGAACGTCATGTTGCAAGTTCAAACCTCGGTATTTTTTTTTTCCTGCAATATGTGCTGTTTTAAAACATAAATAATTTGTTTAATATAAATGGTGTGGATATCAAACAGCTTGCATTCCCTGGTATGTTTTGACGTTGACCAACATGTGGAATCACATGATTGGTAGATGTCCAGTTATTTAGCTTTTCTGTTTGAATAGTCGCTACACACCCTCAAAAAGTAGACAGAAGAAGGAGGAGGAGAATAACAATTTTACCTTAGTTTGACGACATATCTCATTGTGTATAAGAGGTATGTACGTTTTTTTCACATTTGAGGTAAGAAAGTTTTAGACTTTTGATACTTATACAGATGGTAATTCTAAGTGATTTAGTTTTGCCGCTGCAACATGGTAAAAACAGCTAAACTCTTTGAGCTGTATAGAGACTCGGTAGTTTCAAACAAGTTTTTCTAACTTGTACGAGGAACTACCGCTCCTCTCAATTGGAAAACCGAACAGTTTGCTTAAATATGTGGACTTTACTTTAAAATGTACTGTGTGTAGAGACAAGTTTGTGGTTTTAAAATTGTAGTATAAATACATTATTTTGTAATTACTTTTCATAGACACAGATAAGGAACTCTTACTTGCTCTTTAAATCATATAACTTGCACAAAGTTATACACTTTTATTTTGAATTTTGGGTCCCTATTAAGGCACATATTTAGACCCACGATATGCAGGATTTAGACCCCTGCAAAACCCTGAAATTCGTGTTCAGTGGGGGTGTTGCCACTTGCACCCACGCTGGGGGAGGACCTCCATTCCCTCATAACGTTCTAGGATTTTTAGCCTCCTACTTTAAATGAGAATTAAGAAACTGTGTAGTTTTTATTTAATACAAAAATTATACCGGACAGTACTGTATGCGGTGGCTACTCAATTGCATGACTAATTATTATATTGCAATAAACAACCAAATAAAGTATTAACAAGCAGTGTGATGTGTGTAATGCAAGGCAGAATAAAATAAGATACTGTTGCAAACGTTTAATTTAAATATAATTAGTGTTATGAAGAACTTTGTAATTACCAATTAAACATATTGGGACTGAAAGTAAAAAAAAAAAGAAAGTTTTAGTAAACCATATTGACCATGTTAAGAAACTCCAATCCAAAACCATGCTAATGACATTTTAGATTAAGTAGATCCAGCCCCATGTCTTTAAAAGCTGTTAGTAAATGTAGACAACATTTTTATTTTGCTCTCCTTTACCTGCCATTTTTTATAGCGGTAATGCATACAGTTATGAGTATCACTTGCATTTCTAAGCCTTGCGGTTGTATCACACATCTATGGCAATTTCCTTGGGTAAGTCTTCGATCCAAATAGTTTCTCAGCAGACAGGATTTGGGATGCTGCCACTGGATCCCTGTCGATTATTTTAAGAATGAAATGTGCAAAACTGTAGATTAGTGAGACTGGAATTGGATTCTGGCGTTGTATTGACAAAAATGTAAATGACAAGATATTTGTCAATGACTACAGCACCACTTTTAAAAGTTGACCACAGAAAAGCATTGCAAAGCGTAATAAAGCATAGTGAAAACATGGTAAAGAATAGGTACAGTAAGCATTGTAAAGTCCAGAGGTATGGTACAGCATATTAAAAATCATGGCAAATTCCATGGTATAACCATGAGAAATATGCTGTAAAACTGCTAAATTACCATGCAGATTTACTGTGGTAAAAGTTTATAAGACACCACCTATCTTACTGATGATTTAAATACAGTACTGATATACAACAACTGAAAAAAACTTTAACAAGACAAATAAGAAACATCTTTAAACTACAAAGCAACTAAATGGTTGTTTATATCTGGTTTTGATTTTAATTAAAGAGCTTTGAGAATCTATAGCCAATTGTCTGTTTTGTAATTTCTCAGTTAGCCTTCTATAAACTTTACAGTAGACTTCTTATACTTGGTATTCTCATTAAAAGTAGTCCTAGTATGAGGTTATAAATAGAAGAAAATAAGAAGAAAACTATGAAAAGGGGCTTTTTTCCCCCCCTAAAATCAGTATCCTGATTTATACTATACAGAAACACCAACAGAGCTTATAAGGTAACAATTTACATAGCAGGTGGTCTATTCAGCATTTTTGCCAATTGTTAATTAATGAAGTGAATTCCCATTTTCCATTTGAACTGCTATTAAATGGATTGGAACCTTTTGAAATGCCTTGAAGTGCATTTAATTACCGGTTCTCTACTCCTACTTAACATATGGAATGCAGTGATGTATTCTGGTGCTTTAATCAGTCCAAGCTAGATATTTTTAATTGTATTAGCAAATTTAAATTTCACATTTGCATTATAATTCTCCATTGCCCCCACACTGTGATTTGTGTGCTACAGTAATGCATCTCATATACAATTTATATGAAATATTACTGTAGCAGAGTAGGGGGAGGAAAGGTGTAGTCCTGGAGGATACATGACTACATTCCCCAGAATGCCTCTGGGCTGGGCTATTAGGCCAACAATGAGGGACACCTGTCTAATTTAGCAGGTGTATATCAGCAGGGCAGCACATGGAGAGATGGTCTGCATGAAGGGTTAGACCTGTGTAATAGAAAGGTACTGTGAATTGTGTATATGCATAACTTGTTTTAGTGGACAAGTGCTTTTGGGTGAATCGGTAAACGGCTTAGCCATCCGGTTATTAGTTAGAACTTGTAAAAAGTTTTGCGAAAATAAATACAAATACAGGCACCACCCTGTTATAGCATAGCTGTGGTTTATAGCAGTGGTGCGCAAACTTTTTATATGCCACCCCCCTTACTAAGCATACATTGTGTTGCACACGCAGTTCCCTTCCGCTGACACTTTATATTTTAACAGGTATTTGTTTTTCAGATTTAATGTGGATTGTGTATTTTTTCTTCGAGTTAACTACAAAAAGTCCAGATTTAGCTGAATACAATAACAAACACATTCTTACAAGTTTTCAAAATGGTACTTTCAGATACAATTTATAAATATTGAAAACATGTATTGTAAATTCAACATTTAAAACCAGTCTATAAATCTTTTTTTAACTTGGCAAGTCCCCATTGAAGCATTTGATTTGGCATTATATGCTGCAGAGCTGCCCTTACACTCCAAGAGCCAATGTCTCCGCTTCCTCGTCCCCTCTGTATATAATGCCAAAAAATTGTCCACATTTCAAAACTTTTAAGAATGTGTTTAATATTTATGTATTAAGCTAAATCAGAATTGGTTAGATCAAGGAAAAAATAGACAATTTACATTCAATCTGGGAAAAACACTGTTAAAATATTAGTGCTTTATTTTTACACTTAGCACCCCATACAAGGAAGCTGCCATTTCGGCTGTTCACTGCAGTTTCACTGGCACTCGCCACAACATCATTTGTCCGGTTCTATAAGTCCTAGAGTGATCGTCAACGGCTCATTTGAAAGGTAAACTTAGACTAATTAGCTGTTAGTTATATATTTATTTAAAATGTTCTATCCTTTAATAAAAAAGAAAGTATTTTTACAGTCTCTTTAGTCATAGTCGCACCCCCCTTACTGACTCTCCACACTTTGCGCACCACTGGTTGAGAGTACTGTTCCTTTTACAAGAAGACAGTATGAGAGGTCACGAAAGTGGCAAAGCAACCCCCACTTTACCACAGTGCACATACTGCATAAAACATTGTAGCCCACTTTGTGTGAAAACATTTATATTAAAATCTAAACAATAACTTGACAAGAGGTAATGGACTGACTTGCAGATTAATTTATTTTTAAACAATAGATTGGAAGATTTGATATTGCTTATTAGATTGACATGTTTATATAAAATCAAACACAGATATCCATGTAGTGATGGCAGTGGAAACAGCCTCTGTTCTGCATGGTGTGAGTGAAAAGAGCACCAGGTAACCGTTTGCTACAGTACAACAGCGTATGCTGCTGTATTTGTAATACTTGAATTTCAATGTAGCTATCACCTCCCAAATACATAGGTGTCTACATGTTAGGGAAAAAAAGTCTATTTTCCACCACAAGTGAAGGTCTGGTAAATAAGGCAAGACAGACTTTACACATCGGGTCTCTTTTTTTATATCTGTGGTTTCATAGATGCTTGAAAAAGGCAGTTGAAATGAGTTTCTACATATCTGAAAGATTTCTGAAAGCTATGTGAACGTAGAAAAGCAGGTTCAGTGGTGCGAGACTCCAGAGTGCATTGGGTCCCCTGGAAGTCATTAGTGTACACTGACAAATCCTGGAACATACAGGACAAAGTTAGCTCAGAATGTCAAATTCACAACTAACATTCTAAACAGTTTTTACATTACAATTCAAATTAAGAGCTGATGCTTCAATGTGCCTCTAAGAAAATGACAAGCAAGAGATGGATAAATAAAGTAAAAACTAAAACTAAAAATTAAGCTGCATCATTAGAGGCCTCAAATGTGTTATGATGGAACTCTCCATAATCACTTCTGAAAATCACTGCACTGATTGTATGCAATTAAAAAAAATAAAGATTTGATAACAGCACAAAGGCAAATCAGCGTTTTTTTAGACCTTGCAGCTGGTTTGTTTATATTTGGCTTTGAAATACTGAAGATTTAATATAGACTTTTCATGATAGTCAGCCCTTGAGATATGCCAATGTACCAGTGAATGACCAATTGTTCTTTCAGGCAAATAATTACTTTTGTCAGCAGCATTTTTTAAATAAATGTCAGCTGAAACACTTAATAAATGTAGGTGGTTCTAGTAAATGACTAAAAGTAAAACAGTACATTTTTACTTATGAATGAAAATTAACTATACAACAATATGCTTCTTAAAACTGATTATAGGACAGAACGTTAGGTTACTTACCGTAACCCTGGTTGCCTGAAAGAGAAGACGACCACCACTATATTAGGTATGGGATATTCCTGCCCTTCGGGAAGTTATTGCTGAGCTCTCTATACCAGAGCTGCCGAGAGGCCCCTTCCTGGGATGACGCACTCAGTCCTGCCTACCAAGGGAATAAAACCGTCACTCACAGGAAGAATCAGTGTGAAGAATCGAACCCGTGAGGGCGACCGAAGTGACCTCGCGGGTGGTGGTCGTCTTCTCTTTCAGGGAACCAGGGTTACGGTAAGTAACCTAACGTTCCCTTTCAATTCGAAGACGACCACCACTACATTAGGTATGGGATAATGTATACCAGAGCCGTCGCGAAGTAGAAGGAATGGCAGCATATGAGGGATGCACTAGACAGAGGAAATTCAATCTCTCATCCTTCGTTGAAGCAAACGGAGGTGGATGTTAAGACTCCAGTTCCACAGACTGGTTAATTTGGAAGGCTGTAATCACCTTGGTGAGGAAAGTGGGGTTGGTGTGCAGACACCCTGCTGCCATCCTCCCAAATACACATGCAGGAGCTGTGCACAGACAGCACCTGCAGCTCACTGATCCGCTTAGCGGAGGTGATAGCTAAGAGGAAGGCTGTCTTCATAGACAGGTACTTCAGCTCTATGGAGTGTAAGGGCTCAAACGGGGCCTTGTGAGAGCCTTTAGTACAATATTAAGGCTCCATTCAGGGAGAACAGGTAGCCAAAAAATGCGCACCAATAGACATTGAATCTACGGGGGCATGGCAAGCAGAGATAGCCACTAAATACACCTTTAAGGTGGAAAGTGACCTTCCAGCATCAAGCATTTATTGCAGAAACTGCAAAATGACTGGCATAGGGCAAGTGATGGGGTCATGGTTCCCAGCCAGACACCAAGCTTTAAAATACTTCCACTTATAGGTATACAAAGACCTAGTGGAGTCCGTCCTAGCGCTCTGCATCGTACCCAAACCGCATCCGATAGCCTTAGGGCTAGCCAGCGGTCCCTTTCAGGGGCCAGACCCACAGCTGGAACCTACCCAGTTCTGGGTGCCAAAGAGAGCCTTATGCCTGACTGAGGAGATCCAAACGAAGTGGAATCTCCCAGGGCTGGCCGTGCAACAGCTGGCACAGGGTCGAAAACCATATTCTCCTTGGCCACTTGGGAGCCACTAGGAGAACTGACGCTTTCTGTAACCGGACTTTTTTGAGAAAAGCCGGGAGCAGCGGTATAGGCGGGAAAGCGTACAAAAACGCTTTGAGCCATTCATGCGCTACGGCATCTACGCCGAGTGGACTGCCTAAGCGGTGGAGGGAGTACCACAGGGGGCAATGTGTTGTCACCATCCAGAACAGAGGCTGTTTCCACTGCCATCACTACATGGATATCTGTGTTTGATTTTATATAAACATGTCAATCTAATAAGCAATATCAAATATTCTAATCTAGTGTTTCAAAATAAATTAAATTAATCTGCAAGTCAGTCCATTACCCCTTGTCAAGTTATTGTTTAGATTTTAATATAAATGTTTTTACACGAAGTGGGCTACAATGTTTTATGCAGTATGTGCACTGTGGTAAAGTGGGGGTTGCTTTGCCACTTTCGTGACCTCTCATAATGTCTTCTTGTAATAGGAACAGTACTCTCAACCAGTGGTGCGCAAAGTGTGGAGAGTCAGTAAGGAGGGTGCGACTACGACTAGACAGTTCTGTAAAAATACTTTTTATTTTTTATTAAAGGATAGAAAATTTAAAAAAATACATAACTAACAGCTAATTAGTCCAAGTTATTACCTTTCAAATGAGCCGTTGACGATCACTCTAGGACTTATAGAACCGGACAAATGATGTTGTGGCGAGTGCCAGTGAAACTGCAGTGAACAGCCAAAATGGCAGCTTCCTTGTATGGGGTGCTAAGTGTAAAAATAAAGCACTAATATTTTAACAGTGTTTTTCCCAGATTTAATGAAAATCATGTATTTTTTCCTAGATCTAACCAATTCTGATTTAGCTTAATACATAAATATTAAACACATTCTTAAAAGTTTTTAAATGTGGACATTTTTTTGGCATTATATACAGAGGGGACGAGGAAGCGGAGACATTGGCTCTTGGAGTGGAAGTTTACCTTTCAGCATGACAACGTTTGGGTTGTTGTCATGCTGAAAGGTAAACTTCCGTCCCAGTTTCAGCTTTCTTGCAGAGGGCAGCAGTTTTTCCTCAAGGACTTCTCTGTACTTTGCTCCATTCATTTTCCCTTCTATCCTGACAAGTGTCCCAGTCCCTGCCAATGAGAAACATCCCCAAAACATGATGCTGCCACCACCATGATTCACAGTAGGGATGGTGTTCTTTGGGTGATGCGCTGTGTTGGGTTTGCGCCAAACATAATGCTTTGCATTTAGGCCAAAAAGTTCCATTTTAGTTTCGTCAGACCACAAAACTTTTTGCCACATGGCTACAGAATCTCCTGAGTGTTTTTTTGCATACTTCAAATGGGATTCAAGGTGGGCTTTCTTGAGTAATGGCTTCCTTCTTGCCACCCTGCCATACAGGCCAGATGTGTGCAGTGCTTGGGATATTGTTGTCACATGCACACGTTGACCAGTCTTGGCCATAAAAGCCTGTAGCTCTTACAAAGTTGCCATTGGCCTCTTGATAGCCTCTCTGATCAGTCTCCTTCTTGCTCGTCATCCAGTTTGGAGGGACGGCCTGAGGTAGGGTCTTGGTGGTGCAACACACCTTCCACTTCTTAACCGTTTGGACCATGCTTTGTTATTGTACATAAACAAAAGTATTACATTACCTGTCAAACTATAAGCCCGTTATCAGTTTTACAGTAAACTAATGTGATCCATCTGCGTCTCCATCCATTTGCATTTCTTTCCATCTGATGATGTAGCTATCCTTCTGCCTGGTGTTGATGGCTGAAGTGTAATGCTGGCTCCAGGGATCAGCTTATTTCGCCTCCCCAGCGCATCAGCACACACAACGGCTGCGATGCTGGCTCCGGGGATCAACCACAGTGCAGTCTCCCCAGCGCATTATCATGACAACCGTCTGGATTGAGCTAAGTAGGGTACATCTCTGGTGTCTTCAAATGGGCACCTTCCATCCTTGGTGTTTCGTCGACTAGCTCATGACACCTCAAGAGGGCTCGACAGTGATTCTGATTCTGAGATTGAATAAACAATTGTAGGTTGTAGTTTGAACGTTTATACTACAGACTCAGGATGTCACGGTATACTGTGGTATAGACTGCCACGGTTTTGAAACCACAACCATTTTTCTCTACCATGGTTACCGAGTTCACGGTTTAGCATGGTATGCAAAAGTAGTTCACCTGTTTCTGTCTCTCTCTACCAGCACCTAATTGCTGCTTGTCAGTTCTGGGGATATTTTGGGTATGAAAAAATAACAAGGGCTTTGTAGTTGGGGATGGAAAACCAGTGTGCAGAGCATGCAGGAATCGGGTAACACAGCTAGAGTGGGAATACATACTATATACATACAATAACCATGAGTATGACCAGGTGTAGCATGAGAAACTGCACCCCATGAGAGAGTGCGGACCTTCAGCGCCGTTGACTTTACCACGCATGCGCACGTTATGTGACGTACAGGGGATTCACTTTAGCATAGCTATACCTACGAGAAACTGCATCCCGTGCAATTGTGCACCCCTTTATTATATTAATATTCACATTCAGCTGTTTGTTTAATAAAATATGTTTTATTAATAAATCGCAAACTGCATGTTTGACAAAACAAATTTACTTTTAAAAGAAGACAAATGTAAAATAGTAATACTAATATACATGTATTTAATTAGCTATTCAGTATGATTAGAATAAAGCATCAGGTTTACTAGTGTTGCCAGCGATTACATTTAAAAAAAAAAAAAAAAAGCATCTGCGCCTCTATTTACTGTATTTTTATTCCACAGAGACGGGAAGAATGGAGACAGGAGAAACAATGAAAAAAACCTTGGGTTAATTGCAGCGTGGCAGATTTTTGTCTACTTGATAGGTGAATTGCAACATTCTATTTAAACCAGTTTAATTGAGTTTTAAATCTGGAAACAAGTCTTCAAAAAGACGGGACAAAAAAGGGTTTTTCAATTTCAACCTGCCAGCAGTGGCTTAATTTTACTCATGTTGAAACTATAATAAGATCCAAAATGGAAAAATACCTATATGGTAACAATATCCTGGTAGACAGTCAGCATGGTTTTAGGAAAGGGAGATCGTGTCTAACTAACCTACTTGACTTTTTTGAGGATGCAACATTGAAAATGAATAATTGCAAAGCATATGACATGGTTTATTTAGATTTCCAGAAAGCTTTTGACAAAGTCCCGCATAAAAGATTAATTCTCAAACTGAACGCGGTAGGGATTCATGGAAATGCATGCACATGGATTAGGGAGTGGTTAACATGTAGAAAACAGAAAGTACTGATTAGAGGAGAAACCTCAAAATGAAGCGAGGTAACCAGTGGTGTACCACAGGGATCAGTATTAGGTCCTCTGCTATTCCTAATCTACATTAATAATTTAGATTCTGGTATAGTAAGCAAACTTGTTAAATTTGCAGACGACACATAAATAGGAGGAGTGGCAAACACTGTTGCAGCAGCAAAGGTCATTCAAAATGATCTAGACAGCATTCAGAACTGGGCAGACACATGGCAAATTAAATTTAATAGAGAAAAATGTAAAGTATTGTATGCAGGCAAAAAAAAAGTGCATTATAAACTATGAAAAAGACCTAGGAGTTTATATTGACTCAGAAATGTCTTCATCTAGACAATGTGGGGAAGCTATAAAAAAAAGGCCAACAAGATGCTTGGCTACATTGTGAGAAGTGTTGAATTTAAGTCAAGGGAAGTAATGTTAAAACTTTACAATGCATTAGTAAGACCTCACCTAGAATATTGTGTTCAGTTCTGGTCACCTCATTACAAAAAGGATATTGCTGCTCTAGAAAGAGTGCAAAGAAGAGCAACCAGAATTATCCCGGGCTTAAAAGGCATGTCGTATGCAGACAGGCTAAAAGAATTGAATCTATTCAGTCTTGAACAAAGAAGACTATCGTGATCTGATTCAAACATTCAAAATCCTAAAAGGTATAGACAATGTCAACCCAGGGGACTTCTTTGACCTGAAAAAAGAAACAAGGACCAGGGGTACAAATGGAGATTAGATAAAGGGGCATTCAGAACAGAAAATAGGAGGCACTTTTTTACACAGAGAATTGTGAGGGTCTGGAACCAACTCCCCAGTAATGTTGTTGAAGCTGACACCCTGGGATCCTTCAAGAAGCTGCTTGATGAGATTCTGGGATCAATAAGCTACAAACAACCAAACGAGCAAGATGTGCTGAATGGCCTCCTCTTTTTTGTAAACTTTCTTATGTTCTTCTTCTTATGTTCTTATGTTTCATAAAACCAAAGACTTCACCCTCGCTAAACTTGTCATATAAAACGAGTAATGATTGCGATGATTAATTATGTGATTGCATTATAAGAGCACTACTTAAAATGCAGAGCAATTCATTTTATTCCGCCGCCTTTATTCTGCACGTTAGGTTATTCGCTGGAGTGAAAGAAGTCTTGTTAATCGGCTCATTTTAATTTTTAATAAAAACAGTCGGCATAAAACTTATTTAAAAGCAGGTGCATCGTCAAAAAAAAAGTGAAAAATAAATAAATATTAAATTGAAAGACAGTAGCCTACTACACACAATCACACGTTATTAATAAAGATGTTGAAAAGCACAGTGGCTGTAGATATCAGCGGGACTCAGGGATTCATGTATGCACATGTGGCACAGGTAAACGTACACTAGCACCGCAACAGCAGTAAATAAATTATTGTAGACCTCCTAAATAATTAGCTTGGTTTATTGACCGTCCCACTTCGCTTAGGTTTTCTTTCACTGCTGCTCCTGTGTTCTACCGCCCCTCTTTCTATCCGTCGATCTCTTTTTTCCCTGCTTTCACCCGTCCTTCTTTCTCTGTTCTCCTGCATTCTCTGTGCTTTTCTATTTGTCTATTTCCTCTGCTTTTTTATTTGTCTCCGAGGTCTCCTTCTTTAAACAAACAATCGCCTGCCAGTGTGTCCACTTCACCTACGACAGGTTGGGATACTGCTGCTGCAAACTCAAAATCAGTGGACGTGAATAAAAAGACAATTAAAATCAAGCCAAGGTGAAACATACACTACAGTGCCCAAACAAAATCGCATGTGAAAATACCAAATAAATCAACACAAATAATACACACCAAAACAAAAGATATAGATAGATAGATAGATAGATATGAGTAGTGCCCAATGCGCTGGCATGGTTCAAGCAGAGGCAATAGGCAGGATTCTTAGTAGTAATTGCTCTTTATTCAGCTGCTCAAACAGCACTTCTGCACATGTGCTTATAGCAGCACTAACAAGTGCTAGAACTAGGCAGTGACAGAAACACACACACACAAGCAAGAGGGGGAGGCCACCCCTGAACGGCGACAACCAGGTGAGGGTGGCCACGGCAACATTGGGAAACACACGGTAGGGGAGACACAGGGACGCAACAGAAACATGAAAGGTAACCAAATAAACACATTCAATAACTCTCAATAAATAAACAACAACAACAAGGATAGTGTGGTTTGCTTGACCGCACGGCATTCTGGGACACCGCTGCAACAGTTCCTTCTCAGTCCTGCAGATGGCAGCAGCAGGCACGCTACTATATATATATATACAGTACTGTGCAAAAGTTTTAGGCAGGTGTGAAAAAATGCTGTAAAGTAAGAATGCTTTCAAAAATAGACATGTTACTAGATTATATTTATCAATTAACTAAATGCAAAGTGAGTGACCAGAAGAAAAATCTAAATCAAATCCATATTTGGTGTGACCACCCTTTGCCTTCAAAACAGCATCAAGCATCAATTCTTCTAGGTACACTTGCACACAGTTTTTGAAGGAACTCGGCAGGTAGGTTGGCCCAAACATCTTGGAGAACTAACCACAGTTCTTCTGTGGATTTAGGCAGCCTCAGTTGCTTCTCTCTCTTCATGTAATCCCAGACAGACTCGATGATGTTGAGATCAGGGCTTTGTGGGGGCCATACCATCACTTCCAGGACTCCTTGTTCTTCTTTACGCTGAAGATAGTTCTTAATGACTTTCGCTGTATGTTTGGGGTCGTTGTCATGCTGCAGAATAAATTTGGGGCCAATCAGATGCCTCCCTGATGGTATTGCATGATGGATAAGTATCTGCCTGTACTTCTCAGCATTGAGGAGACCATTAATTCTGACCAAATCCCCAACTCCATTGCAGAAATGCAGCCCCAAACTTGCAAGGAACCTCCACCATGCTTCACTGTTGCCTGCAGACACTCATTCATGTACGCTCTCCAGCCCTTCGACGAACAAACTGCCTTCTGCTACAGCCAAATATTTCAAATTTTGACTCATCAGTCCAGAGCACCTGCTGCCATTTTTCTGCACCCCAGTTCCTGTGTTTTCGTGCATAGTTGAGTTGCTTGGCCTTGTTTCCACGTCGGAGGTATGGCTTTTTGGCCGCAAGTCTTCCATGAAGGCCACTTCTGACCAGACTTCTCCGGACAGTAGATGGGTATACCAGGGTCCCACTGTTTTCTGCCAGTTCTGAGCTAATGGCACTGCTGGACATCTTCCGATTGCGAAGGGAAGTAAGCATGATGTGTCTTTCATCTGCTGCAGTGAGTTTCCTTGGCCGACCACTGTGTCTACGGTCCTCAACGTTGCCCATTTCTTTGTGCTTCTTCAAAAGAGCTTGGACAGCACATCTGGAAACCCTGTCTGCCTTGAAATTTCTGCCTGGGAGAGACCTTGCTGATACAGTTTAAGTACCTTGTGTCTTGTTGCTGTGCTCAGTCTTGCCGTGGTGTATGACTTTTGACAGTAAACTGTCTTCAGCAACCTCACCTTGTTAGCTGAGTTTGGCTGTTCCTCACCCAGTTTTATTCCTCCTACACAGCTGTTTCTGTTTCAGTTAATGATTGTGTTTCAACCTACATATTGAATTGATGATCATTAGCACCTGTTTGGTATAATTGTTTAATCATACACCTGACTATATGCCTACAAAATCCCTGACTTTGTGCAAGTGTACCTAGAAGAATTGATGCTGTTTTGAAGGCAAAGGGTGGTCACACCAAATATGGATTTGATTTAGATTTTTCTTCTGTTCACTCACTTTGCATTTAGTTAATTGATAAATATAATCTATTAACATGTCTATTTTTGAAAGCATTCTTACTTTACAGCATTTTGTCACACCTGCCTAAAACTTTTGCACAGTACTGTATATATAGTATACACACACATAATAATAAAAAAAAAGTCAGCAGCAATATACCTAGTCACTTTGTGACACACACAGCTACGGATTAAATGCATTTTATTTTGCGGCAAAGCAACGTGTAAAAGAGCCTAGATAAATCATTATTACTATGCTTGTTTTTTACCGAGGTGCGTGCCTCTGGTGCCTTAGCTGGCTACACACATTCTTGAACACTCACTAAATATTACTTTACACTGACTCACAATGTGTCCCTAAAATTGAACTCAACTGTACCTTATGAAGTATATTAAGAACTATATGTACACAAGATTCACATTTTTATTTTTTAATGCATGCTGAAATAATAATAACTAGATGGTTACTTTACAAGTAAAGTTGTGGGGCTTGCTTTATTGGGAAAGTGGTCAAAGTAGCTGATTTGTGTCAAAAGTCACATTGGTTACTAATTGCCTCATGCTCTATGTGCTATGTGCTATAAATTTGAAATTTCTCAAAGTTCTATGACAGTTAATTCAACAGTGGGAAGTAGCCTACTGAAAGAAGTTGATGCGGTTACTAAAACAGATGTACCTCTTGATTGGTAGATGCCATTCCTGTTTTGATTTCATATTTGAATAGCTGAGAAGTAGAGAAAGATTTCATTTACTCTAAGTATTTGTCTAACTTATTGAAAGTGGTCAAAACGGCAGTTATTTCTAAAAGTTCACAGAAAACGTAGTTGGTGCGGTTACTAAAACAGGTGTACCTCTTGATTGGTAAAAGTAATTTCTGTTTTGATTTCATATTTGAATAGCAGAGAAGTAGAGGAAGATGTCATACCCTCTAACTTTTTGTCTTACTTGTTGGGAAAGTGGTCAAAGTAGCTTATTTGTGTCAAAAGTTACATCATTTACAGTAAATAGAATGTTGGAAGTCTGGGAGTTTTTAAACAATGGGGAGCTTTAGAATGTTGAAAAAGTCCCATTAAAGTGAATGAAGATGGACAAAAAAGCACAAAAAGCTTAATAGTTTAAAAAGTATAAAATATATCAAAAAGTTGTATACAAGCACACTATTGCAGACCGGTCTACACGTTTTAAAGTTTGAACAGTGTTTCTAGCCTAAACAGTGTAAGAGGAGTAGCGTGCCAAAGAATAAGAAGAAGAAGAAGAAGAAGTAGTATGTCAAAGATTTAAAGTGGGGACTCTTGCTTCGCAAGCCCCACTAATAATAATAAAAACCCATCAAATTCACACAAATATAATCGTTAAACACCTACAACGGAAAGATATGCACTCGCCGTACTCGTACCATATTCTATTTTCCTTTTGTTATGTCAGATCGGGAGATGAATTGCATCAAAATAAAGGTGATGAATTGCTATTTAATATGTTAATAGTACATAATACGTTATTGAGATATTTTGATTTTAAACACGAAGTTTCGTTTCCACCTTTCTGTTGATAAAGGAAGGGAATGCAGTGTATCATACTCTGTTGTTCAATGACGTGTTTGGTCACGTGACTGTACAGGCCCGCACTAAAATAATTACCAAAAAAGTGTCTATTGAAAAAATTGTATTTTGTTTAAGAAAATACTGGCAAAAACAACAAGCTAAGAACATAAGAGCAAGAAATGTTTTAGCACTACATTATATATATATATATATATATATATATATATATATATATATATATATATATATATATATATATATATATATACAGTGCCTTGCAGAAGTATTCACCCCCCTTGGACTTTAACACATTTTGTAGTGTTACAACCTGGAATTAAAATTGATTTAATTAGGATTTTTGTCACTGATCTACACAAAATAGTCCATAATGTCGAAGTGGGAAAAAAATCTACATAATTTTCAAAATTATTTACAAATAAAAAACTGAAACGTCTTGATTGCAAAAGTATTCACCCCCTTTGCTGTGACACCCCTAAATAAGCTCCGGTGCAACCAATTGCCTTCAGAAGTCACATAATTAGTTGAATGGAGTCCCATGATCTCAGATTAAATACACCTGTTTCTGGAAGGCCCCAGAGTTTGTTAGAGAGCATATCAAAACAAACAGCATCATGAAGACCAAGGAGCTATCAAAACAAGTCTGGGATAAAGTTCTGGAGAAGCACCAATCAGGGTTGGCTTATAAAAAAATATCCCAAACTTTGAACATCCCCCGGAGCACCGTTAAATCCATTATTAAAAAATGGAAAGAATATGGCACAACCGCGACTCTGCCTAGAGAAGACCATCCACCAAAACAATGACCAGGTAAGGAGGGCATTAGTCAGAGAAGCAACCAAGAGGCCAATGGTAATTCTGAAGGAGCTGAAGAGATCCACAGCTGAGATGGGAGAAACCGTCCATGGAACAACTATAACCCGGACGCTCCACAAAGCTGGGCTGGAGTGGCAAGAAGAAAGCCATTGCTGAAAGCCATTGCTTCGCTCCTGTCCTCCGCCTGTGTGTGGATTACCTCGCCCTGTGTGATGGGCCTGCCTGCTATTATATATATATATATATATATATATATATATATATATATTATTAAACTGTACTTTTGAAATCATGAATTTGTTTTTAAGAACAAGTAGTATGCTCCCTGACTATTTGAGGGACTCCTTCTGAATCATATTTTATGTTAATTCAAATCATGTGATGAATACTAACCATATATGGACTGTATTATTATTATTATTTGTTTATTTAGCAGACACCTTTATCCAAGGCGACTTACAGAGACTAGGGTGTGTGAACTATGCATCAGCTGTAGAGTCACTTATAATTACATCTCACCCGAAAGACGGAGCACAAGGAGGTTAAGTGACTTACTCAGGGTCACACAATCTGTGGCTGAGGTGGGATTTGAACCGGGGTCTCCTGATTACAAGCCCTTTTCTTTAACCACTGGACCACACTGCCTCCTATGTATATACTGTATAAGTATTTATTTTTTTTTTTTTATTGTCACTGCCAAAAATGCACTGATTTGCCTGACAGTCACACAAACAAATCTTACTGAAAGCGTCACCTTTGCTTAAGATATTAATTACTCAGTAAAAACACCCTCCGACTCCTGTTTGTAAATGAGAGAACTGTCAGCATTATTTTGTATCATTTCGGATGTATTTTCTCCTGTTTTAAAAGTGTGCTTTTGATTGGCTGATTTGGCGCCACTAGTCTCCTCAAGTCTCCACTGGTGCGCCATGCAGTGGCTTGAAACCTAGTCTCCTGAAACCAAGTTCCAAGCAACAAAGTGGCTCCCTCAGCTTTAAAATTAAGTTAAACAAACCAAATGTTTAATTACAACTTTTTTTCTTAATAAGAGCGTACATTTTATATATATATATATATATATATATATATACACACATACACTATATATTTATATACACCAATACACTATATATATATATATATATATATACTGTATGTGTGTGTGTGTATATATATATATATATATATATATATATATATATATATATATATATATATATATATATATATATATACATACAGTATACACACACATACTGTTTTTTTTTCTTTCTGCTTATGCAGTTTAGTAGTATGCATCCTAGTAGCCTACACTGTGCTACATAAAATTGGAAGACTTCTAACAAAAGAGCAGAAATAGAATAAGCAACCTTTAAACTTTAAACTCTTTTTTTTTTTTTTTTTTAGAGCTCAACTCGGTAAAATATACTCACTAGCCTAGCGAGCGAGTAAAAAAAAAAAAAATGTATGGAAAATCTAGCAAGTATATTTCTTGCGAATAACCTGAAAACATAGCGACACATGCAAATTAGGCTGTGACATCACAAAACATCACAGGGAATTCCCTTTGACTCGCTAGAATTTGCAGTGGATGGAAAACCATTTTTTCGCCCTTATGTCGCTGCTATTTTTGTAGCAATTTTACAGAGTAACTTATAAACTCGCTCGATAAATGGATGGAAAGCACACTATAGCTGTTTTAAAACAAAGCTTAAATGTTAAAAATAACACAAATTATTTTTTTAATTAAAACAAATATTAGTTGACCACTGTGTATTTCTTTAAATAGCCATTTTTTAAATTTAATTAAAAAAAAATTACATTATTCTGTGATATGACGATAACCGCTGTATATTTTTTGATGTTTATCATACCGTCATAATGTAATACCGTGACATCCGTACTACAAGCGATCTCTTAACGATATGATGTCTCTACACTTTAAAGGCGCAGTTATCGACACGTAATGAAATAGGCCTATATCTGAGTATGTACCATGAAAAATAATATTATCATACTTCTGTGTGCTTTCAGCTGTTTAGAAAATGCAGTAGTGAATTGAACAAAACAAAATTCCCAGTTTTTCAATCTGGAAATCTGGTAACCCTAAATGTAGCCTATAGGCTTAATGATACAGTAATGTAAACACAGTAGGATTGTTGTATGCATTGCAAAGCACTTTGATAAAAGCGCTATATAAAAACTAATAAATACACAAATTCATCTGTGTTGTAATTTATATAATATGTGTGATCTGCACTTTAAAATATATATTTTTAAAGACATGTTCTATGTGCTATGCACAGAGTTTAAACAACTTATTTTGGGCAGCGAGTTGCTTTTTTAAAATATTGTTTGTGCTATAAATATATTGATTATGAATTGTATGTTTGTTGTTATTTATGTCAGTTGTAACCTTGCCACTTGAAATCCATTCCACTGCAGGACTTAAGTTTCAACCAGACATGTCCTAAAAGGTCAATTAAATAAGGAGAAGTCTGGTTGAAACAAAGTCATGCAATGCATAAAATGCTCTGCAGAATTATTACATTTTTTTTATATACAGCTTGTTGAATAAAGCTATTTCTTCAACATATATGTTAGAAATGTGTTAATTATTTGATATGATTAGTTTTTATTTTATATGTATTTTTATGACTGATAAATTATTCCTGAATACTAACATTTTTCTACTTTCAATTTACAAAAACACTCAGGGGTAGCAAATCTTGGCATGTGCAATCCATTCCACAGCAGGATTGTTTCATCCTGACTTGTCATTTAAATAAGGAATGGTAACTGAAACCGTCTTAACTTTTTTTTTTAATTAATCAATTTCTTTTCTTTTTTTTTAACAAAAGAATTGATTGCAAAAACTGCATTAAAGTAACGTTAAGGTTACTCAAGCAAAACCCTCAAAAGTGAGGAAATTACGAGTTAAGGTTGACAGCAACCTTAACTCTGCACCATTATGTGTATGTATGACATCACATATGACATCACTGATGACATAACTAATCACATGACAAATGCTCTCCGAAGACTGGCCATAGGAACATAACACTGGGAAACCGTTCACCATAACTTAGCCCCAAAGCATCTGGTAGTTGATCAGTGTAATCCAGATCAGTAATAGTGATTTAAGATCACCAGTGTCTGTGGAGTTATAACGGACTAGCCAATTATCAAATTATTATGGATGAAAGATGAAAGAAAGAGAAAAATAAGTATCAACTGTGAAACATGATTTTAAAATAGACATTACAAAGTTATTAAATCCATAAACAAAACAGCAAATGGTATGAACTCAACAAATGTATTGTGACAGAAATACAATGATTCTTGGTAGTAAATCTCCCTCCCAACCTGTGAGGGCAGCAAGAGTTCCCTGGACGGGCTGGCCTGGCTGTTCTTTCTCAGGGTTCAAGGAAAGTCGTCCATGTAGAAAGAGGGTGGAACTCCGTTGCATTAATGCATTGACCTGGAATGGGAAACGATGTGGCAGTCGCAGATTGGAGGGGTGACTGCACACGTTTACCAAAGGGTCATGTGTGACGGCATAAAAAGGGAAGGAGAGACGCAATCTGTTCCTTCTCTTTGGTTTTTGTTATTGAACCTGAAAGGACCCATGAGAGACCCAGTGATAAAAAGTACCGTGAGTGTTTTGTTTGTTTGTCTATAGTTGGTTGGTTGTTTGTTATTATTAGACGGCTAACACGTTCCAGAGCTGTTGCCAAGGGCCAGCACAAAACCCAGAGCAGCACTTCACTTTTGTCACGAATAAACTTGTATCACCCACCATGGGCACTACAGCACGCAGCCAGGACTGGTGACTATGTTTTGTACATTGTGGGAAAGATACGTGTGTTTATTATTTGGGACTGAAAACCCATCAATTTACTTCCAGTGCATTACACATTGTTGTGTATTGCCTGGAGTTATTGTTTGGTCACCAGACCAGGATTGTAATTAATAAAACCATTTTCCAACTGGATTACAATTCTCTGTCTGTTCATTGCGCACTGCACCACTCCTGCACCTGTAAACAATCAACCACTTTGCCACATGTATTTATATAATTAGCATACTAAGTCTATTGTCATTACAACTGTTCCACCAATTACTTTTGGACATAAGAAACGTCCCAGTACAGTATATGTACTGGGACAGTATAGGGCAGCAGTGTGGAGTATTGGTTAGGGCTCTGGATTCCTGACCGGAGGGTCGTGGGTTCAATCCCAGGTGGGGCACACTGCTGCTGTACCCTTGAGCAAGGTACTTTACCTAGATTGCTCCAGTAAAAACCCAACTGTATAAATGGGTAATTGTATGTAAAAATAATGTGTAAAAAATAATGTGATATCTTGTAACAATTGTAAGTCGCCCTGGATAAGGGTGTCTGCTAAGAAATAAATAATAATAATAATATATAGGAATTATGACAAAGCATTTGCAAACTTTTAACTTTGAAAACACAAATTATTTTTAAAGATTAGCAAAGTGTGGTGGAAGTTTCATTTCCAGACCCTATAACAGAGACTCAGGCTTTACAGACAAAGTGGAGTAAAACAAAAGCTTTTATTAAGTCTGCAGACTGGAGTTTCAACAGAGCAACGCAGGCTCTGCAAGCAATCGCAAAGAAGCTCTCCCTTTCTATATCTATCTTCTCCTTATATAGGCAGTTGTTCTGAGCGTACGTGACTTTTGTCACATATCAGCTAGTTAAACGCATGCAAGCATCCTCTTCAATACCTGTAGGCAGCCAGACTAGACTTGTGGTTTATCTTAAGTTTTGTTTACCAACTTCTTCCATTGGTTACTGGTTTGTTAAGTCAGTTGCTATGGGACGTTGGTCCTTTACAAACATACTGATTGGTCCTTACATGGCTGATGCGACATGAGCTCCCACAAGTCTAGCCAGCTGAAACCACAAACACTTCTTTACATTTTATTTCTATATAATACTTTTAATACTTATAAAAGTCAAAACACATATTACTTGATAACTCTTTTTCTACCTATCGTATTGGCACCTCAGACATAAGAAAACAAACAGAAAGCAAAGAGTAATTTTCCCAGCACATTCCCTCCTTTTGTAATAACATTACAACCATAAGGCAGAAAATTACAATACATCATCAGCCATTTCATGAAAAGGATCAGTGTCATCACCATCATTACACTGACCTTCAGTGGTAAGCAGAGGCATAGTTAAGGCATTATCCATGACTTTGGTACAGAGTTTAATACAAGCAATTAAAAGCATTAATGCAATTAACACCACTAGACCATATATAATCCAGTGGAATAGCGTATCCTCCAGTTCAGTTCTGTATGTTTGGAGGAGTGATTCGTCTCATGCCACGGTGAATAAGAGGGGGGCAGGGCATGTCTTTTTCTTCTATGGGCAATGTGGTTACCAGTACTATTCTCTTTCCGATCATTAGTTTCTCCGGCTTGATCTTCAAGCTCCGTTAGGATCAGGATGAGGGACAATGTCAGTATGCCACTGAATAGAAGCGCGGCTGCAGACCGTGAACTCCAGTTGTTCCATGGCCAAGGTCTACGGTTAGAGGCGTTAGAGGCCTCCAGTGGGCGGTACATCCTTTTCGGGGTCGTGGGGTACCTTCCTGCAGTGACTGACGTGGACCCACGTAGACCTCTCTGCGACCTTAACCGGTGTTGGCGTTGTCAGCAGCACTTGGAATGGACCCGCCCAGCGCTGTTGGTGCCAATATTTCCTCCGGAGATCCTTGACCACCACCCAGTCCCCAGGATGGAGATTGTGTCAGGGTCCCTCAGCTGGATCAGGCAAGGCAACTCGTACCCTTTAGAAAAGATTCTTAAGCACATTATTAAGGGCCACACAATACGCCATTAACTCATCATCGCATCCCTGGAGGGTCAGCTGGTGCCTGGTATGAGGTAAATGGTTAGGCATACACATTACTCGTCCAGTCAGAACCTCATGCGGACTCAGGCCATGTGCAGAATGAGAGCGTCCTCTCACGTACATCAAAGCCAGAGGAAGAACCGTCCCCCACGCCAGCACTGTTTCAGCGCAAAGTTTAGTCAGCTTACTTTTGAGTGTCTGATTAGCGCGTTCCACAGCGCCCCACTTTGCGGGTGGTAGGCGCAGTGTCTTTTTAGGTCAATATGAAAAGAGGCCCCCAGACAGTCAATTATTTCGTTCACAAAATGTGACACATTGTTTGAGCTCAATTTCATGGGCACTCCATATCGTGGTATACATGGTCAAAGGGCTGGTTTGGTTTGGGATGGCCTGCCATGGGAGCACCGGTTCCTTTCCCCATGTTGTTCTGCATACATATAATACATTTAGAACAGTACTGTTCAGCAAAAGTAGTAAACTCAAAACAAAACCAAAATTTATAAACATAGTTCACTACCCCTCCTTTGGACACATGGTCAAGACCGTGTGCCCACTTACACATTAAGGGATAGCAGGTAATGGGCAGGATGGGTTTGCCATTTGGACCCAACCAGAGACCACTCTCCGTCTGACCGCCAAGCTGTTTCCATTGGCGTTTTTCCTTGTCATCAGCAGACGCCTGGAGGTCAAGGATGTCCTGTAAGGAAAAAGGCTGATCTACAACAGAGGAAATGAGCAATTGTTGGACCAGAAAAGAACTGTCACATGTTGCTGCTGCCTTAGCCGCAACATCAGCTCGTGCGTTACCTAGGGAGAAAGCATCAGTGGAGTTAGTGTGCGCTGCGCATTTTACTACAGCGATTGTTTTAGGCCGCTGTATGGCCTCTAGTAGGTTCCTTTGTGTCGCTGTTAAACTTTGTTTAAGCTCACCAAAGGCCTGCCTGCTCTCACCAGTCCAGACAATAACATCACTCATTTTTAGTTGGTTAGTATGTATTAAGTCCTGCATGGGCTGTGCTTTTGTAGCATAGTCAAGTATCCAAGTCCTGCAATAACCAGTCATTCCTAGGAAAGTCATCATTTGTTTTTTTTGTCACTGGTTGTGGTATTTTTATTATTGCTTCAACTCTGTCACGGCTCAGGGACTTCCCCTCGGCTGACAGCCTGTGACCCAAATAGGTAACTTCCTGCTTACAAAGCTGCAGCTTGATTTTGCTGGCCTTGTGCCCTTCTTGTGCAAGAAAATATAGTAGAGCCTTAGTATCGGTTTCGCTTGCTTCAAAGGATTCAGAGCACAGTAATAAATCATCGACATACTGTAGTAGCTTACTCCCTGCGGGGGGCAAGAATCCTGCTAAATTTGCCTGCATTGCTGCACTAAACACAGCCGGGGACTCGGTGTAGCCCTGTGACAAGTCCATTGTTTGCCCTCAAACGTGAAAGCAAACCATTCTTGAGAACCCTTCTCGATTGGGATACTAAAAAAAAGCATTTGCCAAATCGATAACAGAAAACCATTTTGCTAGTGGGGGAACATCAGAAAGGCAAGTAATGGGGTTTGGTACAATCGGGGTTCTTTGGTGTACAGCTAAATTAATTTCGCGGAGATCTTGTACAAATCGCCATTCTCCGTTAGCCTTCCGGACTGGGAGAATTGGAGAGTTGCATCTGGCCCCTGTGGCGGGCACTATAGCTCCCCTCCTCACCAATTCTTCATGGAGGGGTCGAATACCTTCAACAGCTTCCCTTCCAAGGGGGTACTGTTTTCGCTTGGGTCGGTGGGTGCTTCTTGGCTCAACTACTAATGGCTCACAGTTCTTAATGCGGCCAAAATCATTCTTACTAGTGGGCCAGAGCTGTTGGGGAATGTCTTTCAGCCAGTCAGGATCAGCTTCCTCTGTTACTGGCATTAGATATTCCAGTGACAGCTCTAGTGCTACTCTGTGGCAGGCCCAGGCTCCCCTTTTTAACAGCCGGTATGCTTTACCGGAGGGGGAGTACTCGCCTTTTTCTGTAGGAACCCAGTCTCTTAACTGGGATAATTTTAGCACCCATGGACCCAAATCCTTCCACGCATATCCGTGATGTTTCGCCAGTGATACATGCGGGGCTGTCCCCTTTATTTCATATACCTTTTGTTGTGCTATAGTTAAGTAAATGGATAGCGCGGCAAAATCTCTAGACCAATATAGATACTGTGATTCTAAATATTCTACATACACGGGTGTGTAATCGAACCATTTATTTTCAAATTCAAAATCTCTTTGACCATGTGAGTACAGAGCGGTGCAGTGCGTTCGTGGTGCAGGCATAATTTCATGCTGATCTCCCCATAATTCAACAGTGAGTTGCTCTAGCTGTGCAGTTCGAGTTCCTGGCAGCAGGTCCCACGCATAGAGCCAGTCTGACCGACTGGCACACATGGTGGCACACAACTGGTATACATTAAAGACACATCAACAGTGATGGCCTCAGGGTTACATTCAATCTTTATTCGTAGGGCCGCCAGCAAATCTCTACCACACAGATTCACTGGGCACAGTCGGGAGTATATAAACGAGTGCATCACAAACATGTTATTACATCTTACACTCACTACTTCTGTAAGCATTTCCCTGTTAGCTTGGCCAGAGGCCCCAATCGTTAAAACAGAACTACTTGACAACTTCAAATGCTGAACATTCTCTTGTTTTATTACCGACCTTGCAGCTCCTGTATCTATCAAAAAAATGTCTTTACCTGCTACATTTAACATTACCTTTGGGCTTGTCTCAATTTTAAATATTAAGGGACATATCACTTGCAAAATGCCCTACCTGGCCGCACGTAAAGCATTTATCATTCCGTTTCCGGTCATTGTTAAATGCTTGACCCACTGGGCCCTTACCGTGCCATTGTTGTTGCTCCCTGCCCCGACTGTCCCGTCCTCCTCTGCCCGCCCCACGTCCTCCTTGTCTGTGTGTTTGACCTTGATAATATTGTAACTGCACCATTTGCAGTTTTCCTTGTTTCTTTTCTTTGTCTTCTTTCTTTTTCTGTGCTTGTGCGCCTTGTTGCCGGTTCTGATGTACGATGTGTGCCAAAAGATTGTCCAGAGTTCCGGTTTCCCATCCAATGCAGGATTGAGCCACTGGTTCCCGGAGGTCGGGTTTTATTCCATTCATGATGACTGCTTTCAGCATTTCGTTAAAATGTCCCTGTGAGGGTTGTAATCCGCTATGATCTCGGTAACACTTAAGTAAACGAGCGTAATAGTCATCCCATGACTCATCATTGCCTTGTTTACAGTTATGTATTACAGTCCAGTCTGACAGTACAGGCCACTTTTCAGCAATGCGTCCCAGGAGATCATTGAATTGTCGGTCATAATCTCCATCATCTCTATATTGTAAAGTGATCTCAAATGCACCACTGACTGCCTGCCAATCCAGCTTCAGTTTACGGCGCAATACCTGACCTATTTCGCCAGCACTGGGACGGTACATTTGAACCAACGCCCGTACCTGTGTAACGAACTGTCCAGAGTCCTTGCGGTGGTCCAGCAGATCTTTGGCAATGTCATTCATTTCCCCGATGTCCCAGTCTCGCTGGACATCGACTGTGGGTCTCCAGTCGTCATACCCTGCATGGCCCGGGGCCGGTCTCGGTTGAGGGTTAGGATACGTTATCAAGGGATGCAGCTCGGTTCTCGTATTCTTCTTTGTCTTTGTCCCTGTTCGGGAACTTGTGGTATATTGGTTGGTGGCTGCTGAAGTGAATTGACTGAGACGAATGTCATCCTCAGCGGATGTAACCGTGCTGCTGCTGCTGTCTGAGTCATTTCCTTCTTCATGGTTGGCAGGATGTGGGGGCGGTGCAGTAGGCAGGACGTGGCTAGAATAGGGAGGGGGAGCAAGGCGTTCTAACTTGTGTGACCTATTCTTACCCTTTTTTTTGTGTCATTTATCGTCTGTATCATCAATTCTTTCCCTTTTTCTTATTTCTCTAATTCTTCCTACACGTGACTAATTTACTTGTACTTAATGTTCCACCAATGTGGAAACTTGACTTGTCATACCATAAATCGTTTTGGCTCAGGGGACCTGGCCCCCACCTATCATGTATTTTTCTCTGGCATCCTGTCAGACTGGTACAGTCAACTGCTGTACTGCTTTTTGCCACGCCCATTATTAATTTCCTAGTGTATTCTGTGTCTTTCTAATGTATCACTCCAAACATAACATAACACTCGATATCAATAAAATAAGCACAGATAGCATATTCAGACAAACACAAACCGGGGGGAAAAACAAAGGAAGAAAGAGAGAGAGACAGAGAAATATATCAGTCAATTTACCTATATTCAATGAATAATTCTTTCGTGACGTCTTATCTTAGGCGTTGCGGCTACAACCGTCAACTCAACGCCTATTTTAATCAGTGCTTTACGGCTCTCAACCTACACTATATACTGCGCCTATAACCAACAGTATTTAGACATGTCTTATTTAATCAGTGCTTTACGGCTTTTAACCAACACTCAGTGCTTTACAGCTTTTAACCAACACTACACAGATCTGATTGTATTAATCCAATAAGTCTAACCTACCGTCTCTGTCTGTTCGGGATACTTTATCCGCCTCGCCGGTGTCCTCAGACAGATCCAGAGCGGACTCCGTCCGTTTACAGAACGCGGTAGTCCTGACCTTAGTATTTGTTAAGGTCCCGTCGACAGTTGACTCTGTTTCCCAGGACAATCAGCGGGCGGAGTTCAGTATCCCATCCTCGTCACCAAATTGTGGTGGAAGTTTAATTTCCAGACCCTATAACAGAGACTCAGGCCTTACAGACAAAGTGGAGTAAAACAAAAGCTTTTATTAAGTCTGCAGACTGGAGTTTCAACAGAGCAACGCAGGCTCTGCAAGCAATCGCAAAGAAGCTCTCCCTTTCTATATCTATCCTCTCCTTATATAGGCAGTTGTTCTGAGCGTACGTGACTTTTGTCACATATCAGCTAGTTAAACGCATGCAAGCATCCTCTTCAATACCTGTAGGCAGCCAGACTAGACTTGTGGTTTATCTTAAGTTTTGTTTACCAACTTCTTCCATTGGTTACTGGTTTGTTAAGTCAGTTGCTATGGGACGTTGGTCCTTTACAAACATACTGATTGGTCCTTACATGGCTGATGCGACATGAGCTCCCACAAGTCTAGCCAGCTGAAACCACAAACACATCTTTACATTTTATTTCTATATAATACTTTTAATACTTATAAAAGTCAAAACACATATTACTTGATAACTCTTTTTCTACCTATCGTATTGGCACCTCAGACATAAGAAAACAAACAGAAAGCAAAGAGTAATTTTCCCAGCACAAAAGATTTATAAAAGTCTTAAGATTAAAAGATTAAAAAGAACATTAAAACAGAAAAAAAATTAAATTAAATACACACAAACTACTTTTCTTATAAGAAGATATACATACACTGGAAATTATATTCTTTAGCCATACAAACTTAGACTGCACTCAGATAAACAAAGAAATAAGATATTAGATATAACAGACATTTTAATGTAAAATGTGTAAATAAAAAATGATAAATACAATTATATATCATATAAAGTGACTGAAGTATAGATTAAATGTCTGTACATTGTATTTCAAAAGTGGTTAAGTCATCAGAGATGTCATCAGTGATGTCATACATATACAAAATGGTGAAGAGTTTTTGCAGTGTGTGTGTGTGTATATATATATATATATATATATATATATATATATAATTTGTGGTAAAGGGGGTGTTGCTTTGCCACGTTCAGGATCTTCTAGTGCAAGAAATATTCTACACAGAATATACTGTGATACCTGGATGTTTATTTTTCTTACCACAAAGCAAAACAGAGTAAACAAAATAAAACCTAGCTCCGTTAAAAGAGCACTAACTGTTTTTAGTTTATTCCTGACTCTTAAATGGGATGGCTAAGTCATTTACCGATTTAAACAAACATGTACATACCATACCAGTAAGAATGCTGTGTTTCTTTAAACACCAAACTGAGGCAGGGTCTATCCACATGGGTCTATTCGCCTTCACACAGACTACCTGAATACATTATTACATGTCTTAAATACTCATGCTTAATTGTATTTAGGTGCTGCTGCTTAGTGTCTTAATATACAATCATCTAAATGCACCTTGGGAAATGTGGTCCCGACCTCCCCATTTAACTTTGGGACTACATTTCGCTTTCACGAGACCAATATGGGATATTGGTCTTATGTATCGTCCTTCTACAACCTTTCCCCACACTTTACTACAATATATATATACAATGTTGCATTTTTCTACTCTGATTCATTATGGGCATCACCAATTTACTCAAAGTTTCCACTAGTGTTTTCTACTATTAGAACAACCTTGATTTGCATAAACTGGCAGAAGGCACAGGTGTTGTACTCCATCCATCAACAGTCCAAAGCACTTTGACCATTGTTCCATAGTCCAATTTCTGTCCTGATTTCAAGAGTGACCTTCGTACTGTTGATTTGATGGACAACGACATCTGTGCCTTCTGCCAGTTCTGTTGTCAATTCAACACTTGTCTTCTTTCTATTCCTTAAGGATATTATCTTCAAATATTGCTCATCCTTGTTAGTCAGCTTTTTGGGTCTTCCAGTCCTGGGTTTGTCAATTACAGATGATGTTTCTCTGTACTTTGATTATGCTTCGGATACCACACCTTGAAAATCGAGTGATGCAAGCTGTTTCACTCAATGGTTTTCCTTCTTTATGCAAGTCAAGGTTGTTATAGTAGAAAACACTAGTGGAGGCTTTCATGTTTTTGTGATGACTTCGATAGACATCCTAGATTGCTGTAGCCAGTGCTGTTCCATATCGCCTTTCCTGTAGTGAACAAGACAGTTCCAGAAGTGTATTTTTTTAAATTGACAGCTACCTGTTAGCAATGGATACCTTTCATAATTTGAATGTTCGAAAGGGCTATACTTGCCACTCCCTTCCTGTGTCAGTTGGGGTATTTTTTAACAATCTCCAATTTTTCTGAGAAAGTTCTTGAAAAATGATTCGTAAACAAATCGACTATGATGTCTCTGTTGTCTGATGAATTATTTTTTAATTTGTAAAAAGCAATGCTAAATATTCTCAATATAATTCTCAATAACGGTCTATAATATTAGCAATATCATGCGAAATTCAGTTATTCTTACACCACTTACCCTAGCATATTTATATCCTCCCTCTGCTTACTAATGATTGGATAGCTGCAAAACCAGGGCCGATCTTTGACTCTCCCATTGGTCAAACCTACTCAAGACCTTCAACTGTTTATGTCCCGCCTCGGCTCACTTATGATTGGACTGCCGCAGAGAAAATGCAGATCTTCTATTGGTTGATTTTATTTTATATATATAAAAAAAAAAATTCTGCACAATTTAAATTGTAATAAAAATATAATTGCGATCAACTATGTAGTTGATTAATTGGTCCGATTAATCTGTTGATCGGAGCAGCCCTGGAGGGGTCGTGGGTTCAGTCCCAGGTGGGGGACACTGCTGCTGTACCCTTGAGCAAGGTTGCTGCAGTAAAAACCCAACTGTATAAATGGGTAATTGTATGTAAAAATAATGTGATATCTTGTAACAATTGTAAGTCGCCCTGGATAAGGGCGTCTGCTAAGAAATAAATAATATACTGTATATATATATATATAAATCAGTCCTTAGAAATTCTGGCATGTAATTGGTTAAAACTGCATCTCATATCCAAAAATAGATCCAACTATTGCTCTCGTGATGCTGTTTACGGTCAATAGTTTCTTTACAAACTCCCTCAAATTCCATCATCACGTTGAACGTCCTTCCTCTCTTCACAAACAAAGCAAAATGGTGGACAACAGAAAATTAATTACAAAATATACTACAAAACAAAGATGCTGCAAACACTAAAATCATCATAAAAACTTTGCTTTCATGTTTTCTGATTTCCTAAATATCAAACAAATCCAACTCGACAATGTAAATAAATACAACGTTCACAAACTCAACGAACTCCTCCTGAGAATTCTGTGCCGCAGTGAGAAATCAGACGGACAGTTGTATGCCAAAAAACTTTAATAACTATCTGCTATGGACTTCAAAAACATTACTTTCTTGACTGATTCATAAAACAAATATGGACTGCAGACCTCGTTTCATAGTGGGAAACCCTCGGAACGAACTACAGTTACCTCCAGGGGACAAGTCTGCAGCTTCGGGCATTATATTCCCCCGTTGCGGGACCTTAGTTTCCCACTACACGCCTCCTCTCCATTCCATATTAACTATATATATATATATAAGCTGTTAGGCGAGATTAGAGCAGGCGCTAATTAAGTTTGTCATGTTTACAGCTGCTGTATTGCGCAGCACAACTGCGCTCTTTGGTTGCTAGGTTACAGACTGCCAGAAGTGGGTGCGCTAAGTGAGCCGCTCAGAGCCAGTGTTGCCAACTGGACTGGTTTTCCGCCCAATTGGGCAGTTTTTCATTCCGTTTCGCAGGAGAGAACGAGGACGAGTTTGTTTTATTTTTAACATAATGAAACAGTGTTTTGTCAAACAGAGGATCTCTGCACATTGAATCAGAATCAGAGTAAGACCAGACACAGCCCCCCTCTCCCTGCCCTGTTAAGTGTCCACCAATAGGATTGTGGTTGTTTTTTTTGTTGTTTTTTTTAAAGGAAAACAGACCAACAAAAGTAGGTCCTATATTTTGAGTGATTTAACCCCTCTGATCCGCCAAGAGAAAGATACCCATACTAAAGTTGCATCCTGGCTTTAATTTTTATATGCTTTCTCTCTTGAACAGGTTGACAGAACAGAGATTATTCGAAGCAGTATAAACCCAGTCTTCTCCAAAGTGTTCACCGTAGACTTTTACTTTGAAGAAGTTCAACGGCTACGGTATGAGGTTTATGACATCAGCAGCAACCACAACGGACTGAAAGATGCAGACTTCCTTGGTGGAATGGAATGCACGCTTGGCCAAGTATGTATTGTGAAGTTTCATTTGACCCTTTTAGCTTTAAGAAGCTGGAATTGTATGACAATAAAAGCCTCTAAATTTCTGTTCTACAGATCAAATTATACTATGATATGTGAACTAATTATTGAGCAAACCCGTAAATGGTAAAGTGTATGTCGATTTCAGTATACAAGATTTTTTACTTTAAGAAAGCTTCTTGATTATAATATGCTAATATTTCACCTTTCGGTTGATGGTTTAGTTCCAGCTCAGGGACATACTAAGTGAATTTCAGTCTCACCAAGGCACTGTGTCAAATAAATTGAGTTCCCACATCACTGTCACAGCTTAAATTAGTTGGCATTTCAGTAGGAAGTCCTACAAATATGCAATACCTATTTGACCTCTAGAACTTGGTTTACTCGAGGGAGGTGATCAGTGTGAAATGTCACTGTCCTTGTCTGAGACATGACTGCGTAATAGTGATAGCATTTCTTCAGCTCCTAGCAATACAGAACCCCTTATTTAATATTAGTACCAGTCTGCTACAGTGCAATATTTGTTCCAAAGGACCACTTTACAGGATGGAAATTCCAAATTCATTGTGCTATAGTTGACTATATCTGGTCTACTAATGGCGCTGCTATAGCTCCGCAGTCTCCCGAGCCAGAGGAGGAAGAGCTGCCGCTGCCAGAGCCCAGAGGGGAGAAGCCGCCGCTTCCGGAGCCCAGAGGGGAGAAGCCGCCGCCCGAGCCCAGAGGGAGGAGCCACCGCCTGAGCCCAGAGGGCAGGAGCCGCCGCCTCGAGCACAGAGGGAGGAGCCGCTTCCGGAGCCCAGAGGGGAGGAGCCGCCTCCGGAGCCCAGAGGGGAGGAGCCGCCGCCGGAGCCCAGAGGGGAGGAGCCGCCACTTCCGGAGCCCAGAGGGGAGGCTTAAAAGCATACCTCCACCACAGCCCCGACCACCACCCCTACGGTCCAGTCCGGCGTCGCTGCAGCCGGTCCCTCACCCCTTGCTCCAGGACACCCTGCCGGTCTTCCTGGACCTCCCTGTGCTGGACCTAGAGCCCAGGAGTATGCAACACTGGCCACAGCTCTGCCCCTGGTTTCCTGCTCCGCTCTCCCGAGCACCCAGACGTCGCTGGCTGCTGCCAGATGTCGCTGTCGCCCCTGTTTGCTGCATCCTCCAGTGCCCCGCCTACGCTCCGTCGCCCCTGTCGAATCGTTGGGTCCCCTGTCGCGGTGCGCGGTCCTTACCTGGCTGGGCCGGGACGGGACCGATCCACCTCAAGTCCGCCCTGGAAGAGGGCAAAAAGGACATTTATGGACTCGCTGGGTGGGTGGTTGTGTTTTAGGGAGGAGGTGGTCGTCGAATGGCCAGTGTCTTGAAAAGACAAGGGGGATGTGTAAGGCAGCTGGTTGTGTGAGACAGCAGGGAGGGGTTAAAACCTCCTGAAGAGAAAATGCACCGCTTGTTACTTTATTGTTTAATTGAATTGTGAATTGTTTTATTATTAATTATCCCCTGCACCTGGGAGCCATTGTCAAATTAGTACCAGGTGCAGGGTATTTAAGGGAAGCAGTCAGTCTGCTCAAGGCTGCTGAGTAGAAGGAGGCAGATGAGGTGCTCTGCTTCCGAGCAGTCGTTGAGAAGTAAGTGCTGTGAAGCCCGCATAGTTTGTTTGTGTTGTGTGCCAGGTAAACGGCTTAGCCGTCCTGCAAGTTAGTCAGGGAATAACCTGTGTAGTAAGTACTCCAAAACGGAGTTAGGTTTTTGTTTTGCATTGGTTTGGTTTTTGTGTTTATTAAAAAATAGCGCAGCGAGAAAATCCATTTCTGTGTACTGGGTCGTAATTTTAAAGGGCACGAACCCGAGTGGCAGCGCTTTTTACATATATATATATATATATACATATACACACACACACACATACAAGTACATATACAAGTAGCTTTCGAGTTAAGGTGGGATACAGCAGTAACTACATAATTATGGGTAATCGGGATATGCAGAGGCAATCAAATCGCTTGAAATTCGCCAAAAGGCTTCTACATTGACAGCGTTTTAAAAGTCAGAGTACAGCAACTGCATACATGTTTTGCCATGTTTGGGGCTCATCAGTGCAGTGATATATACAGTGCCTATAGAAAGTCTACACCCCCTTTCAAAATGTTCACCTTTTGTTGCCTTATAGCCTGGAATTAAAATGCATTAAAATATTTTTTGTTCATGGATCTACTCATCCTATCCCACAACTTCCAAGTGAAAAAAATATTCTAGAAATTTGTAGAAAATGAATTAAAAATAAAAACTGAAATAGCTTGGGTGGATACAATGCCGTGAAAAAGCATTTGCCCCCTGTCTGATTTTCTGCATTTATGCATATTTTTGACACTGAATGTTATCAGATCTTCAACCAAAACCTAATATTAGATAAAAGGGACCCTGAGTGAACAAATGGCACAAAAATTTGATATATATTTTATTTATTTTTTAAAGAAAGTTATGCAACACCCAATGCCACCGTGTGAAAAAGTAATCACCCCCTTTGACTCAATAACTGGTTACGCCACCTTTAGCAGCAATAACTGCAACCAAACACTTCCTGTAGTTATTGATTAGTTTCTCACAGCACCTTGGAGGAATTTTGGTCCACTCCTCCATGCAGAACTGCTTCAACTCAGTGACATTTGTGGGTTTTCGAGCATGAACTGCTCGTTTCAGGTCCTACCACAACATCTCAATGGGGTTTAGGTCTGGACTTTGACTAGGCCATTCCAAAACTAAAAATGTTTTGTTCTTCAACCATTCTGATGTAGACTTGCTTGTGTGTTTCGGATCATTGTCTTGCTGCATGACCCAGCTGTACTTCAGCTCACGGACAGATGGCCTGACATTCTCCTGTAGAATTCTCTGATACAGAGCCGAATTCATGGTTCCTTCAATGATGGCAAGGCGTCCAGGTCCTGATTCAGCAAAGCATCCCCAAACCATGACACTAACACCACCATGCTTGACCGTTGGTATGAGGATCTTGCTGTGGAATGCAGTGTTTGGTTTTCGCCAGACTTAATGGGGCCCATGTCGGCCAGAAAGTTCCACTTTTGACTCATCTGTCCATGGAACATTGTTCCAGAACTCTTGAGGATCATCCAGGTGGTTTTTGGCAAACTTGAGATGAGCATTTATGTTCTTCTTAGTGCGCTATGGTTTCCGCCTTGCTACTCTGCCATGAATCCCATTTTTGCCCAGTGTCTTTCTGATGGTGGAGTCGTGAACACTGACCTTAGCCGAGGCGAGAGAGGCCTGCAGATCCCTGGATGTTGTTCTAGGGTTCTTTGTGACTTCCTGGACGATTTTACGCCTTGCTCTTGGAGAGATTTTGGCAGGACGGCCACTCCTGGGAAGATTCACTACTGTCCCAAACTTTCTCCATTTGGACAATATGGCTCTGACTGTGGTTCGGTGGAGCCCCAGAGCCTTAGAAATGGCTTTGTAACCCTTTCCAGACTGATAGGCATCAACAACTTTTTTTTCCGGAGGTCTTCAGGAATTTATTTTGTTTGTGGCATGATGTGCCTCTAGAACCTGTGTGCTGACAACTTCACTCTGATGGTAAGGGCCAAAATTAGTCAGATTTATATTGGGCAGGGCTGGCCCAAATCAGGCCTGGTTGTTAACCATTGTACTCAACCTAACCTAACTCAAACTAACCAATCACCTTCAAAATCACACACCAAGTTAAGTGGCCTCCACATGATTTCAGGATAAATTCAGCAGTTCCTATAGGTTTCTTCTGCTGGGTAGTGCATTTCAAAGTAAAGACTCAACCATGAGCACCAAGGAGCTTTCAAAAGAACTCTGGGACAAAGTTGTTGAAAGGCACAGATCAGGGGATGGGTATAAAAAAATATCAAAGGCCTTGAATATCCCTTGGAGCACGGTCAAGACGATTAAGAAGTGGAAGGTGTATGGCACCTCAAGACCCTGCCTAGATCAGGCCGTCCCTCCAAACTGGATGATCGAGCAAGAAGGAGACTGATCAGAGAGGCTACCAAGAGGTAAAAACTTTTTTCCCCTTAACAGTATGGAGTATGGTGTGTAGATAAGTGGAAAGAATCCTCATTTAAATGCATGAAATTCTGAAGCACTGAAACAACAAAATGTAAAAAAAGTTCAAGTGGGGGTAGACTTTCTATAGGCACTGTGTTGAAAAAAGTCTGTACGAAATTACGAACACTTGAATTTGGCACAGTGACCAGTCGAATAATTTGCCACCCACAGGAAGACCTATAGTATTAGGGAATGGGTCAATTTCTGAACTACTAAGTCAGTTTATTGATCATTTTATTAAAGATATTGTAAAAGATTTACCCCCTTATTTATCATATACTCGAGATGTGATCAAACTGTTTTACCAATGCATCCCTTGCTTAGATATGTGTGTTATTTTTATAAATTATGTATACAACATACTTATAATGTAGTTGGCTGATAATGTAATTGTTACGCAAATCTAAATGATCCTAAATGGCTTTTAAAGTTCTATAAACTGCGACTTTTTCTTTTGTTACCACAACTTCTGGTCATTTAACTGTTTCTTCCTGGTTTTATAATGTTTCTTATTTTTTAAATTATTTTAAGGCACATTTTTCCTTAAAAAAAAAACAAAAACCCTGATAAGTGTTGTTTCAAACTTAATTTATATCAAAAACTATAAACTATAAAAGTCACTAGAAAAAAATGTCTTAATGACTTATACAGAAATGCACTGAAAACTGTTCTCTGCTTTATTTGCTCTGCATTTCTCTCATGAATTGTAAAGCTTCTTGATAACTCGGACTGTCCGCATTCTGATAGCTTCTAACCTCTTTTTGTCTTTTTTTCTGTACAGATTATATCCCAGAGAAAACTCTCCAAGTCATTACTGAAACATGGGAACACAGCAGGGAAATCCTCAATAACCGTAAGAACATTTTCTCAAAGGGCTTCTCAAATGAATATGTGACAAAAAAAAACACTTCCTAAAAATCTAAGTATCTCTTTTGAGGGCTTCTTTTTTGGTTCAAATTTGACAAATGTAAGACAGAATAAGCATTTTACAGTGGTTGTAGCTAACAAAATGATTTTATAAACCTTAACTCAATATATGGAACTACACTGGGTCACAGAAATTCAGTCAGAAAACAAATGCAATAGATTATTGATTATTTATTAAAACAGGCTAGAAACACTACTACAAGTCACATGATTTAAGTTACATTTATTGGCCTTTGGCCTCACCTTTCGAAGTCCCCTGCCCATGAATTAGCTTGCAGACAAATGGAGAGCCTGGCTGTAGGGAGCCATAGTCAGGTGGGCAGGATAGCTGCCCCCCCTCCCCATTAGACAAAGCCAAAAAAGCAGGTGGAGGCTGAGGAGGGGGTGAACTCTGGCACATAACGGGGACATAGTGGATTGAGGCAAAATATAAGTCCTTTCCTTGCCGATGATTGGACATGTTGTTTATCGAGGGATGAATAAGGAACCAGCTATTCAATTTACAATTTAGTTTTGTATTAGAAGTGCCTAAAGTTTGCTTGATATTAATTTGATTAGAACTAAACTTGTCAGTCAATGTATTGAAAGAATGGAAGAATTTAATTGTTCTTTAAAAAATGCACATTTGATAGCTATATACTGAATTTAGGTTCATGACATGCAAGATTTATAAATGTATTTTTTTTTCAACAATAATTCTAAGCATGTTCTGTATGCTTTGAGCTGAGATTTGCAGTGACCCACTTCAGGATCAAGTGAGACAAAATGCATGATGGGCGATCGTAAGCGGACAAAGTAACAAACAGCCACGCCTGCGTGAAGGTTTCACTTCTGCAAGGAACGTTTCTGTTTAGTCATATTTCTGTTGTTTGAGACACACCATGAGCCAGATTGCAGCAGGGATGAAGAAACAGTTCCTCTAATCAACATTTGAGCCAACTATTCAATCCAGAGAAGCTTGGATGGAAGCGTCCTTTAACAAGCTGCTTCCGGGGCATTGCGTACGCATATTGTGTACTAGCTTCAGTTACCCAGGTCGACCCTGCTTCTTCAAAAAGCAGTTTGAAATCGCATAACCGACTCGCTTGACACGGGCCACGACCCAGGTATGGTTCAAACCAGGTAGAACATGCCAGTGTGAAAAGGGCTTAACACAGTATAACTTAAATAATCAAAGACTTGTTGTATGTTACTATTCAGCTTTTGAAGACTAGACCATAGTTTTCTTTAAAATACAATGGAATACTTTGTACATTTTCTTGCCAATATAGGGGTTTGTCAGAAAGCAGAAAAACAACACTTTCCATCTATGGAACAGGGCATTTTAAAGTTGATTATTTAATCTCAGTAGAGCCTTATTAGAAGTGCTTGGCATTATGTAGCGCTCTAGTTTGAAGACCCTTTTGTTGTGGCTACCGTAGTCTCTCTGTACATGACTTTAAAAGAGAGAACAGTGTGTCAGCATGGGCTTCCATCATTAGCCTTTAGTGCCGGAAGACACGTAGGAACGGAATCAACAAGAGCATGGTGTGTTCAGATTTAAAAAGACAGATGAGCTTGGTTTTGCAAGTCCAGCATTGCTCTTAAAGCTGGTTGAAATGAGGGATTTAGCATCACCCCTCTGACTCTTTAAAATCACTGCTGTTTGATAATATTTTATGTAGCGCACAGGGAGTGAAGTGCTGATGTAAGAAGACAATCGTATTGATTGCATGGATATTCATTTCTAGGCATCTTGATACAGAGGACATTGAATAATGTTTAAAGAGTTACAAAGTGGTCGGATATCAGTAGAATCACATTTAAACAGGCATCATGATTTCCTTTAACTGGTTGCTGTCGATTTTTAAATATAATTACTTAAGCATTATTAAGTTATTAAAGCATTACCACCTCATATAAGCGATTTATTTGAGTCAATGACAAAGTAGGTGAGTGTTTCTTTTCCTATAATACTTTACAAGTGACATAGCAAATATGTTTCCAATTCATAATAAACACAAATAATAATACAAATGTTACCAATTCATAATACATTTAACACTTATTCTAACCCTGAACTTATTAATTGCCCACTTTATTAATTGGGGGTATGTATCACGCTGTCATGACTTTAGCGGTAAGATGTTCATGTTGTATCTTGGGTCTAATGAGGACAGTAGTGTGGAGTAGTGGTTAGGGCTCTGGACTCCTGACCGGAGGGTCGTGGGTTCAATCCCAGATGGGGTACACTGCTGCTGTACCCTTGAGCAAGGTACTTTACCTAGATTGTTCCAGTAAAAACCCAACTGTATGAATGGGTAATTGTATGTAAATATAATGTGTACAAAATAATGTAATTGTATGTAAAAATAATGTGATATCTTGTAGCAATTGTAAGTCACCCTGGATAAGGGCGCCTGCTAAGAAATAAATAATAATAAATATTAATGGTTTGGCAGGCAGATGAAGGAACAGCCATGAAGGGATTCCCTAAATAGATCCTCAGCTTGCAGGGGGTCCTGTACCTATTGTTGTATGGGCTCTCTTATCTTGCTAACCAAAGAAGCCATGGTTTTCTTGTTAAAATTCCAACATTGTATGCATTGTTAAAGCATGTTAACATCTTAACCCATCCTGTAAAACCACATTTAGATCAGTGTATTAAAAGACAAGCAATGTAACTTTTCTACTGTACATAGCTCAATTCCCTAAAATGCTACATGAAAACCACTTAACGTAAACAAAGGAAACAGGAGAGATTTACAACAACCTGTAGTAGATTACAATTCCTAGCATTCATGTAAACCTACCTGTTGTTCTCTTGCATGTAATCTTATAGGCATCTAAAAGTAGACAAATCAAACAAGAAAGATTTATTTTTAAATAATGTGACATTTGAAGGATTAACCTAAACTTAATCTGAACAAAACACTAAATTCCAATTTAATTATAAACTGTATTACTCTGTGAACAATCTGAAAATTGTACAAAGCACTGTAAATAAGTCATGTAATTCTGAAGCTGAGGTGCATTTATTAATTTGCATTTTGTAGCATTTTTATTTATTAAATTGTTAAAAAATGCTAGGAGTTAATTCACCCCAAGGAAAACACCAGAAGGTCAAACAATTATTATTAAAGCTATTAAGTAAATGTCTGCCAGTTGAAACAGAGGTGCTAAGTAGAGTGTGAGTCTCTAATACTATTACCATGCCTTTCCCAGTGCTAACTTGTGGATTATCATTCTGATAAGCATGCTAAATCTAGTAAACATGTGGCTTACATTTTAGCATGAAAATGTCTCCATGATGTTTCTCCTGATGATACGCAAATGAGGCAGTGGGAGCTATGTAGATTTTGTGTCTTGAAGAATTGAGATAGCATGCTAATCTTGTCACTCTGATTTTAGTATGAGAATGACATAGGTGCTTTGGTAGCATAAGGTTAGGCCATTAAACTCAATAATATTACTGAATAGACTTTAATGAAGGAAACTGAGACTGAGCAAAAATTCAAGAACGCAGAGTCAAAACATCAAGTCAACTCTATTGCCAGTCTTTCAAAGGGTGAAGTCATTAAAAAGCACGATGACAGCATGAGAATATTGGACTTGCAATGTAAAACTGTAAACGTTCTCATTTAGGTGATTGCAGAAGAGCTATCGGGGAATGATGACTATGTCGAGCTTTCATTTAGTGCAAGGAAATTGGATGACAAGGTAAGAGATTACATTATGCCCTAATCACCTTATTCAAGCCCATTATGCAGGATTTAATCAAAAAGTTCCCTCGTTGACAATTATTACAAAAGACATTTTAAGACATAAAGGCATTTGGGTACTTCAGTTCCTTCCAGCCTAGGATTAATTAGAAAACGGTAACTCAATAACATAGAAAGAAATTCTTAATTAAACATATAATTGAAATATTGCAAGCCGCTTAAAGGAGACAAAATGACTACTTGATGTGGAATTTCATCCAGTGCAAATTGATTTTGTTTTACTAAATCTTTAGTGAGTGCTTTATGTGGGGGAAAAAAACATGTTATCCCTTTTGTAGCCACATCCCTTTAAAAACAACTTAAACACCTTGCAGATTCACTTTGAATCAGTGCAGTCCTGGCTGGAGTCCCGATAAACTACTTACTTTGCTCAGCGGATAATTTGAACATGACAACACAACTGGCAAAACATTGCAGAGAAAGTCTGGGGTAAAATAATAATTGGGCACACTAAATTAAAAAATAAATTAATAAATACATTTTAAAAAATCAACATCTGCTCCCAATTATTACCAGTAAGTTCTCTCCCGACGTCATTGGCTAAAGGAAGTATTCTGTCTTTTCAGCTCCTCAATTAGTGGTTTTGCCATTCTCTGTCAATCTACAAAAAAGGAATAACTCCTTCCACACTGAAATTGTGAAATTCCTGCAACCGCTGTGCATCTTGTTTATGCATTTATACATGCTCAATATTCAGTTTTGTGTGCAGAAGAGGTTATGCTTTCGTAGTTTTTAAAACTTTAAGTTTTATAGGAGCAAGTAGACAGTTTGCGCTTGTGGATGCTAAACCCTGTTAATATATATATTGTCCCATAAACACTGCAGGCCATACTGTATTGTTTGTCCACAGGGGCCAGATTGTAATTGCGTCCAGGCAGTGTGTAGAAAAAAGGAAGCAAATATACCATTCACACTGTGTAGAATGTTGACGTGAACAATTCTTAGAATGCCTCAATACATCAATATTCCTGAAGAGTGCTTTTGGGCAATACCAGAAGTCAACTCACCTTTTGAAAAGTATGACAAATAAAAGTCCTGTTTTTGACCATGTACAAAAAACTATGAAAAAATAAACAGAAAAATAAATAAATAGTATGCATATATTTTTTATAATGTGTATAATACATTAGGTTTGTCTTATAATAAGAAATAATGATCGGGTTCGCTGAACCTGTAAACATGGCTTAGAAAGGCTAGTCTTCTAAGTCTAGATTATCAGTGTGACATGTCCACTCTAGGGACAGAACCTGAATAATGATGTCCTGCTTACAATTGCTCTGATGTTTCCTAAACAAGATACTGTAATATTGGCTTACATTGAAATCCCTTAAAACCTGAATCTGGCTTTCAAATAAGTTTGTATAAAAAAAGGTTACATAGTCAAGGCAGGGTCCCTGATTTAAAATGATTTAACGGTTAGCTTCATTGATTCAAAAGCAAGCTTCATGTTTCCTTCAAAGCAGTGGAATGAATAATTCAGAGAAGCATAAGTGACATCGACCTGTCATATAGCAAAATAAGAAAGTTCACTGATCTGTGACAGCCATTAAATAGCAAATCAAGAGGTGTGATGGCTAAGAGAAGTGGTGCAGGAGCTGGTTAAGCCAGTTAGAGAGTTTGTCATATCAGAAATGTATGATGTTTAAATGTGCAGGTCCCTTAATAATGTTTAACTTGGTTAATCTGCACAGCAATTGTGCAGCTTACTATGTTTCAACCATGCTTATATCATATATTTATAAAGATTGATATACATGTGTGCTGTTCTATCTTAATTACATTTCTTGATAAACAGACAAAAAAACAGTTCAACTCGACCGAAGCTCTAAAATGCCTTTATGCAGGAACCCCCCATTTCCAAATAGGTTGTCAGGAAGACCTACTGAAATCTGACAGAAACACTGTATTATTTCACTGTAAAGGGTATCTTATTTACACTGTAGTGTGTGTGTGTACGGGGAGATACAGTGTTAGTCAAACAGAGCCAATGCTTATACATTATACAATGCTTATACAATGGTAGTACATTTCTTATTCTTACATGGTAACTATGGCTGGAATAAGTATGCAATTGCATGGAAATGGCTCAGGCCATGGTGTTATCATATAATTACATTGTGTCACATTGTAATTAGACAGTAGTTAATGTGTAAGAACAGGGACAGTGCTACTTACTCAGTTATCACAATGTAATTACATGTCTATTCGCGTGCTACAAAGCTTTTTCACTATTTTGCAAATACAGTGGTGTTTGGTTTCCGGAAGTTTTATAATAGAAGCTGAAATAACAGTGGAGATGTTGTTGTTGTTGAGAAATTAAAGTTGTTTTTGTTCAAATAACTATTGGCAAATGCAAGTACCGCTGTCACTGTTCTTGTCCTCTTGTGTTGTGTATTTTGTAAAATCACTCTATTTCTATTTATTCTAAAGGACTTTTTCAGCAAGTCTGATCCTTTCTTGGAAATATTCAGAATCAACAACGATGCCACCCAGCAGCTTGTGCACAGAACTGAGGTATGACAGCAGCTTTCAAAACATTTGGGGAGTTTACACTGTATACTTCAGTCATTTTCTTTTCTTATAAAAAATAGAGACTTTCCTTTTCAAAGCTCATGGACATCAAATTGTTTGGCAAAATTGCAAATAGCCGTGAGACAGAAAATTGAGGGTAAAGCGCAACAAGTAAGACTGTAAACTTTCAAAATGCCAAAAAGGAAAGCACCAAGCATCCCTCTTATTTAATAGGATAGTACAGTATGAACATTTTAAATTATATTTAGTCAATGTTGGTTTTAAAGTTATATTGAAATGTTTTCTTTTTACTTATTTGTAAATAATAGAACATGTGTCTTGTTACAAACAGATTACAGGAAACACAAATAAAAGCATGTTATCATCCTGCTTTCCCGCCTCTCTCTTCAGTCATATAGTACAGAGGTATTAACGGAAATATAGCGCCACAATAGTTATGGTTTCAACTTTATTTCTATGTCTGTTTTTCAACCATAGTATTTTTTATATTTTAAAATATAAATGGGGGTTCAAAACTTTAGTTTCCCCCGTGTACACGACAAATTATAATGTAATTTTTTTAGCAGACCTGTTCGGAATTAATCTGCATCTAAGCATAGTCTGTTTATGAAAGTAAAGATCCGGCAGGTAAAATAATCCCCGAATTGATTTAATATAAAAAATGGACACATATTATTGCTATTTATTTAAAAAAATGTACTTGTGGCATAAAGAGAATATTGAACGATCCTACATGGTATATGTTTTTTATCTCTCTCTCTGTCTCTCTCTCTCTCTCTCTCTCTCTCTCTCTCTCTCTCTCTCTCTCTCTCTCTCTCTCAATTCCGGTCCTGGAGGGCCGGTGTCCCTCCTGGTGTTTGTTCCAACTGACCAATTAAGCATCTAATAATTAAGCATCTAATAAGCACTTAATTGGTGCAATTAAGTAAATTAGGGCCACTAAACTTAACTCCAGGCCAAACTGTAGGATTTTGTGTAATTTTCGTTCAGAAAATGATGTTTCTTGGCAAAAGCTGCCTCTGTACATTTAATTGTTTGAACTGTGTAGCTACTGGCTTGCTGGCATGGGGGTGACTTTTGTGGCCACAGGGTCAAAACGTACGTTTTTGGGCAAACAGCATCACTGTTCTAAGGAACACAGCTGTCATCACGAGACCACACAGAGAGCAATTCAGCACTTGGCAGACAGGGGGTAGCCGTGCACCAAGAAGTGTCGAGATCCCTGACCGGCAAATTAAACCTCCCCACCGGTAATCTGGCAACCAGCAGCCTAGATTCGATTCAAGCTTGCGAGGGTGTAGCTCCCTGTGCTGAAGGCATTGGCTTTTACTGCTACGCCATGGGACTATTTTGTTCAATTTTAATAGCATATATTCTACACGAAATATCGTTCCTTTTTGTAACATACAAAAAGCAGAGGCACTGTGTTGCATTTATGGATCAACTGAAAAAACATAAACTTATCACAACATTTTATCATAAGATGGACAAATAATTATTATTATTATTATTTATTTCTTAGCAGACGCCCTTATCCAGGGCGACTTAAATAAACACTAATACAATGTAGAAAAGTATTTCCTACCGTGTTGGTTTCGTTGTGGTAAAAAAATGAACTTACTTACAAGTGGATATTCATTTCTAAACTACTGACCTGAACCGACCGCATGGATTGTTGACAGTGTTTGTTTATATTATCTTTTTTGGTTTTATTAATTTGGGGTCCAGGGGCCAGGTTCGTTATAGCCGATTGTTTGTTATAATGAAGGGCATTTGTGGCAAAGTGGTTTGTAGTGCACAGGCGCAGTGGTGATGTGGTGCTCAGGAATGATAGACACAAGACAGTTCACGGTGAAAAAGCAGCTCTTTATTTGCTGACAAATAATAATACCTGGCTCTACACAACAAGGTGTATCGCTCAGGCAAACCATGGGGTTCAGTCCCGAAATAATAATACACTAAACAAGTCACACACAAACACAACACGGTCACAAGTCCAGAGTGAGTGCTCTAAGTGAAAGTGGTGATTTACAGGTTTATTCGTGTACAATGGTGAAGTGGAGTCCGGGTTTAATTGCTGGTGGTTTAGCTACAGCTCCGGGAGGTTAGCCTTCTATAATGACAAGCACAGACAGTTAGAAACAAACAAAACACTTAACACTCACGATACGCTTATCACAGTCGGTTTCCTTTCTCGGTCATTCTGATAACCACATCAAAGGAACAGATTACATCGTCACATCCCCTTTTATACCCTTAGTCATGCCCTCTGTGACAGGTAGTTCAATCACGTCTCCTCCAATCCATGACTGACACATCGCATACTGCTTTAGGGCGATGACTTTTGGCATTGTGACTCCACCGCCTTCCTGGATGGCTGGCTTCAGACTGACCCTGGAATGAGCTGCCAGACCGAGGCACTGTACCTTTTATACAACGCCCTTACAGATTGGGAGGGAGATTGTTGACTAGGATTCATTTGCTCTCTGTCACAGCGTTATAGCAAGGCTGTACTATATTTATTTGAACTGCATTTTAGTTTTTTTCCACATAAGCACTCTAAAACTAACATTCTACTAAATATAGTCCTCCATTATAACAATGAGTGTACAAAACAGCATTTTTAAAATACATTTTTGCCATTGTGTTTACCGATTTTATTTGTTTATAATGGCCTGCAAGTATTTTTCCAGTGACTTGATGGGTCAGTTTGGATCATCATGGGACTCGTACATTTAATTATTATATTTGTATATGTTTTAAATAAAACATTACCCTTTTAAATGACTCCTGTGCGTTTTACTGCAGTAGAGTTAGTGCACTAGGGCAGCTGCTTAATCGGTGCCTTCCACTTTGGACAGGTGGTTTACAGTGAGAGATGGTGTTTTGGAGGCACATATTGTACAACCAAGTCAGCGATTTGCAATTTTAACAAAACAATGCAGCTCACGTTCGCTTTTTTTATTGTAATATAATCTTTAACTACTGAAACTCAGTTAGTTCAATGTGTACAGTAAATCCAAGATGGACTTCCAGTTAAATAATGAGCTGATTTTTGTGCATTAAAAAGCTTTCTTTTTTAAAGTTTTTATTTCAGATATATTTAAACTTTAAAATCCATTTTGATTTTTTGTTCTGCTTAAATTTAAACATATATTTGACCACCCTGTTAGTAGTAGTAGGTTTTTCAGTTTGTCCGACAGTACTCCGCTCTATACTACTTTACAGTGTTGGTAGACATCTCCGAGGTGCTGGTATTATTTTCTGGGAAGGTTTGACTTTCCTATTCTTCAATTAACATGTTATTAAAAAAGGTTGACATTTACTTTAAATGGCATTTCGTTAAAAAATTAAACTAGCAGAGTGATACTGTTTGATTTGTTTTTGTGATGCGATTACAAACATTATAAAAGCATATAATATGGATTATATCCATCTAGCTCAGCCAAACAGAGTGCAGGGAATCTTTCTATTGAAATATAAATACAACTAATTTAACAACATTTTAACACTATCTTCATTTGTATCAATGAAACTGTTCGTTAAAATGTAATAGCGATTTAAAATAAAATATGCTGAACTCCTATCAGTAATATCTCGGTTCTCCAAGTGTTCCAGTTCCAGAATAATGTAAGGAGTTCGCAGCAACCTGCTACCTATCATTCACCTACATTTGTAGATTTCTCTAAAGTTTTTGACTCAATTGGGAGCCGCTTCATGAAAAATACTACAAGCATATGGCATCCTTGAAAAAATATTCACCGCCATTAGATGCTTGTACCACAACTCAAGTAGCAAGATACTCGCGGACAACCAATTAAGCGAAGCTTTCAAAGTTACCACCGGCCTGCTCTGGTATGAAACACTGGCTTCGTTCCTGTTTTGTCATGGTCCTCGATTATGTACCAAGTAGGATACCAACAGGACATGGCTTCACTACCCACCAGCAGCCTAAAATAACTGGACATGGACTTGGCAGACGACATCGGGACCGCCTTGTCGGCCTCACAGAACAAGCATGCAAGGCCGGACTATGAGTGAACATGGAAATCACCAAGTGTATGGTAATCCCAGCACTCAAGCAGGACATCGATCTCCGAGATGGCACCAAGCTTCAACAGACCAAGGAGTTAAAATACCTAGGGTCGATGATGAGCTCTTCACTGGGGGACATTTGCAGACTTCAAGCATGGAGCACTTTCTGGAGTATGAAGAAGCTTTGGAGATTGAAAGAACTACACCTGGACCTAAAAAGCTGAAAATATTCCAGGCCACTTGCCTCACAATCCTACATTATGGTGGCAAGGCTTGGATTCTATCAAAAGTGATGTACACTCATCTCAATGCATTTGCAACCACGTGGGGAAACCACCTGTTCTAACTCAAGGAAGGAGAGACAACTAAGGCGGCTTGGCCACATCATCAGAAAGGACAAGGACAGCATTCCTTGCAGATATGCTCTATACCAGTAGTGGGCAACTGAAATGAATGAAAGAGCCGCATGTGTGGCTCTAAACAGCCCTGAGGGCCACCAGACCCAACAACCCATCCAAATGCCAGAAACTGCCAATTAAAATGCATAGATAAAGAAATAATCAAAAATGCATTCACTGACTAAAATATAAGCAATATTACCATTTCAATTGAACAACAAATATAATTACAAGTAATAAATGTGCAGGTAATGTGACTCAAACCTTTACTTCAAACTTTTCACTGCAGTAAAAGTGTCGCACAAATTAAACTAACTACAACAACCATCTCCTATCAACGCTGCAGTCACGGTGAGGCTTGACTATTAAAACTTGCACAATTTTAAAGTTAACCAATGTTTATCATCAAGTTTTAACCATCTTACAAAATCATTGCTTTTTTGGTTTAATTAATTTTAAAGTAATAAATATTTACAAAATATTTTGAAAATCGTATTTTTGTGATTATAATTGTTTGAAATGCTTTGTAAAATAAGGGGCTGGGTAAAGGAAAGACACCGCTTTATGATATTATTATAATTTTAATAATCTGACCGCTGTTTTGAAAATTTGTGCTACCTAGAAATCTGAGCTACTTGCAGAGACTATGCATGCGTGATTCATTTTTTTTGTTTGTTTTTGTGACATCTTGTGGCAGTGTGCCCCTCCCCTGTGTGCATTTTATGTTTATATGTTGCATGTGGTGTATTAATGTTGGTGTATCTGTATTGGTGCATGGAATATAAATGGGTCTGTGTAGCACGAGTGATTTAAAATATATAGTTGTATTTAGGCACAGGGATTGCACAATCACTTCACGTGCAGATAAAGTATGTAATAGTATGTGAGCACAGGGATTGCACAAATTAGTTCATGTGCCGAGATTAAAGTGAATGATTAATTAGTAATTGAATCTCGGCACAGCTGTATATATAGAAGCATGAAGCACTCACTTGGGATTGGGTGTTCAGAGAGAGAGAGGGGGAGAATTAAAAAGATTTATTATTTATTTCTTAGCAGACGCCCTTATACAGGGCGACTTACAGTCGTAAACAAATATAAATTTCAAGAATCACACTACAAGTATTAATACAATTAAGAGCAAGATAAAATACAATCACTTCGGTTCTAGTAAGTACAAGTATATGACAAAATACAATTCAATAACTGAGCAGATAACAGTGTCAGTGATAGTTACATCACGATATAATTAAATACAAAATACCAGATTAAATAACACTTGAGACAGATTACAGTACTCTAAAGTACAGGATTAAATACAGTAAAATACGGAGCAGATAAGAGCAAGTAAAGCGCATTATAAGGAAGAGATAAAATGTCCAGAGGGAAAAGAGGAGTTCTACGGGTGCTGTTTGAAGAGGTGAGTTTTGAGGAGGCGGCGGAAGGTGGTCAGGGACTGGGCAGTCCTGACATCTATAGAAAGGTCATTCCACCACTGCGGGGTGAGGGTGGAGAAGGAGGGGGCTCAGGAGGCAGGGGAGTGTAGAGGAGGTACAGCCAGTCTTCTAGTGCAGGAGGAGCGGATAGGTCGAGTGGGGGTGTAGGGAGAGATGAGGGTCTGGAGGCGAGTACAAAAGTCTTGAACTGAATGCGAGCGATGATCGGGAGCCAGTGGAGTGAGCGGAGCAATGGAGTTGCGTGGGAGAAGCAAGGCAGAGAGAACACAGGCGAGCAGCGGAGTTCTGGATGAGCTGGAGCGGACGGGTATCAGACGCAGGGAGGCCAGCCAGTATGGAGTTGCAGTAGTCTAGGCGGGAGAGTACCAGGGCCTGGATAAGGAGCTGGGTGGCGTAGTTGGTGAGGAAGGGTCGGATTCTTCGTATTTTGCTCAGGAAGAATCGGCAAGTGCGTGCCAGAGTGGAGATCTGCTGGAATAAGAGAGGCAGGGGTCCATGGTGACTCCGAGGTTCTTAGCTGAGGAGGATGGAGAGAGTATGGTAGATTCCAGAGGAACAGAGATAGAGAGATCAGAGGAGGGGGAGGAGGAGGAGGAAGGGAAGAAAAGGGGGTCAGATTTAGAGAGGTTGAGTTTGAGGTGATGCGAGTGCATCCAGGAGGAGATAGCAGACAGACGGGTAGAGATACGGGAGGGGATGGTGGAGTCAGAGGTGGGGAAGGAAAGGGAAATCTGAGCATCATCAGCATAGAAATGGTATGAGAAACATAGGATGCGATGAGGGGCCCAGGGAGCGGGTGTAGAGAGAGAACAGGAGAGGACCCAAGACTGACCCTTGGGAGACTCCTGTTGAGAGAGGGCGAGGTGTGGAGGTTGCTCCACACCAGGTTACCTGGTAAGTGCGGTTGGAGAGGTAGGAGGAGAACCAGGCCAGAGCAGTGCCAGAGATTCCCAGGTCAGCGAGAGAGGATAGTAGAATAGAATGATCGACAGTGTCAAAGGCAGCAGAGAGGTCGAGGAGAATTAGGACAATGGAGAGAGAGGGAGCTCGGGCAGAGTTTAGTGAGTTGGTGACAGACAGGAGGGCGGTTTCAGTGGAGTGAGCAGAGCGGAAGGCACATTGGAGAGGGTCGAGCAGAGAGTGGCTTGACAGGAAAGCTGAGAGCTGGCGGTGTACAGTCCGCTCGAGGGTTTTGGAGAGGAAGGGTAGGAGGGAGACAGGACGGTAGCTCTGGAGGGAGGTGGGGTCGAGGGTAGGTTTTTTGAGGAGGGGAGTGATAGAGGCTTTTTTGAAGGCAGAGGGAAAGAGACCAGAAAGGAGAGAGGTGTTGAGAAGGATGGAGATGAAAGGAAGTAGAGCAGGAGCAGCAGCTTGAAAGAGGTGAGTGGGGAGGGGGTCCAGGGCACATGTGGTGGGTTTGTGACCCTGGAGCAGGAGAGGTCAGAGTCTGAGAGGGGCGAGAAGGTGGAGAAGGAGGGTGAGTTAGTAGGGGATGCAGTGGGTGTAGAGGTTGGAGCAGGCGGGGGAGGGAGGGGTGTTAAAGAGTTTGCGGATATCTGAGATTTTAGAAGAGAAGAAGAAGGCAAAGTCATCAGGGGAGATAGAGGAGGGAGGAGGAGGGGGGAGGGTTTAAGAGGGAGGAGAATGTAGAGAATAGTTTACGTAGGTTGTTAGTGGAGGCTTGGGTTACAGATTGGAAATAAGTACATTTAGCAGAGGAGAGAGTAGAGGAGAAGGAGGAGAGGAGAGTGCGGTAGAGGTCTAGGGCAGCAGGGAGTTTGGTTCTCTTCCATTTCTTTTCAGCAGATCGCAGTGTGATTCTTGCTGAGCAGAGCACAGAGGAGAGCCAGGGGAGGGGAGGGGAGGGGCGAGCAGGTTGGGAGGTGAGGGGACAGAGGGAGTCGAGGGAGGAGGTGAGGGAGGAGAAGAGGGTGGAGGTAGCAGAGTCTACAGAGAGTTGTGAGAAGGAGTCGATAGGAGGGAGGTGAGAGAGAGCAGTGGAGGCAAGGACAGAGGGGGAGAGAGAGCGGAGGTTACAACGAGAGGTGACAGTGGGGGTAGGAGGAGCAGGGAGAGAGGGGAGAGACAGAGTAAAAGGATGAAATAGTGATCAGAGAGGTCCAGGGGTGTGACAGAGAGGTTGGAGGGGCAGCAGGCCCTGGAGAAGGTGAGGTCCAGTTGACGGCCAGCTTTGTGGGTAGGAGGGGATGGAGAGAGACAGAAGTCGAAGGAGTGAAGGAGAGGGAGGAATCCGGCAGAGTGGCTGTGGTTGGAGAGATGGATATTGAAGTCACCTAACAGGACAGTTGGGGTAGACAGAGAGGGGAGGGAGGAGAGTAGATAGTCGAGTTCATCTAGAAAGTGAGCGAGAGGCCCCTTGTGTGTTAAGCCCCTTGTGTTTCATTATGTTAACTGCAGTGTTAACAGTTCTTTTTTTTTACACCTTAGAAATACTTGGAAATAAGTTATTTTCAATAATTATAACATTTCAGTAAGTGCAAACTGGGTTTTATTTAACATAAAAGGCAACGTTGTTCTTTGTTAACTTGAACTAAAGTTTTTCCTCTGTGATTTGATGTGGTGTGGTAAGTGTGACGGAGAGCCCTGTCACTGGTTCCTGTGCAAATGTGTGCAGCTGGGACACGGAACGGCGCGGAGCTGATTGGGAGTTCCGGATTGGCTGAGAGGGGGCGTGCCTGGGGAGGCTGCGAGGAGCTCAAAAAGCACCTATGCCACAGCTTGATGCTACTGCATGGTCATTGCAGCACAGACGGATGCTGAGCAAAAGCTTGCGCTTGTTGACATCGAGGAGGAGAGCGTCCGCTCCACAGGATTAACTACTACGGAACCCTTCAACTGCAAGACGGTGCTCGTAAAGGCTTTGCCCATCCAAAAGGATTCGCCGTCAGGATGCCAGGATTCCGGGAGCCCAGAAGTAGATTTAGGGGAGGCTGATCCCAAACAGTGTATTGAGAGGGTTTTCGTAGTGTAGTAGGATCCTGGAGAGGGATGTCTCTTTTAGCTTTGTTTTGTTTTCTTTATTAAATGTGACACTAGGGTTACCATTGCTGGTACCCTAGTGTCAGCACTTGTGTGCTAATTGAATCTGCGTGCCTCTGTGGCGTGTCAACACCCACTGCTCTGTGCCTGCCTCAGTATTGTTCAGTGACGACCCACACAAGTAACACTTCACCCTGTTAAATACATTTATAATTTTTGGCAGTTGTACTCAAATTGAAAATAAATATTGAGATATGTGGTAGTTTTAGGACATAATGTATATATCGGTATATAGCAATGTATAGGGCTACTTTAATAATTTTAAAGTAAAAAACTAAAAAAGTTTACATACCCCAATGGAAATGTATAATTTTTAGAAATTTCTCAAACAAAGAATTTTAGGAAAAATCTTTTGTAGCCAAAATTTTGCTTTTGTGTATAAGGAAAAAAGTTACAAGAAATAGATGTGTACAATTATTTATTTCAGGAATTATTTTGCAAAACTCTAAAAATGCTAATTCAAAAGTATTCATACCCTTTGATGCTGTGATAGTATTGTCTACAATGTGCTAGAAATTGCAATATGATAATGCAGAACCTAATTCTAGAAAAGTCTAGAAAATACTGGATTGTAGGTGAACATTCTGAGAGTATCAAAGGGTTTATACAATGATTAGAATGATTGCTGTCATTACCAGTGTCAATATGGGGAAAAAGTAAAGAGTTATCTGAAGACCTTAGGCAGAAAATAATTAAGCTGGAGAAGGATACAAGAAGATTTCCAAGCATTTGAGTATCCCAATTTCATCTATTGTTTCTAATATCAAGAAGTACAAGACTCATGGTACTGTCACAACGCTCCCTCGGTCTGGAAGAAGGTTCTTTCACCAAAAACAAGTAGAAGAATTGTGAGGAAGGTTAATAAGAATCCGAGATTGACTGCCAAAGATAGTTAAAGTGAATTGGCTTCAAATGGGACATGAGTTTCCATTTCAACCGTAGGTCGAGTATTGCATGGTGACGGTCTCAATAGTTGCAGGCCAAGGAAAAAGCCACTCTTAGAAAAACGTCACAAGGATAATCGCTTAAAGTTTGCAAAACGACATTTGAATGATGGATATGAGTTCTGGTCAATGGTTTTGTGATGAAACAAATATTGAGCTATTTGGTCACGCTGATAGTCGTTATGTTTGGAGAAAGTCTGGTGTGGCGTACAAAGAAAAGAACACCATACCTACTGTCAAGCATGGAGGTGGTAATATCCTTCTATGAAGCTGTTTTTCCTCTAAGGGCACAGGAAATTTAGTTCCAATACATGGTAAAATGGATTCCATAGCACACCAAAAGATATTGGCCAATCATCTGAAACCCTCAGCTACAAAACTTGGTTTAAAGTGCAACTGGACATTCCAACACAACAACGATCCAAAGCACACATCAAAATCTACTTCAGAATGGTTAAAGAAGAATAAAATCAAGGTTCTGGAATGGCCTAGTCAAAGTCCTGATCTAAATCCGATTGAGAATCTTTGGTGTGAGTTGAAGAAGGCTGTGCACAAGAGAAGTCCTCGGAATTTGAATGAACTAGAACAATTTCGCTTTGAAGAATGGTCAAAAATCACTAAAGAATCATGCCAAAAGCTTCAGAATTATGCATTAGTGTAACAGTGTCAGAAAGTAAAAAGAATGGAATACATTTTTTTTTTAAAATCTAGAAATCTTGATTTAGTCGGCTACGGTGAGAGAACCTTTGACCACCCCAGTCTTTTGTACCGAATCCAGCAGATCAGCAATTTCCATAGCCAGGGCAGAGTGCGGTTGCATTGGACCTTAAAAACTAAGAGACTGCATATGAAAAAAAAAAAACCTAAAAAAACAATTAGGTTCAGATTTTAAATTCGGTGCAAGAAGTAATAGTAAAAGAAAAGTACAGCAATTGCTGACATCAGTGTGTATTAAAATGCAGTAAACTGTTTTGTTTCGGTTGATGACATCCCTTAAGCAAGCAAGCATGTCTGTCTCTGAGCCTAACTGGTTAAAGACAAACAAAGTCTTCACTTTTAAAATTAATAGGTGCGGAGTGCCATTATTGTAAACATCAAACTAACATACCAAAGTGTATAAAAACTGAAGTTAAAACAAACATACAGGCATTTCCCCTGTATCCCTGTCGCTGGTGAGAAGTGTAAATGGAAATGTTACTGAAGCTAATGAGGCAGTACAACAAATTAAGACCACCCTTAATGAAACATTAACAACGTTCAACAGCAGATTATCAAGGGAGCAGTGAAAATGTCATTGAAAATTGATTTCACTGCTTCCCTTATCATGGTTTAATGAAACTTTTCCTTGTTAAAGGTGTTGCTGCGTAGGTTTTAAAATGAATTTTCACTGCTCCCCTAATCATTGAATGCTACCCTGCCCATCACATCTCAGAATCTATGCTAAAAGCCTAAACTGAATGCAGCTGAGTTTTGTGGCTTCAAGTTGCACCAGTGAAGTTAATTTAATTGTCATTTTTTGTAAGGAATTTCCTGAGTTTTGTGGCTTCAGGCTTAAACCATGACTAATTTTTTTAATAAGTTGTTTGTAATGAATATTAAAAAAGTAACTGCTTTTCAGTTCGGCCACCTGAAGACAAACTAGCTTTGTAATCAGTGAAGCAGTTAAAACAATGTTAAATTAAGCAAATCTATATTGATCCACAACACAATAATGAAGTATACCCACAATCTTGAGGAATCCGTGCCCACAGTGCAAATTAATCAGCACTGAAGTAGGTGTGAAGTGCCTTAGTTAGAAGCAGCTGAGTACTGGGAGAACTTGACAGCTTTGGTAGTTTAAGGTTATTAAGGGCACGTGACAAGCCAGTGGCAGGTTCAGTGACCCATGTAATGCCTGTTATTAGCCACTGTGAATAATTTAATCAGATAGCTTAAAACAGAAGGATCAACACCTAGAAAAACAACTATTTCTGCTGCTGCAGTTTTTCTGAGCAGCTAATGAGGTCAACAATATACATTCTTGCTGTGCCCTTTTAAGTATTTATTCCTAGCTAACGTGTTTTGTGATCTCTTGCTTCTAACTCAAACAATGCAGTGGCTTCAGTCATACATTTTGTGCTGAGTTTCCGCATGCCTGGATTGGGTGTGAACATTGGCTGTCGGAACTTCACATAATGTGAAACTGCTGCTTTAAAATAACCAGGCTCCCCTAGTGCAGCAATAGGACATGCCTTTTAAAGCAGGTCCATTACTAAATGCTCCAGAAACTAGCTAAATTCAACATTTAATGTGTCTATAACAGAGCCCTTTGAGAAATGTAGCAATCTAGCTTTTTTAATTAAATAAAAAACTCTTAAAAGTTCAATGCTCCATATGGCTTTGTATTATATAAGCATACAGAGGACACAGAACTAGGGGCAGTTTCCAAGGAAAATACAAGAGTGATATTATTGCTGGTAGATTTAGTAAATCCTGTAGGTTTAGGTCAATTAGGTAAATAGGTACTAAAGAGAACTAACCAATATGCATTATGATTTTCAAATGTTTAAAAAATAATAATTACGACTAACAAAATAATGCAGTAGATAATAATGAACTAATTATGCGTTATATCTTCCAACTGTTGCTTGCACTGTTATTTTAACTTCAAACACAGCTCCAAGTAACCATCTCCCTTTTCTTGCATTTTCTAGACTGTCATGAACAATCTAAACCCAGTATGGAAAACCTTCAAAGTCTCATTGAATTCTCTGTGTAGTGGAGATCATGACCGCAAACTAAAGGTAAGGAGTTCAGATTGCCTCAGGCTTTAAGCTGCCTCTTTTATATCATGTTTTCCATTTTCTTTTTTCAAAATTATACTCAGTCAAGGCCACTATTGTTTAATTAAATCACAATATTTGAGGATCTATTCTCCACTTTTCTCCTTCACTAAACTTGATCTATAATGACCTATAAATCAGTTTGAAACTACAAGTTGACAGCCCAACAAGGCAGCCTGGAAAGTCACTGTATGTTGATGGTTGTCTACTGTTATTCCACAAGAAAGCTTTAAAGATCATCTCTTAGGTCCTACTTCTAGTGGATACTGGTAATTATTCTGAAGATTCAAGTCAGCATTTGATTGTGAATGGAGTAAAAAAAAAATAATGATAATAATAATTTAAACACACTGGGCTGAAATCTCAAAGCGACAAACAAATCATCACCAGCACATTTTTTTCAGAAAGGAGAAATGCACCCTAAAACGATCTTTTAGGGGATTTTAACTATTGTTACTATTTGTTTTTGAATTGTATTCAGTGTTTTTTTTCCTTTCAGAAAAAAATTGAATCTAGCCCATTGTAACAAAAAGTTACACAATAGACAGTTAAAGGAGAATCTTCAAGGGCATGTACAATAGTATTCAAAACCCCTTCTGCTTAGTTTACAAAAAAAGAATAATAATAATTGCTGTGTACTGTAGACAGTAATAGCAGGTATTGATTCATTTGACTGGTAAGGTACAGGTTATTCTGCATGCTGTTGCAGGTTGTGCCAAGTTTAGTTTACTAGTACTACTATTCTCTTTCTCTAAACGTTTAAGTAAACTTCACTGCATTATTCATTTATTTGCTGAATTTAAAACTGATGCTAGTTCTGTTTTTTTGATGTTGTGCAATCAATGAATGTCTAGGTATAAACAGTGGAGTTTATTTTTCTGCAGCTATGCAAATTCACAAAAATGTCTACATATATGTAAAGCATGTGGATTATTTGACTATTTATTAATTACGTCTTACCCCTGCAATAAGTATTCTCCTAAACATAACAATTATTAATAAAGTATAATTACAATTCAAATTACTTATGATTTGCATACCCTTTATTAAACAGAGTTTAGACAGAATTCATTGGTTCTACATAATACAGATGAACATACAACTTTAACTCTCTATGAATTAAAATAGTTACCCTAGCTTTTAAACAGTGGTTAAATAAGATGTGTGTATTAACCCCGGCATTGGGAGTCAAAGGGGTTGTCTGGGTATATGACAGGGCATGTACTTACATTGTAATAATTGGGCAATTGCCAAAGATTCTAGTCTAAAGAATTGTCATTTAAAGGGTTTCTATATACAGCTCATTCACATTCCCATTATCTTCCTTTAATCACAACTCCAGTCAGGCAACAGTGTGTAATGCAGCTGGTTAGAAACAAAAGTTGTTCCTATATCTGTATGGGAAAATCTAAAATGCAAGGCAATCTAAAATGGGGAGGCATTAGGTTTAGGATTACATGTAGGAATTTTTACAGCTACATCCTGCTACAACTAAAGTACCATTTGAATAGCATTATAATACCAGTATTTTATCCTGAAGAAACACAAATGACAGAACAATAATCAATCAACTAATCAGCTTTCTGACAAAAGGGGAAATATCCCAACAGGTGCCCAATGTTAAAAGCTTTTAGCACAATTTATTTGTTGCACCATTGAAAATGGCATTGCTTTTTTTGGTACAGTGAAATACTTACTAAATTGCAAATGTAGCTTCTGTACCTTATCTATATGCAATTTACCTTCTTACCTTTCAATGCATTTGCTAGAACACATGCTGTGCCATCCTGCTTGACTAAAATTGTTGGACAGGCCAATCAGCAAGTTCACATGCACTTTACTTTCTGATTCCTAATTTGCATTCTGAGAATGCTGAATACTGAGACTGTAACATATATTTAAACTGAATATAAAATGACCCTTTTGCAGTACGTAGTATACTGGTGTCATTTTCCCAAAGGACGGTATCATAGACATGGGCAAGGAACTTCATTGTAATCAACATAGGATTTCTTGCCATGCGCGCCTATTAGAAGTGCTCAGTACTTTGCATACTACCAAAGGTGCATGTAAACCGTGAATTCTACAGGAATGGCATTTTCCATTACATCTAAGCACAATAAACATTATACATTTCTACATACATACATGTATCATACTTTTTATTTATTTTATTTAACCTTTATTTTACCAGGAAAGTCCCATTGAGATTAAAGTCTCTTTTTCAAGGGAGCCTATAAGCCAAATGTATACTGTCAGTAATTATTGAAGTTAGTCAGTGCTGCAGTGCTAAATTGTGCACAATTACAAACTACCCGCACATTAATAGAATAGGTGTGTGTCCTGGTCCTATACAGATGTTCAGAATGAGCTGGAGGGGTTAGCGGCACATGTGTGCAGTCTATTGCTCCCAACACATTGGGGAAACCAGGAATGTCATAGAAATGTGTTTTCAAGGCTTGTTAGCACACACTGCTTTTAGAGAAAAATAGGTATTTGGGTGTTTGCCTCAAAAATGCATTGAACACAACTGGCAACGCATGAGAAAAAGTGAACTGGCAAATGCCAGCAACAATTGCGTCTGTTTAAAACATGCTTTCAAAAGTTCTTAACAAATTGATGCAATTGTAAGTGTCGCAATTGCCGGCAGCTTTAGTACATCTCATTATAATATTTGAGAGCCCTCAATTGCACCCCCTTTTTGCGAATTTATGCAGGAATGCCCAGAATTGCCCATCTACAGCTGAATCGCAAAGAAAAACTTCTGCCGCAAAGCATTCCCTAAAAAGTCGCTAACAGCATTGCGCATGTTTAGTAGATTTCACCCTAGACTTCTGACTCATTTGCAACTGGTTTGTGACTATTGCGACAGCCACGACACATCCAGGGCACGAAGTAACCGACGGCGCCAGCGGAAATTGCCACAGTGCCCAAGCCACTTGCGTAATGCCTCTCAAATTAAAAAAAAACTTAGGCCGGTGTCCCTCAGCACCAGCACATCTGATCTACAACCCATTCACAAACTTGATCAGCGTCAGCTGGCCCATTCTGTCACAATTCATTTGAATTCTGTCTAATCTTGTCCTGCGAGAAAATGATTATTGTTGCCAATTTTTTTACTGTGCACCTCCCACCACTAAGCCACGAGAAAGACATACTGTATCATTGGTTAATGACGAGCAAACAGAGGGAGGGACGCTGTTAGACTGAGCTCTATATGACCGCGCCTCCAGGAATTTTCAATCACACGTGTTCACTGGCAGTGTCACTGTGTGATTTTTCCATCTGTGAGCTTCATGCTAACTCAAAAACGTTTAAAAAGAAAGAAAGAAGAGCTGTCTAAAGCCCGGGACAGACAGGCATGGTGCGGCACGCGAGGCATTTTGCCACCTGTATTGCTGGCATTGCTTTCAAATAGTATTGGACAGATCAGCGCTAGTCCCGCATTGCAGCTGAGTTGTACTTTTTTGTTGTTTTATGAATGACTATGAAATCGCCTTGGTGCCCTTGGATTGGATTTATGTTTTGCCTTTCTGCACCCTAGAACTGCCTTGGTGCCCCTTAATTTTCACGCCCAACGAAGGCAACATTGCCTTGCCTTTATGACTTTAACTTCATGCCCTGTACATCTACCCCTATGTTTCAGTTCTTCATGAAAAAAATGAAAAGTTTTTCCCAAATTCCATACAAACTTCAGAACTGAGAAACTTAGAACAGTGTGAGATCTAAGATTATAAGTTTTACTTGAGGTAATTAACAGTTTATTTAGATATTTGGGGATTTTGTCAAGGCTAGCCTTATAAACAATTATGTACTAGTGTTTCAGTCTTCGAGAAGATAAAGAAGTCAGACCATGGTAGCGCAAATAAATAATGTCTCTATAATCAATCAGTGGCAAAAATGTACTTAAAAATCAGCTGTTTTCTAGTTTGTGCTGACAAACAGGATTTATGTCAATAAAAAATAATCAAATTTCAATTTTAGTTTGTTTTTTGGAGAGCATATCAATGTGTTGTAAATGTTTTTTTGTTGTTCTTATTAACCTGGTCAAGCAAAGAGCCATTCAAATACAGTACAGTATCATCTGCATACAAATTTAATTTTGAATTTTCAATACTAATGCCCAAGTTGTTAATGTAAAGTGTAAACAAGGCTGGTTAGAGTATAGATCCCAGAGGAACTCCTTTTATTAATTCTCTGAAATTAATCTATTCGCCTTCTCAGTCAGAAGCTTATGATCCACTGTGTCAAAAGCCTTATAAAGGTCAATGAGCACAGATGCACATACTTCATTTTTATCTAGAGCCAAGGTAATATCATCCATAACTTTTAGGATTGTTGTCACTGTACCATGATTAGACCCAAAACCAGACTCCATTTCACTAAGAATGTTATTGGAATTCAAGTAGTGCTTTAACTGTACATTAACTAGTGACTCAAGAATCATAGCCAGAACAGACACATTGGAAATAGGTCTATAGTCATTCAAATCAGGATCATCTCCACCCTTCAGTAATGGTGTAACTAGTGCAGATTTCCACATTGAGCTAAACTGATGCATTAAATATAAACAAAAAAAAGGGTTTAGATATAATATCAGCAGCAACTTTTATTAAGTAAAGATCAAGACAGTCTGGACCTGCAGATGTATTTATTTATAGACCTTTAAGCACCTGTAGAACCAATTTAGATTTTTCTAATGAAAGAAATGCATTTATTTCTGAAAGTTCTGAACGCTAGACACTTTTGTGCACATTGTTGCACTGGCCTGTGCTTATTTATTTCTTTGTAAAGTGAAATTGTAAAATATTATCATTTGCAGTTTTATCTGAACCATGCACCTTCATTAGTGCATATAAGCATACACTATTAAATAAATGCCCTTAAACTGACACTCTAATACTGTGGACAATATCATTGTACTTTACCTTTGTTATGGTTTTGTACTGCACCTTCATAAGTGTTTCAAAGTTAAACTACAGCAATAAGAGGGGCAGTGAAATGGTTTAATGCTATTAGGGTAGGAACGTGAATATTAAACCTTGATTGCTACTATACCTCTAATAAAACATTTAAAAGATTTACCTTGGAGATAAAACTCAGATAAATATATTATTGCTGCGGTAATAAAATGAATAAAAGGAAAATAAACGGAAGAAAATGACAGCAGTAAGATCATTAACAGTAAACACTTTAGAAACAATTCACATACAGCACATCCATCTTAATACCTTGTACTGATGGAACAACACATTTACTGTTATTTGCAGTTTTATCTGAACCCAGGCAATGATGCAGAAATAACGGTTATCACTAATAAATGCAAAAATAAAACACTACTAGATCATTAATCTTTTTGTAACTGTGCCTTTGTGACATTTATTTTATTTCACACGGTGGAAGTCATGCACAGGCAAAAAACAGCAGGTGGTCCCATGGAATTATTCTATGACTAATGATGAATGTCAGCAACACTAGAGAGATCAGATTTAGAAACTGTAATAGTCTCATCAAGATGTAAATATGCAAAAGATTATTAACACATAGTGTTAGTGCTGTGCAGGGGTAGTGGTGCTGTGGGTGATAGTGCTGTGCAGGGGTAGTGGTGCTGTGCTGTGCAGGGGTAGTGGTGCTCTGGGTGATAGTGCTGTGCAGGGGTAGTGGTGCTGTGCTGTGCAGGGGTAGTGGTGCTCTGGGTGATAGTGCTGTGCTGGGGTAGTGGTGCTCTGGGTGATAGTGCTGTGCAGGGGTAGCGGTGCTGTGGGTGATAGTGCTGTGCAGGGGTAGTGGTGCTCTGGGTGATAGTGCTGTGCAGGTGTAGTGGTGCTCCGGGTGATAGTGCTGTGCAGGGGTAGTGGTGCTGTGCTGTGCAGAGGTAGAGGTGCTCTGGGTGATAGTGCTGTGCAGGGGTAGTGGTGCTCTGGGTGATAGTGCTGTGTTGTGCAGATGTAGTGGTGCTCCCTGTGATCAGTGCAGCGCCACACTCTATCCAATCGCTGCACGCCCACACAGCTGATCACAATAGAGTTGTTCCGCAGTGATACAGCGATGCCCCTTCCCCAAGATGGCCGACTTTCGGTTCCGTCCTACCATTATGTCGGCCCATCGTCGGGAGGTAGATTTGCAGCTCAGATTCCTTCTCTTTCCGTCACAGGTAAAAATTGACATTAACAGAGCTTTGCATTCTTGTGGTTCATACCACCTGAATTACATTTCACCATCCATTAACATAATAAGCAATATTAAAGAGAAATTCCTTTCACAAGCACTAAGATAGCGTTGATGGAATCCATTTAAGACAGACATCAAAATCGTTGCTCTTCAGTAACATTTCTGTCACTAAGAAGTGTCTATTTTCAATGGACTATTGATCTCCAAACACCGTAAAATCCTAAATCTCACAAACAATTAAGTCAAAATTCCCAAACATTCCAGTACATCATATTTTGCAATTGTCCTTTCCTTTCAAATTACCGCATCTAAAGTTACACACTCTATTCATCTTCTATTTTAAACAAAGCTTGGGTTCATATTGTTCCTTTAAAATAGGTACAGTTGATCTGTCTCATATGGTATAAGAGTGTGTTCACGTGAGCATTTGGGGAACAGAGCTGCTCAGCTTTGCTTTGTGGTCCTTTTGGCCACCTTCTGTATACAGTACCTTGTATTACAATGCAGTACAGATAAATGTGTAAGTTTCTGAGAATATCTGTTATCTTACATATAGGCAACCGCAGGTCTTGTAGCAGTTTTATGCCACAAGATCCAAACTTTGTGGATGTTGGTTGGTCACTATTGTCGCTTTTGAGTAGGGACGGGTATTTCCGTATATTTTAATAATCGAATACATGTAATTTACTAAACAATTACACAATTTACTTTACATCAACATGCCACTGGCTAAAAATAATGCTTACATAATACCAAAATTGAAGTTATGCATAAAAAAAATAACAATCGTGGTACTATTTGACAATGCTTCAATAATTACTGGTAGCTTACAAGTACAGTATGCATAAGCACAATTTTTACATATTTTCTAAACAGCAATTAAAGGCAATATAATAACCATCATGAATCAATAAATGATGTCTTCATTGGACAACTATAAAATATATTTACATTAGATATGTGGCAAGGTCACTCCTTGACTGCCAATAATGAGACTGCACCAGTATATTGGAATAAGCCATTTGGCGTGTTTATTAATTACAAGTGCGTTTAACCATCACCAAAATACTATATACACACAGAAGTTCGTCCTTACTTCCTATAAGCAAGCCCCAGACTTAAGAAATGGCAAAGGTAAGTGTTGTATTCCAATTCCGTGTCTCACGACTGCCTCTTGCGGTGAGACACGGGGTTGCAGGGTGTATTGTTTTCCAGGACCACAGAGCGTGCTTCTCCAGAGCAACTTCCAACCCACTTTGTCCCTTCTTGGCAAAGCAGGTAAGTAACAACAGGTTTGTGCTGTTGCTTAGTTTATTGAGTCGCTGTGTTTTCTTTGTTAATTATGTCTTACTTTCACTTTTCAGGGTCCCGAATAAAACACTTTTCAATACAACTCTATGCTTGTATATTCTTTGTCTTGTCTGCACTAACTAATAAAAACCACACGTGTTTACCAATTCAAACAATATAAGGGTGAGGTTCAAAATGGTGCTCGCATTATTTGTTTTAGTAAATCACTGGGTCCCTTGTTTCTTCCAGTGCGTCCTGTTCCAGCGATTCTTAATCCAGTCCAGGTTTGCAATTTATCTGTCACACCAACACAGTACTTCAGACAAGTATTATGAAAATCCGTTGTTCACAGTTTCATTTTATTTATTTGTTTCTTCTTCTCAGTCAGCGCTGTCCCCTTGCTAACTGAGCTGTTTCAAAAATAATAAATCTAACTTTTGTGGTTTTCTCCACTAACAATACACAATTGTAAGCACTAAAACAATAAACCAACTAAAGATGGTATTTTTCATTCTTTTGTTCTCACCGGCGTAGTTCATTGCAACACAAGCCCTCCTACTGAGTCTTGCCAGTTTCCTTATATTCCTAAAAGTTGTGGGACTTCCTGTTTCCCACCCAAACGCTGTCTGACTCAGTACTAGCAATCCACCACAGCCTTCACAAGGCAGCGGCCATTAGTGGTAGACCCCCCAAAGTACAATTGACCAAAAACCAAAAGAAACATCAGGCAAAGTATAAATTCATCACAGTTGGGGGTTTGCCACACATTATATTAAATACAGTACATACCTCCCGGTCCTGGTATGCGTTCTACTACATAAAGTCTTATAAAAAGTGTAGTACAGAGTAGATGTTAAATCATTAAATGGCATTAACTAAAAGACAAGTCAAAATTATAAAACATGTTTTTTATTGTATGTTTTTTACATGTATTTATTTATTTATTTGTTTGTTTAACCCTGTCCTTCAACAGTGCTGATAGTCAATGTATCTTTCGCGATCATTGCATTTGTTGGAGCAAGCTGTAATGGTTTTTTGTTATTTACCGGTACTTCTGTTGCTTGTGCAAGGTATACTCTCCGTCTGGCAGTGAACCGCATGAGGCTTGCAGCTTGGCCTCTCTCTGCGGGTAGGTGGATACATCATGCTTATATCGTAGGTGGTTATTATTGTCCTTATGCTGTTCAGTGTGAATTTGTCTACTTTGGTAAAATGTCCCCAAACAAAACTATTTTTGTATTTTATTTTTTCAAATCACACTGGGATTTTAACGTTTGTTGGCTGCAGTCTTATTCATGTTTTGTTTGGTTTCGGTTTGCTTATTAATATTGTAATGGCGCATCCAGCCGGAGTATTGTGGCTGCGCCATTATGGTCCACTTCTGCCTACAGACTGCAGCTACTGCATGCATGGAGCATGAGAGATGGAGCCTGCAGGGGCTGCCACGAAAAGGTCCCATAGACCAGTGGTTCTCAATCCTGGTCCTCGGGGACCCCTGTGTCTGCTGGTTTTCATTCCAACTGAGCTCTCAATTACTTAACTAGACCCTTAATTGAACTGATAATTGGCTTAATTAGACCTTTTTAATTGTTTTAAATAGTTGCAGAGTTCAAGTTACTTATAAAATGTTGTAGCTAACTTCAACTGTTTTAAGAGCTGAAAACAATTAAAAAGGTCTAATTAAGCAAATTATCAGTTCAATTATGGGTCTTGTTAAGTAATTCAGATCTCAGTTGGAATGAAAACCAGCAGATTGAGAACCACTGCCATAGACTAAGATTGGTGCAGCCTTGCACCAGCGGTGTCCTCTTGGCAAGGAAATCAGGGGATTCAAGGGAGTCACCTGGACTAAAAGAAGGGACGGAGGGCCAGGGGCAAGGAAATGTGTTGCATTGTTTTATTGTGGGCTTAGCAGGTTGCTGAACAAAGCAAGAAGCGGTACTGCATGACGTCAAACTGCTTACTGTGGTGGCGGTGGTATGCCACTTCTGTCACTACCTCTGTGGATTACTGTTCCCATCGGCACAGACCACGCTGCCCTGCAGTGGCTGTTGAGTTTCCGGGAGCTGGAGGGGCAGGTGGCATGCTGGATCAAAAGGCTACAGTCCTTTAACTACCGGATCCAACTGGGCTGGGGAGCATCATATCAATGCGGACACACTCTCCCGCCGACCCTGCGCTTAGGTGAACATCAGCCACTGTTTCAGACGGGAGGTTTGGGAGCAGGAGCTGGTCATGGTGGAGCAGAGTGGGGGGCAAGGAGTGTGGGCAGTCCCGGGCAGTGTTCTAGAGCGCCGGCGGACTGGGAGGTGTGGTGGCAGGTTGTGGTCCCAGACTTGCCAACAGACAAGTCAACAGTGTTGCAGGCCCATCATGGCACCCCAACTGCAGGATTCTTCGGGGTTGCGAAAACCCTTTTCCGCATCCAACCAGCATTCTATTGGAAGCGTTGCCTCTGGTATATAGTGGAATACTGATGCCGCTTCGAATGCATGGCGCAGAAAGAGCTTCTAGTTCTAGGACCCTATCCTCGCTTGGATCAGGGGAACCGCTACATCCAAGTGGCCATGAATTACTTTATGAAGTGGCTGGAAGCCTACACCGTCCCCGACCAGGAGGCTACCGGGCTGGAGTACGCCAGGTGGTTTTAGGATTGCATGGACACCACTTGTTGCTTTGCCTGCAACCAGCTTCAGGCTGCTGACATCTGGCAGAAGCAGAACTTTAACACTCGGGTGAAGGGTCGGCACTTTTGTACTGGGGAACTGGTCTTGGTCTACAGCCCCCGGTGGAAGCGGGGGCGCTGTCCGAAGCTGGACGACACATGGATTGGCCCCTGCCGGGTTTTGGAGCATGTTGGAGAGGTAGTTTACCGGGTACCGCTTCCACACAGGGATTGAAAGGTTGTACAGTGACAGCCGAGGCTGACGACCCAGACCCACCGTCACTCGAGGTGCATACACCACCAACCAGGACTCCCCCCAGCAGCCTGTCTGATCTCATTACAACTTTTCGCTGTTCCTGAATAGCTATACTCTACAATATTAACCACAGCGGTTTAAGTATACCATGACTGCTGACAATACCGTATTGTAAAATACCTCTATTTTGTAGTCTGTATTAATTTAATATAGTTGTAATACATGCAATGGCGCATTCCAACCACCTCCGTTACTCATAGCTACAGTATTGGTATCATCTTGCACTTTTAAGAACACCATTTTTTTAATGTCAGGAGCCTGTATAATTTAGACCTATAAAAATAATGATTTATTTAATATTTATACATTGGGCTGCAGTGGCAAGCTTAGTGTGGTTAATGGGTCTGTTCAGACCATTTGTATTTGTTGCAATACAAGACAGATTATATGATTCGTAATTTTCTAAAAGATTAACAATTTTCAAATAGATTATTTGAATAAACGATTACACGTGCCCATCACTACTTAGCAAAAGAAAAAGGAGGTGCAATCAATATAAATTTATTTTATCAGCTCTCTTAAGAGATGTTTTCTAGTACACGTGTCATTTGAGCAGCGCATCCTGACATTGATGACTGATTTATAACCCTCAAGTGCCAGCAGGGATTCGAATGATCCCATTTCAGGAAAAGCCTGAGAGATGCTTTGTTATATGAGGAGTGGGATAGAGTGCATGCCGCAAGGTGGAGGTTTTGTTGCATACCTGGTATCCATAAATATTGTTGATATTCGACCGCTCTTCTTCAAATCTATGGAAATTATTTTAATGAACAAGCAATCAATTTTCTAGGAATGACATACAACTGGGTTTGGGGCAGTTGATACCCGAGTAACTCCAATCTATGCCTGAATCGATATTTAAAAATAAGCAAATAAATCAAATAAGCAAGCCGTCCCACAATTTACGTTGATTTGAAAACCACATTATATTATCAACAACATGCATTGCTTGGTTGATTTTGTAGAGAGCTTTTAAAAAATGACATTATAATGTATAATATAGCTGTGTTTTTTTTTTTGGTTTACTTTAAGATAAATAATTATAATACCGTTGTACTATAGGTAGCATGGGCAGAGTGGTTCCACACTGCCAAGTTATTGTAACAAACCCATTAATGCTTTTATCCTGTTGTGGTATAAATGTCATACAGTACTGTAAGTGCTAATGTAACAGGACTCAGGCATAGTCAGCAAAACTGTTTATGCATGGCTTTAGCTGACAAAACAAATTCAAATTGTAAGCAAATTTTACAAAGTTAAGCAATCAAGTAATTTAATCTCTTAAGCACTCTCAAACTGTTGGTTTCTCATTTTGTAACATAAACAGGAATTTGTAACAAACATGAAAATAGGAGTTAATTAAAGAATGGAGGCTTTGACATATGGCCCTACATATTTTACTGTTTTAGAATACTTAAAACATACAAAATACTTTAATTATTTACATTGTTAAAAAACATATTGTGTGAAATTGTAGCACTTTTTCTACATCAGCAAATTGCTGCTTCCCCCTCTGTTTGGCGCCTTTTTAAAGCTAACAATTGTACTCGCACTCTAGCATTGTCTCAGAGCAGAGACTGGGCTGAACATGATGTCAATCAAACCTCCAGTGTGCATCACTTAATCCCACCCATATATATCATATAACCTCACAGGATAGGAATATCATTCAAAGAGGTCTGTCTTCCTGACACATAGCCCTAACCAATAATGTACTTTTTTGTCAACTGGTAGCTGGTTATTAAAATTTCTATTAATATATGTATATGTTTCCCGATTTGATTACTGGGATAATCTTATTTAAAAACGGCTACAGCACACACAGTCCTACTTATAAGGGTTCACCCACCCAAGCTGTAGTCCCCTTCTTGTTTCCTCAGTTAATTGGTAACTGTAACAGGGCGTTGCGCAGAACATTGGGTGTTGACACGTCACACTGATTCGTCTCCTGTTCCGCGTCCCAGCTGCACACCGCCGCGCAAGAACCAGTGACAGGGCTCTCCCTGTCACAGTAACCCAGAACATGTTTAATAAAAATATTAAAACAATTACCAAGACTCTTGAAGAAATATAATGCAGAAACATATAACAGCCCAATGGATGTCAGTAGTAATGAGTTTGTTCTAAATTGTATTAGGTGTTCAGTGTCACTTCAAGTTAACAATATTAATTTGTTGATTTTTACATTTGGTACTGTATCTTTATCACCTAAAGGGCTACACACTTGAGCAAAACCTTATTACACAATGTTTTAAGGCTTTAATTTTTAAACATATTGTTAAAAAAAGAATTGCTCAGAGAAAGTGATGACTTTTAATATTGATTGAAATGTTATTTGTTCCCCAGAAACCGTAAACTGCAGTTCTGTTTCACTCTAAAATGGTTTGGAACCATTTTTATATCTCCAGCAGGTTTGGCAACCATTTATCATTCATGCTGGAGTCAGTCTGTAACAAATCCCAGTCTCATTTGAAGAAGACCAGATGTACAGTGCCTATAGAAAGTCTACACCCCCTTTCAAATTTTTCACCTTTTGTTGCCTTATAGCCTGGAATTAAAATGCATTAAAATATATTTTTTTTCATTTATCTACAGATCCTACCCCACAACTTCCAAGTGAAAAAAATATTCTAGAAATGTGTTGAAAATTAATTAAAAATAAAAACTGAAATAGCTTGGTTGGATAAGTGTCCACCCCCCTTGTAATAGCAATCCTAAATTAGCTCAGGTGTAACCAATCGCCTTCAAAATCACACACCAAGTTAAGTGGCCTCCACCTCTGTTAAATTGTAGTGATTCACATGATTTCAGGATAAATTCAGCAGTTCCAAGGTGCTTTCAAAAGAACTCCGGGACAAAGTTGTTGAAAGGCACAGATCAGGGGATGGGTATAAAAAATATCAAAGGCCTTGAATATCCCTTGGAGCACAGTCAAGACGATTTATTAAGAAGTGGAAGGTGTATGGCACCACCGAGACCCTATCTAGATCAGGCCGTCCCTCCAAACTGGATGATCGAGCAAGAAGGAGACTGATCAGAGAGGCTACCAAGAGGCCAATGGCAACTTTGCAACAGCTACAGGCTTTTATGGCCAAGACTGGTCAAAGTGTGCATTTGACAACAATATCCCAAGCACTCCACAAATCTGGCCTGTATGGTGGGGTGGCAAGAAGGAAGCCATTACTCAAGAAAGCCCACCTTGAATCCCGTTTTGAAGTATGCAAAAAAACATTCAGGAGATTCTGTAGCCATGTGGCAAAAAGTTTAGTGGTCTGACAAAACTAAAATGGAACTTTTTGGCCTAAATGCAAAGCATTATGTTTGGCGCAGACCCAATACAGCGCATCACCCAAAGAACACCATCCCCAAGAACACCATACTGTGAAGCATGGTGTTGGCAGCATCATGTTATGGGGATGTTTCTCATCGGCAGGGACTGGGGCACTTGTCAGGATAGAAGGGAAAATGAATGGAGCAAAGTAGGAGGCTGTGTGGTCCAGTGGTTAAAGAAAAGGGCTTGTAACAAGGAGGTCCCCGTTTCAAATCCCACCTCAGCCACTGACTCATTGTGTGACCCTGAGCAAGACACTTAACCTCCTTGTGCTCCGTCTTTCGGGTGAGACGTAGTTGTAAGTGACTCTGCAGCTGATGCATAGTTCACACACCCTAGTCTCTGTAAGTCGCCTTGGATAAAGTCGTCTGCTTGGCGACAGCTCTGGAACATGTTAGCCATCTACTAATAACAAACAGTAACAATTAGAGATAAAACAAACAAAACACTCACAATACCTTATCACAGTTTCCACAGGTCCTTCCAGGTTATATTTCTTAACCAAAGCGAAGGAACAGATTGCGTCTCTCCATCCCCTGTTATGCCGTCACACGTGACCCCTTGGTAAATGAGTGCAGCCGCTCCTTCAATCTGTGACTGCCACATCGTTTCCCTTCCGGGTTGATGAGTTAATGCACCAGAGTTCCGCCCCTTTTCTAGCTGGCCGACTTTCCTTGAACCCTGGGAAAGAACTGTCAGGCCAGCCCATTCTCGCTGCTTAGCACCCTCACAGGTCGGGAGGGAGATTTACTACCAAGAATCATTGTATTTCTGTCACAGGTGTTCATTGATTGCAGTCCTGAGACAGTTCTGCATATCCTTTCCTCTCTTTCATTTATTAAAATCCGTCATTGAGCTTGTGTCTGTCTATGAGTATAACAGCCCCCAAAGGTGGGGGCTAAGATGCTTAGAAATGTCAGCATTACTATACTTAAAAGTTTATGATGCTCCTAGTTCCATCCGAAGCATAAACATTTATGTTTATTTAAAAAAATTATGGGGTGGATGTACTAAGATGGGCCAGTCACAGTGCAAACTGAAATGTGCATTTTCATTGTGACAATTTGCAAAGTATACATTTTGCAGAACTCTAATTGTGATGTATTTCCTGTATACAGTATCATGTGTACTGTAAAACCTAATTATATCTGCACCCCTTTTTTTCAAGAAACTAGCAATAGAGGACTATATAGAGTGCACTGCACAATTTAAGTTAGCGATTTAAATGGACATTGCGAAATGAATTACAAGTAAATAAGTGACCCAACGCTATATTTACCACAGCAAATTGATTTACAAGTCTCCAAATCTACAATTAGACATCACCTCCATGCCAATAGGCTATTTGGAAGGTGTGATAAAGTGACTTGCAGTGGTGACGTCACGGACCAGAAACAGGAACCAAAACAAGGAATGGTGGTGGGTGAAACTGAACGCTACGGCGTTCAGTGCTTTTATTAAATAATAAATAAACAAAAGATTTAAACAAACAAGACAGTACAAAACAAAACGGCGTGTTGGCCAAACAAATAAAGTTTAGCAGTTGTTTGGTTTTGGTTTCATTTTCTCTCTCTCCTCGCTCTCTCCGCTCTCATGCCCTATACACTGAGGGTAGAGAGCTGCAGGTTTATATACAGTCACCATCTCCCGATTAGCAACAATTAATCAATGAATTAACTCGGGAGATGGTCATCGTCTGCACGAGTTTAATAAGGATGCGTGACTGTCAGCCAGTTAAATAAATCACTAGCTGATCAGTCACGAATCCTCACAGGGTTTTTAAATTATAAAAACAATAACAAATATACGGCGCTTTGAACTGCGCCGCAAACAAAAATACAAATAATAATAAATATACATATAGGGGCAGGACACTCCGCCACACATGCCCCCCCTTGTGCGCAGCACACATGGCCTTTTCGGCCGCCTCCACCCTTTAGTCCCCAAAGTCCTGGCTAGCAGTCCCGGCCCAGGAACAGGGGCAGCAACGGCCCAAAGGTAGCGACCACTGTGGGATGTCCTCCTCCCACCCAAACAGCCGTAGCGACCCGGTGGACCGCTCACAGGCCGGCTCCTCTGGCCAAGCAAATTTTGGGGGTGGTCTCCAGACCTCCTCCCCCTACTTCATGACTGGCAGCTCCCCTCCGTGGGGCTCCGGCCACCTGTTCTCCTGCAGCGAAATTGCTGAGGTGGGAGTGATAAGCTGTTCTCCCACGACGGTTGCGACGGAACCAGCAGGTATTCACCCTCTGCTGGTGGAGGTGGGAGCGGCAAGCTGTCCTCCCACGTCAGTTGAGGCCAAACCAGCAGGCATTCACCCTCTGCTGGTGGAGGTGGGAGGGGCAAGCATTCCTCCCACGGCGGTTGAGAATAAATATATATATATGGCCACAGAACGGTTGCCAAAAAAAAGCCTTTATTGAGAGCAACCAACAAACGTAAGCGCCTGGAGTTTGCTAAACGGCATTGGCACTTCGATTGGAACCGGGTGCTATGGTCAGATGAGACGAAAATAGAGCTCTTTGGCCACGCACACCAGCGGTGGGTTTGGCGTCAAAAGAAAGATGCGTGTGCAGAAAAGAACCTCATACCTACTGTAAAATATGGTGGTGGATCTTTGATGTTATGCGGCTGTTTTGCTTCCACTGGTCCTTGAGCCCTTGTTAAGATCTACAGCATCATGATCTCTACCCAGTACCAGGACATTTTAGCCAAAAACCTGGTTGCCTCTGCCAGGAGGCTGAAACTTGGCCGCAAGTGGATCTTCCAGCAAGACAATGACCTCAAGCACACATCAAAATCCACAAAGAAATGGTTAATTGACCACAAAATCAACATTTTGCAATGGTCAGCTCAGTCTCCAGACTTGAACCCCATTGAAAACCTGTGGTTTCAATTGAACAGGGCAGTCCATAAGTGCAGACCAAAGGATATCAAGGATCGGAAAGATTCTGTATGGAGGAATGGTCTAAGATCCCTCCCAATGTGTTCTCCAATCTCATTAAACATTATAGAAAAAGACTCAGTGCCGTTATCCTTGCAAGGGGAGGGTGCACAAAGTACTGAAAACAAGGGTGCCAATAATTGTGACACTTCATTTTTTTGGAAATAAATTTATAATTTGAGTAATGTGTACTTTTAGTTGATTCCATAGAATCATTAATAAAGTCAAATATATTCCACATGTTGGATAATTACAATGTAGCTCAGTACTGGTATTATTTATTTTATACAGTCTTGCTCATCTTTATCAAGGATGCCAATAATTAAATGATTTAGAGAATTAAAATCATTTAGAGATATCTCGAAATAACTTCCTGTTCATTTGGAGATATCTCTAAATAGACAGGAAGTCCATTTAAAACAGAGAGCTAGGGATGGGGAGTCGATCCCAAAAGAATCAATTCCTGATTCAGTTTCTTTCAAGTATGGGATTCGATTTTATTTTTGGCATCATAGAGTCGACTCCAGCACAAGGATCAATTCCAACTTATGGAATCGAATATTAAACATAATATTTAATTGAAATGTAATATATTACACTAGCGGTTTTATTTTATTATTAGAAGTAATAAATTATTATCAGGGGTGTTATTTTGTTAGGCCGGTCATGGACCCGTGAATTTTGATATTTGTTTCCACTCACATCTTTTGAATTGGTTGCAATGCAAAGTTAAAGCAGTTAGCAAAAGTCAAATAAAAGGTGAATAGAACTATAAAACAATTTTGTGGCGAAATTAAGTTCTAAGCAATTAGCAGAGCAATATCCCAAACAATTAATGAAAGTGGAGCAGCTTTAAGGAGAAGCAAACTTCAAATTAACTGAAGCCTTTTGTGCAGAAAATATACCTCTGCATAGGCTCTAATGCAAAACCTAAAGGGAGGGCAGTTTACAGTCCTGGAGAAGCATGAACCCCGATTTGCAGCTCTTCAGTCATTCCCCTGCATGCTTAACCTGTCAACAGTGTAAATGCAGAACAATCCTTCTAATCTTTTAATGTACATCTTGTAATATCAAAACCACAGCTGTGTTTAAATAGACATTAATGAAAAGGATATTGTAAAACTCTCAATTTACAACCAGAACATTTATTTTAAAAAAAATAATAATAAATTAGGTGTTTTGTTTTTTTTTGCAACGGACACCAAGGTATACCTGTTGAAATAAAAAGGTAAGCATATTAATGTTACTGTTTTTTAAAAGGTACTGTTAAAAAAATGTTTACTTTTGACTAGAAGTGTGTGTTAAAAGAAACATTAAATACATGTTAAATACATTAAATATATATTTACTTTGCACAAATACTAAAATATGACAGTATATTGCATGAATAAATATATTTAAGTTCAAATCTTTGTAGCCGTGACCATTCCTTGAAATTGTCTATTTTTAGCTGTGACTGCGTGATTTTTACATATTTTAACTGTGACAAAATCACATCCCTAATTATTATTACAGTATTATTGTTACAGTTTAGTTTGCATGAATCCGTAAGTAAGTGTAACACGGGATTATAAAAATAAACGGCATTGGATCATGAACTTTGTTGTCTGTCTTTAGTTTCATAATCACCTCTACACCTGCGCACTGCAAACCACTTTGCCATAATCTCATTGTGCGCCATTCACATAGTTTTAAATAAGAAACACACTGCTGATACTGTAGTAATCACTGTTACTAATCCACCAATCAGCTGTTTTCACCTTGTTACCTTGCCATTCACATAGATTTCAATACAAAAGGCAGCAGTTTACTAGTCTTACAGGGCTGGAAAGAGAAAAGTGATGCGCATCAGCACGAAAATTCAGTTTACATAAAATGTCTATTAGATGTTGTGCTCTTGCTAAAGCATGCTCGAAACTCTGTCAGTCAGCAAATAATGCAACATTGCTTGAAAAAGCTGGGGACAATGTGGGAATTGACCTGATTATGGACTGGGGAAGGGGATGGGAGTACTCTGTAAATAATATGTGTTTGTAAATGGTGTTATTCCTGTTCAGAACTGTTTGCGTTCTTTGTGTGTTTTGGTACTTGTGTGACTTAGAGCTGAAAGACTGTATATGAGAACATCACTGAGACCGTCACTGAGGGGTGTGTGTACAGGTCTGACATGACCAGTCATAGGGAGTGTTGGACCAATGAGTGAGGTAGGGGGAGGGACTTGGGTGTGTGTGTGGAGATGACAGTTTGAAAGAGAGAAGCGGAATCTGGCAGTGGGAGAATTGAGAGTTAAGAGAGGTTGAGTTTGCGAGTGAGAGGAGAGGAATGAGAGTGATTGTTCACTAAAAGCTAAAAGAATAATAATTACAGCGGTTTCCTACTGCTTTGAACCACAACTGTTTTCTGTCTTATTATACCCTGGAAATCCCACAGCTCAGCGCTACAATATGTAAATAAATCCTGTTCGTCTGCAGGGCGTATCAACTTTAACCTCTGTCTTGATCTCCTGCCTGTTTGTTTTGATTATTGTACGGTGATTGAGGGACATGTTAAATGTCAGGTTATTGTGTGGGAGTTTATACCGTCCATCACTTACTGCGGGTGAATCACATTAACACAAACACGCCCGTTCTAAGCGGTGGCAACTTTATCTTTAAAACTCTCATTTTAAGATCTCTAAATTACAGTTTGGTGTACCATGCTAGGAAAATCCACATGGTTTCCATATTATTTAAAGATATCTAAATCATTTGAAGATATCTCAAAATAACTTCCTGTTCATTTAGAGATATCTCAAAATCATTTACAGATATCTAGAAATAACTTCTTGAAATAACTTTCTGTCCATTTAGAGATATCTCTAAATGTATTTTAGATATCTTAAATGATTTAGAGATATCTTTAAATATTTTAAGATATATTCAAATATTTAGAGATATCTGGAAATGATTTAGAGATATCTACAAATATTTAGAGATATCTATAATGTAATTTGAGGTATATCTAAATGATAATTTGGCTTGCCATATAGATTGATTGAAATATGAATAAACACATTCCTATACTTTATGAGAACAAGGGTCTGTAAAGTTATAATTTATTGAGACATAACATTGATTAAAAATAAATCATGAATCAATTTTCCCATCACATACAATAAACTATTTGGGATCATGAACTAGATTTAAGCTGCTAATTATGTTCTGGCATCGAGTTCTATATACTCTAAATTTAGGATCTTTTAATTGACTCACAAGAGACAAAATGGAGTGCAGAGTTGTTATCGTTCACAGTTAATGGAATTCCGCATATCTTAGCAGCTTCTCTTTCTAATTATTTCATAAAAACCATTAATCACATTGAACAGAATCTTTTTTAAATCACTGAAGAACAAAACTTAAAGTGATACAAAACATTAAAAGTGTGTTTGATGGATATTTCTACAGTATATTCTGGAGTAATAAATAGGCCTGTATTTTACACTGTGGCACCTTGTAGGCAAATTGGCACAATCAAATGTAATGCATTTTGTGGGCAATTTACACACAGTTGGCTAAAATTCCAACTTGAACTTTAAAGTCAGAATGCACTTTTATATCTGATATATTAATGTACAATATACAGTATGCACTGCCCATAAAGGGGTCTGCATTATTAAAGAATGTAGTTCTTTTTTATATAATGTAGTTTTGGCATTATCTTGTGAAAAATGTAATCTTGCACTTCAGGGTCTAAACCAGCTGGGTGCTGGAGCCTAAAAACAAATTAATAAAAGAATAGCATTGGTAGCTGATTCTAGACTGCTGATAATGTATGGCTTGTATGATATTGTAGTGTAGAGGTATTTAATTTAAATGTTCTATAAGTGGTCTTACCGAATTTGTGCATCAGTGTGGCTGCTAACTAGTGCTTAATTTTTACAGAAAGAGGTGACAATTATACCGTTTTTTTGAACTGCACATTCAAAATTAAGAGTTTTATTTGAAAGAGTACTGTACTAGTGTGTGAACAGGATGGTTTGTGGTGACATCAGGCCAGGAAGTAGACAGACAACAGTTTTGTGAGTGAAGGCGCTGCTGCACAGATTTATTGTAAAATAAATGGTTTAAACAGACAAAACATTTTCCAAAAGTAAACGGCACGGTAGCCAAAACAGACAGACTAACAAACAGCCACAGAACACAAGAAGTATCGTACTGGGGTAGGACCAGCATGCGTAGCAATTGTTATTTTTAGATTTCACTCTACATCCCGACTCTCGTTCCGCCTCTGAACACACCAGCCCCGAGTGAATGATTTGTGCCTCTATATATACAGCTGTGGCGGGACTCAATTGCTAATTAACCATTCACTTGAATCATGTGAACTCATTTATTCAATCCCCGTGCCCATATACTAATACACATTTTAACTGCATGTTAAGTGATTGTGCAATCCCTGTGCCTAAATACAATATATATATATATATATATATATATATATATATATATATATATATATATATATATATATATATATATATAATCACTCATGCTACATAGCCCACATTATACCCTGTGCATCAATACATACACACCAACAATAACACCCCACATAAAACACAAAAATACGCACAGGGGCGGGGCACCCCGCCACATAGTGTTACAAGTTTACAATCACATATTGCACATCGTATACAAAGTAATACAGTACGAAATACTGCCGTGAAATTAAGATAATTTTTCATTGTGTCACCACACTCGAGCATCGTCTTTTTGCCTTTCCAACAGTGTTGCCAAGTCAGAACAGAAAAATGCACTCAATCAACCTTAAAAACAAGATGGCGGATTGCAAGTCTACAAGTACATTGCTCTGTGTGTTTTTAAACACTAATAACTTTGAACACGCATTAAAAGTTAAGTTGTTAAACTACTATAAAATGCTACAACACAACATATATTACAGTGAAGACATATTGAAAGTTAACCGATCGCTACATTATTATTGTTAGCTATGTGAAAGCTTTAAATATTGCACCTTTTTCACACCAATAAGAAATTATTTCCTTCCTAAAGCATGAAACACTAGAAACCCTGCAAACTCTGGTCTTGCTGTCTTCAGGCCCCAGTGCTTCTGCTGCCTCGCTGTGGTACACATTGAAACACTGTAGCATGTTTTTACTTGGAACAAAACCTTTGCAGTCTCCTTAAACCATACCAGACTTGCAGTATACTGGTCACAAACTCGTTACCCATCCTGTTCCTGTGCTTGGACTTCACTATATTCACACATCAGCATTGCTTTTGAGGCATGAGCAGTAGGGAGAGTGCAAACAGGGCTTGTCCTTTACAGCAGGGTTTCCAAAACTTTTTTTCCCATGGCCCACAGTTTGGGAACCCTTGCTTTACAGCACTGTTCACCACGAGCATCTATGAAGTTATAAACTTTCACCCATTTTTGTCATTCTTGGTATTCCACTGCTGGAAGTTGATGGTTTGATTATGAGCATCCATGACACCTAAGTCACCTTTAAACATTCTCAGCATGGAGACAGGTAAGAGACAAGGTTTGCCCCTTAGAGAAGACTCGCTATCCCCCCAAAAGGATGGACCACCGGCTCCCCACAAGGATCACAGCTATGAAGACAAACAAAAGACTGCGTGCCAATGCGCAACAAAAAACAGGGAAGAAGGACAAACAAGGATAAAGAGAGAGATGATTAGTAAGACGGGCTATGTGGGACCCTCTGCTCGGTAGAGAGGAAAAACCCCCTCTGTTAGGAGGAAACCTCTGGGTGGGTGCCTCCACTCCCGGGGCATACTAGCAATTGATTGGTGAGCTGCTGAGATGTCTGTAGGAAGAGAACTAATGTAGGAGTGGACTGCTGCTGATGACCAGCGACCCATAGTTTCTATAAGGTGATGACTAACATTGGCTTTTGCTGCGCCGATCCTGAATGAGTGCGGGGTATAGAACTGGGGATATAGACCTGCTCTGGAGATAAGAGAAGAAAGGTGAGTTGCGAACCAGTGTCTTGTAATGACATTATGGGAATTGTTTTTTTAGTTTTTTTGTTTTTTCTTAACTGTTCATAACCTGAAAGAAGGAAGAGGAAAATGTTCCCTTCAGAAAATAAAATGAAATGAGCTTGGAAAATAGCTTTGAGAATCTAGCCCTCAATGTTGCACAAATATCAAAAGTAGAAACCATATGTGGTGGCTGGACTTGATTTCAGACTACAGGCACTTGCTGTGGACCATTGAGGGCGGCTGACGCCCAGTTGTAGGTCGAAATATCAGCTATGGGGACCGGAAGTGCTGAACCCGAAGAGACGGCAGCCATGATTGGAGTGTTGAATACTGGCTTGAAGTAATGGAGGAGCAACCCGTTTTGTCCATATCGTTGAGGCCTGAAGCAATTGAGACGGCGATGGGGTGAATGAGGGACTTCATGTCCTCGAAAATGTTGTTATGAAGGTGTAGGATGAGTTTAGGTATGTCTCCTGGTTGCTGCGCTGCTGAGAGGAGGGGCTGCTGCAGCCTGTCCTGGAACTCTGTGTGAGCGAGTTTGCAGAAGTACGCTTGTGAGAAGGAGGCAACGTCGATGTAGCAGATATAAAAGTACAATTTATTATTGAGCCACGGCATATGCTCGCTTCCAGCCGGGATGTTGATATTGTTGTCGTGCAGGGTTTTTAAGAGTTTGGCGAGTGGCCAATCCTGATAAAATAGCTGCTCTGGAGGCTGAGCCTGTTGGCGGGGGCATTTTGATCTCCGTAGTCCCGGGGCAGCAGGTCTGGTTGCTGGGTAACGGTCTGCATTAGAAGTAGACGGTCCATCAGAGAAATGAATGAGATATTTTGAGGAGAATCTGGCAGGGAGGCTTCCTGCAAAGTATGCAAAAAAGCAAACGCAAGAGAAGGAACATAGATTGTGACGTGGCTTAAATAGGCAGATAGCTTTGATAGGCAGGAGAAAAATAGGAGGAGAGCAGCTCCAGCTCCCACCCCTGAACTTAACTTAACCTTAACTTCTTCTTATAATAAATTATATTCATTAATAAGTGAATTCTTGTTTAGTTAGTCCAATAAAATCACCTCTCCTTCTCTTTGTCTAAAAAACTATATTAAAAATCAAGAAATGCATGCTGTACTGAGAAAACAGCAATTAAAATTAAGTTGACCAGCAACAAGGTTGACATATATAATGAAATTTGGCCTTTATGTCCCATGTGGTAAACAGAATTGGTGCACATGTTGTGCTTCTGGTATTTATATATTGTATTTATATAAGTTTTCTGATTTACATCATGTAACATGGTTGACACTTATAAAATAGCTTACGTACCCCAAGACAGGTTAGCTTTAAAAAATATATGAACAGGTGTGATTTGTGGGATAATCCATTATTTTTCAGGGGGTGTCTCCTCAATAATAGGGTTGACAGTGGATTTAGGGACAGTATTAAATATCCTAATTTATGTTAATAAATATTTATTGATTGTGTAAATGTATAGTTGAGAAACAATGTACTGAGTTGTTTCTGTTATAATGGTAAAATGTTATACATGTATTAGGATGTAGTGGGGTTTAGTAAAAAGATGAATAGGGATATTGCTAAATGTGGCATGTTGCTTAAAAAATAAGTATGATTTTCACTAAGTGCATTATAGTGTATTTTTTCCAAAGCATGTGAATATGAATTACATAATGCATCAATTAGTTTGAGTAAAATCGGTTTTGGGACGCAAAAGGCACTCTAATGGTAGAATGACCAGTTTGAGATTTAAAAAAAAAAGAAAAGAAAAATAGTACGAGATTTAACTTTCATAATGGAAGAGGTGCCGGGGAACAGAAACAGAAGGTATAAAAACATTATAGTACATTCACAGAATAACATGAAATAGAAATAACAGTCTACATGCAACACTTCTGAGAATTACATCACTTTCCATTTTAGTGGGATGGGTTTCGTACTGGATTGAGACGAAGCCATTTACAGTACAGTAGTTTCTAGGTTGTCTAAAATTGTCTAAACTATTTTCCAGGCCTCCAAGGAAGAAACTTGCTGATAAATTGACAAAATTCCTTTGATCTTGATTGTAGAGCGGTACCCAGAAATCACCACTGGTGGCTCATATTAATATTTCATAAATATCATACAATTTTAATTCCCACAATAAAGTTGCATTAGGATTCTCTTATGGAAGTCACTGAATACAGTATCTACAGTATTCATTTTATGTATACAGAAAAAGAAACGCTGTGTACACAAGCCAATAACTTGTATTATTTTATTTTACAGTGCATTGTTTGGGACTGGGACTCCAATGGCAAACATGATTTCATTGGAGAATACCATTCGACATTCAAAGAAATGCGAGGGGCCATGGAGGGAAGACAGGTACGAATTCCAAAGTTTAAGTGCAGTGAGGTCTATTTTATTGGTCAAAACAAACTCTTTAATTCTGTATTAATCCTGCTGGTGTTTACTCCAGTAGTGATTTGTTTACCCCCTTATTAACTTCATTAACTGTATTCATTGTATTGTATTAATTGTATTAATGTGCATTTTGGGGTTCTAGCTGTTAAAACAATGAAATTGTGTGTTTTATAATAAGTATGTCAGTAAAATACATGCCCTGCCACATCTGGGGTGGTTACCTGTATAAGGATGATGAAAAAGTTGATGACCATGACATATATCAACAGCATAGGTGCCTAACTCATGGGGCAGAAAGGGCACGTGCCCCCCCCCGCCCCCCCCCACTTTGAATATGAGAGGGTCAAAGTATATATTTTGCCCCTCAACTTTTTTCATTCATTATTTATGTATTATACCTTGTTGTGCTAACGCTAGCTAACAGTAAGAAAAAACGTCATTAAGTGAACTTGGCAGGCAGTCAGGAGAGACGACTGCATGAAATATTAATACTTAAATATAGGCATATATTTTTTATTTATTACTCGCGATAATATCTGAATGAAGAGAGAGTATAAGACCATTATTTAAAAAAAAAGGTAAGGAAGAGAGAGTATCAGACTGTTGTTAAAAATTAAATTTGGGGGTTTAGAATAAAAAATGAGGGTAATGTTTATGGCCCTGCAGCAACAAGTTCAATTCCCACCAAAATCTTTTATTTTTAACTTACATTAAACAGTAGTAAATATTTCAAAAAGTGGCACTCAAAATCACACAATTTTACTGATTTTACTTTAGTGAAAACGTTGGCTACATCTTTTTTTCATTCAAAACATGTAACTTAGTTGCTCTTTGCTGATATTAATGTTCAGCTTTCATATTGAAACGTGTGTAATTACAAATAATTTAAACTCACATTTGTTTAATAATAAACATTTAGGTATGTTATGTCCCTGAGTGACTAAAAAATTTAGAAATAAATGCTGATTTGATAAAAAAGGCAACTCAATATTTACCAATGTAGCTCATGATATACTGAAATCTCTTAGATTTCAGTATAAACATCGACTCTTTTTTGGTCTGGGGCAGGTAAATTTTACGTACTTGTTGCATCAATTTTTATTTATTTATTTATTTTGGTGCCTAAGGATGTGGGAAGTGGAAGTGCTGTCAGTGCGGCCCAACACAACTGTACTCTTGTTAATGTATGTGCAGTGTATTGGTTGATCTGTACTGCCTGTAATATTGTCATGAATTGACTGGGTGAGGGCTGGCATTTAGTGTTTCAATCAATTAGCACTAAGCATTGCAATGCAAGGGCCGGTGCTTATTGTTTCAACCTATCAGCACCAAGCATTGTCCTGCAATGAGTGTTTACTTTCCAAAAGTCTTGTAGCAGCTGGTTAAGCTGTGATAATTGAGCTCAGCATTGTCTGATAAGCATTGTCTCTAGCATCCAGCACTACATTTAAAACAAAGCCGAACAAGGAATATTTTAACTGTTAATTATATATGTTGGAATATGTTGCATGTTGGAATTATAGGTACTGTACCGCATTGTGCAGATATGCCACTGGAACTGGTTCTGCCATTTGGTGCTACTTGTGTTTGTACTTAATGCTCAGTTGATAAATATTATATATTGTATGCTGAAACACCTGCACAATGATGTGGGTTTACTATTACAAAAACCGTAACCTGAAAATGATTGAACAGTAAAAATGAGGTTTACCAGAGCTTCTTAGCAAAAAGAAATTTCCCCTCGCTTCGCTTCAGTTCTTCTTTACCTTTGCCCCACCTCCCCAACTTTTAAACAGTTAGGGGCCCCTGATCAACAGTAATGCCAATTTAAGCTAATCCTTAGCAGTGATTGGTAGATTTATCTGAAGTGCATTATAATAATCAAAATACTTTGAAAACACTGAACCTACACTTAAGCAGGTTTTATAAGGCAGTGTTAAGATATTAAAGCTGTGTTTCCACGTATTTCAAAACAAGGCCAGACCCAAGTAAACGTGGGAAGCATCTGGCCGTGACGTTCTGATTTGTGTTGGATTTTACAACTGCCACACATCAGGAACTAATCTATCTATAATGTACTGCAATGGTCAGCAACTGGCGGCCCGCGAATAAATCCGCCCGCTGACCTGTACTGTCCGGCCCGCAAAAGCCGCCTTGGCAGGGATATTTAATAATAATAATAATAATAATAATAATAATAATAATAATAATAATAATAATAATAATAAAATCGCTTGGAATTTTTTTAAAGCTTAATTGTTTTTGTTCCTTGCGTTTCATGTTTGCTACAATTGCGACCCCTACACTCAACATCGCAAAATGAAAAGAAAAAATCCATTGCAAAAGCTTAACTACGTCATGGCAAATTCAATCCGATCCTGTTTTTTGATGTGGTGGCGATAGGTAGGCAGTCCTCCAAAGATTCTTGGGTCAGCCTGTTTCCTGCATTGGTTTTGCTGGTGTGTCCCCCAGTGCATGCTGGGATGGCAGGTCAGACAGAGAAGGTAATTTTAAGTTTCAATAGTTTTAGTTAGGCCGTTACAATTTCAAATCACGTATGAACATATATATACTGTATATCTCAATGATCAAAATGAAAAAAAATCCCTCCTGTTGGGTGTTATTGTGGAACGGCAGTTGGCCCGCGCTGCGGCTGCCAAGGGATCAATTGGCCCGCTATTTAAATTGCTTGCCGACCACTGATGTACTGTATGTCATGAATACATTGGGGTCAAAATTTATGGGCATTTGCAACAAGAAAATATACTTTGAAATGAATATTTATAGGTGGGGAAGTTTAACAAAACAGAACTTACTTTTTTTGTTTAAAATTCCCATTACTTTGAATAACTTCTTTAGGCTCACATATGCAATGCGTATGAAAATAAGTGTAAGCATCTGTCCTTAGAAATTGTAAACAAAATATCAAACATGGCTGTGCATGTTTCTTACTCTGACGTAATGTTTTCCTGACCCAAAGCAGAGGTGGTCACGTGCAAATTGGCCCCTTAGCAACATGTTGTTATTATTATTATTATTATTATTATTATTATTATTATTATTATTATTATTTATTTTCTTAGCTGACACCCTTATCCAGGGCGACTTACAATTGTTACAAGATATCACATTATTTTTACATACAATTACCCATTTATACAGTTGGGGGTTTACTGGAGCAATCTAGGTAAAGTACCTTTATTCAAATATAGTATGTAAAGTTTATTTACAATAACCCAAACAAGAACCTACAGAAAAAAATTATATATATATATATATATATATATACAGTACTGTGCAAAAGTTTTAGGCAGGTGTGAAAAAATGCTGTAAAGTAAGAATGCTTTCAAAAATAGACATGTTAATAGATTATATTTATCAATTAACTAAATGCAAAGTGAGTGAACAGAAGAAAAATCTAAATCAAATCCATATTTGGTGTGACCACCCTTTGCCTTCAAAACAGCATCAAGCATCAATTCTTCTAGGTACACTTGCACACAGTTTTTGAAGGAACTCGGCAGGTAGGTTGGCCCAAACATCTTGGAGAACTAACCACAGTTCTTCTGTGGATTTAGGCAGCCTCAGTTGCTTCTCTCTCTTCATGTAATCCCAGACAGACTCGATGATGTTGAGATCAGGGCTCTGTGGGGGCCATACCATCACTTCCAGAACTCCTTGTTCTTCTTTACGCTGATGATAGTTCTTAATGACTTTCGCTGTATGTTTGGGGTCGTTGTCATGCTGCAGAATAAATTTGGGGCCAATCAGATGCCTCCCTGATGGTATTGCATGATGGATAAGTATCTGCCCTTACTTCTCAGCATTGAGGAGACCATTAATTCTGACCAAATCCCCAACTCCATTTGCAGAAATGCAGCCCCAAACTTGCAAGGAACCTCCACCATGCTTCACTGTTGTCTGCAGACACTCATTCGTGTACGCTCTCCAGCCCTTCGCGAACAAACTGCCTTCTGCTACAGCCAAATATTTCAAATTTTGACTCATCAGTCCAGAGCACCTGCTGCCATTTTTCTGCACCCCAGTTCCTGTGTTTTCGTGCATAGTTGAGTCGCTTGACCTTGTTTCCACGTCGGAGGTATGGCTTTTTGGCCGCAAGTCTTCCATGAAGGCCACTTCTGACCAGACTTCTCTGGACAGTAGATGGGTGTACCAGGATCCCACTGTTTTCTGCCAGTTCTGAGCTGATGGCACTGCTGGACATCTTCCGATTGCGAAGGGAAGTAAGCATGATGTGTCTTTCATCTGCTGCAGTAAGTTTCCTTGGCCGACCACTGCGCTCACGGTCCTCAACGTTGCCCGCTTCTTTGTGCTTCTTCAAAAGAGCTTGGACAGCACATCTGGAAACCCCTGTCTGCCTTGGAAATTTCTGCCTGGGAGAGACCTTGCTGATGCAGTATAACTACCTTGTGTCTTGTTGCTGTGCTCAGTCTTGCCATGGTGTATGACTTTTGACAGTAAACTGTCTTCAGCAACCTCACCTTGTTAGCTGAGTTTGGCTGTTCCTCACCCAGTTTTATTCCTCCTACACAGCTGTTTCTGTTTCAGTTAATGATTGTGTTTCAACCTACATATTGAATTGATGATCATTAGCACCTGTTTGGTATAATTGTTTAATCATACACCTGACTATATGCCTACAAAATCCCTGACTTTGTGCAAGTGTACCTTGAAGAATTGATGCTGTTTTGAAGGCAAAGGGTTGTCACACCAAATATGGATTTGATTTAGATTTTTCTTCTGTTCACTCACTTTGCATTTAGTTAATTGATAAATATAATCTATTAACATGTCTATTTTTGAAAGCATTCTTACTTTAGAGCATTTTTTCACACCTGCCTAAAACTTTTGCACAGTACTGTATATACGATGGTACAGCAATAGGATCTAAATTAGGAATGCATTTTGCCAGTACATACATGGGAACATGGGAAGAACAATTACTTAGAAAATCGGAAAGAGAACCTTTAGAATACATTCGGTTTGTAGATGATATTTTTGGGGTTTGGACACATGGAGAAGAGTCTCTCTTCCAGTTTCATAAAATAGCAAATGAAATACACAGTAATATTAAGGTGGACCTTCGATGGTCAAGGAAAGAAATAGAATTTTTAGATACCATAGTAAAACTTGAAGAAGGTTCAATTGAGACTGACCTCTTCTGTAAACCTACTGACATGCACCAGTATTTACACATGTCCTCTGCACATCCGATACACACTAAAAGGGCAATCCCAAAGGGTCTAGGAATAAGAATACGAAGAATATGCTCAAAAGAAAGTGACTATGTAAAACAAAGAAATGTATTAAAAACAAATCTTAAAAAAAGAGGATACAAAGAAAGAATTATAGAGACGGAGTTAAGAAAAGTGGATAAACTAAAAAGAGATGATCTACTAGATTATAAAACTAGAGATAAAAAGGTCAAAAGAGTCCCATTAATAATGACTTACTCTAAACTTTTGCCCAATATTTCTAAGATAGTTTGGAAACACTTATGGATTCTACATAATTCAGAAAAAATTAAAAAAGTATTTCTTAAGGCCCCAGTTGTAGCATTCAAAAGAGAAGCTAATTTAGGTGATATTTTAGTTCACAGTAAACATAAAAGAATAATTGACAAAATAGGTTCTACGAACATGTGCACCAGTAGATGTAAAGTGTGTAAATACATAGATAAAAGTAAAAATATAATTAAACATAAGAACACCACATATCCACTAAAAACTAATACCTACTGTAAAAATAGCAATGTTGTTTATGGAATAGCCTGTGAAAAATGTGATGAAATCAAATATGTTGGAGAGACTGGAACTACTTTATATAAACGAATTCAGAACCACCTTTCATTAATTAGAAATAAAAAATGAATGAACCAATAGTACAGCACTTCACCAGTCAAGGACATGACATAAATGATGTAAAGTTTGTAGTATTAGAACAGCTAAAATTAGACAATGCAACATATAGAAGAATAAAAGAAAGTAAATGGATAAATAGACTGAATACAATTATGCCAGCGGACTCAACAGAAAAGAATGAACTAATTAACTTCAATAGATATATAACATTTAAATAAATAAACAAAGTTTGTTCAAAATTGTGCATGCTGATGCGCTGGGGAGGCCAAATCTAGACTGATCCTCAGAGCCAGCATTGCATGATATAATAAAAATATAAATTTATATAAAATAATGTTTATTAGAATTAATACAGATTCTAAGATAGAAGTAAAAATGATGTCACAATATATAGAAGAGCATTACATCATGTAAGAATAAATCATAGATTTGAATGTAAACAATAACAAGTAGTTGTCATGCCGTCAAAAACCTATAAATACCTCCAATGTTTTGATTCAAACACAGGCTCCCTTGAGAAAGATATGTGCAACATATCGAAACGTTGGGCAGCTGGCTCTTTGAGCTAAAATATATATATATATATATATATATATATTGCAAAATGGTTGTGAATGTACTGAATTACAAATGGTACATTGAAATTTCGTTCTGTTTGATATTTTATTTTAAAACACTGAAACTCAAAATCAATTATTGTAAGGTGACATTGGTTTTATGTTGGGAAATATTTTTAAGAAAAATAAAAAACTGAAATACCTTGCTTGCATAAGTATTCAACCCCTGTGCTGTGGAAGCTCCCAGTTTACATCGATGAAAGAAATTGCTCTAACGAGGACACAATTACCTTACCATCGGCCTCCACCTATGAACCATTAAAGTTGCTGTCACATTTTCTGGATAAAAACCCCACTGTTGAAGGATCATTGGTCAGGCTGTGAATCTGAAGGAAAATGAAGACCAAAGAGCATTCTACAGAAGTTAGAGATAAAGTAATATAAATGCATAGATTAGGGAAAGGGTACAAAATAATATCCAAGTGTTTGGATATCCCAGTGAGCACAGTTGGATCAATAATCAGGAAGTGGAAGCTGCATCACACCACCCAGGCACTACCAAGAAAAGGTTGTCCCTCAAAACTCAGCACTCAAACAAGAAGGAGACTTGTGAGAGAAGCCACAGAGAGGCCAACAATCACTTTGAAGGAGCTACAGAGTTCAGTGGCTGGGAGTGGAGTAATGGTGCACCAGTCAACCATATCAAGAGCTCTGCATAACACTGGCCTGTATGGGAGGGTGGCAAGAAAGAAGCCGTTACTCAAAAAGTACCATCTGAAAGCACGTCTGGAGTTTGCCAGAAAGCATGAGAGTGACCCAGCATGCGATGTGGGAAAAGGTTTTGTGGTCAGATGAGACCAAGATAGAGCTTTTTGGCCAAAACTCAAAGCGCTATGTGTGGAGCAAACCTAACACTGCCCATGCCTCAAGACACACCATCCCTACAGTGAAGTATGGTGGTGGCAGCATCATGCTGTGGGGATGCTTCTCATCAGCAGGGACTGGACATCTTGTTAAAATTGAAGGAAGAATGGATGGAGCAAAATACAAGGAAATACTGCAAGAGAACCTGCTTCAGTCTGCTAAAAAACTGAAGCTTGGGAGGAAATTCACCTTTCAGCAGGACAATGACCCCAAGCACAAGGCCAAAGCAACATTGGAGTGGCTCAAGAACAAAAAGGTGAATGTCCTACAGTGGCCCAGTCAAAGTCCAGATCTTAATCCCATTGAGAATCTGTGGCACTATTTGAAAATTGCGGTCCACAAGCGTCGTCCAACCAACCTGAACAACCTGGAGCAAATCTGCCAAGAAGAATGGGCCAAAATCACTCCGACACTGTGCGCAAAGCTGGTACATACTTACCCCAAAAGACTTAAAGCTGTTATTGCAGCGATAGGTGGCTCTACCAAATATTAATGTGTGGGGGTTGAATACTTATGCAAGCAAGATATTTCAGTTTTTCATTTTTCTTAAAAATATTTCCCAACATAAAACTAATGTCACCTTACAATAATTGATTTTGAGTTTCAGTGTTTTAAAATAAAATATCAAACAGAATGAAATTTCAATGTACCATTTGTAATTCAGTAATATGAGAGAATTGGTCAGGGGTCTGAATACTTTTGCAAGGCACTATATATATATATATATATATATATATATATATATATATATATATATATATATATATATATATATATATATATATAAATATATTGTGACAAAGCAGCACCCGTCTGAGTAAAACTTGTACAGAAATCAGCCCTTGTAGTGGAGGTAAAACAGGACAGTACCTGTATGTTTATTTCTCTGTGTTCAATACACAGGGTCGGGACAAAGCAGAAGTCCGGTACACAGTTCAGGTTCTCATACAAAAGGTGGGTCAATACAGGCAATAGAGTCCTCGAAACAGTCCACCCTACCCTTGTGTCTGCCGCAAATATATATATATATATATATATATATATATATATACTGGATTTTGCCAAGTCAACGCCCATGTTTGAACTGTCGCCCAACCCCCACTATTGGCTGAAATGTCATTTTTTCACAGTTTCTAATAACCATACGCATAATAAATAAATACAAAAAAAATAACCATGTGCAAAATGCCTGAGATTTCAATCTTGCGCTTCAAGTGAGTAGAACAAGCTGTGCAGTACAGTAGCTGCTCTGCGCATTGATTGAATACATTTTTCTTGAATAAATTGCACTTTTTGTTTTGGATCCGACAATGCAGTTGAGTCCTGTTGATTTCACTTTCCTGTTAAGCTACAATCCATTTTTTTTTTTACAATAGACTTCAGCTTTAAAGGTTAATGTGTGATTTATGAACATTTAAAATGACATTACAGTGGACTTACGCAGCACACTTTTTTCAGACAAACCCTTTACTTTGTATTTCACCATTTAACACTAGAACCACCTCATACTTAAAACTCATACTTAAAACTGCCGCCGGCAGTCATTATGATGGTTACAATATAAACAACATCAATATTAAAATGAAAGACAAACTATTGGATACGACTCAAAAGTTTTATTCAAGCACATCATATCAAACATCTGCACAGCTGAAACGCCGGATTTAAATGAACAATTAAACATGAAAGGGGTAATTTTCTAACTTACCACATATAAAGCACTACGTAGAATGACATTACAGTGAACTTATGCAGCACCCTTTTTTCAGGCAAACCGTTTACTTTGTATTTCAATATTTAATAAATGTTAACTGCATTTCTTGATTCTTTAACATAACTATGTGCTGTGACTTGTGTATTTTAAACATGCCTAATTCTAAACATAATCTATCCAGCTAATGTTACAAATATTACAGTAATATTGCTTATTATTTCGCCCCTGTCCTGAGTCAATGCCCCTCCCCCACTTTTGCCCTAACATCAACTCCACGCCCCCGGCGCGTTGACTCGGCAGAATCTGGTATATACAGGTGCACTCCACTTATAACGGACTCCAAGGGACAATGGAAATCAGTACTTTATAAACGAAGTACGCAGTAAACACAATTCAAAATGCTGTAACTGCGAACAGAAGTACTTTAAATATATACAAGAAAGCTTAACTGCCAAAGAACTGGTTTATTATTATTTGTACAAAACATGCCCCTGTGAGCCGTACAATGTAATAAATAGTACCATTTTTCAAATTTTTATTTTTGTTAAATGTAATTAAAATTGTATACGTTATACATTTAAACTGTACAACGTCTGTGCCAACAAAAACATAGAATAAAAGTAAACAGCAGCTGTTTTTCCTGCCTGACATCACAGCTGTCGGCGTGACTGTCATTGACTGTCCCGGGTGTACCTTATTTATGCAAAATATCTACCTGTGGAACAGGAAGACTGTACATAATAAAACAGTATATATGTTATAAACGAGAAAGTTCCCATTAAAACCCATGTTGTTTGGCAGGGACATGCCTCCTCAGTTATTATTATTCTTCATTATTATTATTTATTTATTAGCAGAAACCCTTATCCAGGGCGACTTAGAGTTGTTACAAAATATCACAGTACAAAGTCTCACATTACAAAATATCACATTATAAAATATCACATTACAGATAGGCGCAGTTATAATGTACAGTAAAATCAGTAGAAAATAAGATCAAATTCAAATAAGAGCAAAATAAAGAATAGAATAAATAATTACGTTTAAGAGCGAGTTCGACTAAAAGCAGTTAACTTAAAAATATTTGCTTATACGAGTAAAGTCCATTAAGAGCACGTAGTAAGTACGATAAGTGGATGAGAATGATTTCAAATAAGAGTAATTTCAAAAAATGTGAATACGGATACCTATAAGAGTAAAATCAAGTACAAGCTACAGGAAGTACACTACCCACTATATATAACATGGGTGTCGGGGTCCATTATAAATCCGCTATATATCGAGAGACCCATAGAAAAACAAATAGGCTAACAAATACTGTACAACCACTCCCTCATTTTATCGGTGGTGTCAGGGTCCAATATAAATCCTCTACGCAACCTGCTTTTTCTCATTTTTCGTATATATAAAGCAGCACACTGTTTAAATTCGTACTGTGGAGGGTAATTGCTTCTTATCAACTTAAGTCTCCGATTAATTTAAGTCTTAAGTCTGCCTCTCCTTTCTCAAATGCATAAACCCGCTGCATTGAAAGAATCCTATTCCCAACGTAGGAGGCTTGTTGCTAGGGAGCTGACGTCACTGCCTTGTGACTTTTGCTATTGCATTGCTGCTGCCACACGTGAACACCTCGACAGCTAAAATAAAAGCTGCTTCAGCAAGTTGATATTTAATTAGCTTTGTGTTATTGTGCAATGCATGTGTATATGATAACAGTGTGATATTAATGCTTTGTTTTTAATTGTTCTGTGTATTTTTGTTACTGGTGTGCAGTACGAAATAAAGCAAACAGTAATTCTAAGTGAAATTACTTATGTATATTGCAGCTAAGGCATGCGCAGTTAGACTGTAAAAATGGGGAGACAACTCCAGGACCGCGATATATCTAAATCTGCAGTATAGCGAGGGGCAATATAACAATGGGTGGGTGTAGTTATAATTAAGAGCAGTAGTAGGATACGGCAAGGTATGTAACAGTTCAGTGCAAGTAAATGCTGATGCAAGTACTGGTACAATTGGGTGTCAAATAGTCCAGTATAGTCGAGAGTTGTGATGTTTACAGATGCTGTCTGAACAGGTGTGTCTTGAGGATGCGCCGGAAGGTGGTCAGGGACTGAGCAATCCTGATATCTGTGGGTAGATCGTTCCACCACTGAGGGGCAAGGGTGGAGAAGGAGTGGGCTCTGGAAGCATGGTACGGTGGTGGAGGAGTGGAGAGGGTGAGAGGGGGTGTAGGGAGAAATGACAGTCTGGAGATAGGAGGGACCAGAAAGGTCGAGACAGCGATAGACGAGTACAAGAGTTTTGAATATATATATAAACAGTGCCTATAGCAAGTATTCACCCCCCTTGGACGTTTTCACAGTTTGTTGTGTTAAACCTGAAATTTTGATGCATTTAAATGGGATTTTTTTTCCTTTTGATTTACACAACCTACTCAACACTTTCATTGTGTGAAAAAATGGGGGAGGGAGGGGGTGAAAAAACAAATCAATCAAAAATAAAATCTGAAAAGTCTTCATTAGATAAGTATTCATCCCATTTGCTATGACACTCCTAAATAAGCTCAGGTGCAACCAATTGCCTTCAGAATTCACACAATAAGTTAAATGGAGTCCATCTGTGTGCAATAAAAGTGGTTCACATGATTTCAAATTAAATACACCTGGGGGCTCCCGAGTGGCACATCCAGTAAAGGCGCTCCACGTGGAGTGCCGGATGCGCTCTATAGTCTGGACGTCGTGAGTTCGAGTCCAGGCTATTCCTTTGCCGACCAAGGACGGGAGCTTCCAAGAGGTGGCGCTCAATTGGCCGAGCGCCGCCCGGGGGGAGGGAGGGCTAGGTCGGCCAGGGTGTCCTCGGCTCACCACGCACCAGCGAACCCTGTAGTCTGGCCGGGCGCCTGCGGGCTTGCCTGTAAGCTGCCCGAGAGCTGCGTTGTCCTCCAACGCTGTAGCTCTTGGGTGGCTGCATGGTGAGTCCGCAGTGTGTAAAAAAGTGTTTGGCTGACGGCACACTCTTAGGAGGACAGCGTGTGTTCGTCTTCGCCCTCCCGAGTCAGCGCAGGGGTGGTAGCGGTGAGCTGAGCATAATAAATAATTGGCGATTCCAAATTGGGAGAAAATAATAAAAATAATTGGCAATGACTAAATTTATTTTTTTTAAAAAATTTAAAAAAAAAAGATTAAATACACCTGTCTCTGTAAAGTCCCACAGTTGGGTAGTGCATTCAAAGCAAAGATACTACCATGAAGACCAAGGAGCTTTCAAAACAACTCCAGGATAAAGTTGTGGAAAGCCACAGATCAGGGGAGGGGTATTAAAAGATTTCAAAGGCATTGAATATCCCTAGGAGCACAGTCAAGTCAATCCATTAAGAAGTGGAAGGAATACGGCACCACCCAAAATCTGCTTATAGCAGGCCGGCCTCCCAAACTGAGCAGCCGGGTAAGAAGGGCATTGGTCAGAGAAGCCAGCAAGAGGCTCTGAAACACCTACAGCGTTTCATGGCTGAGATGGAAGAAACTGTCCATGTGTCAACAAAGCTCAGGTACTTCACAAATCTGGCCTGTATGGGAGAGTGGCAAGAAGGAAGCCATTTCTGAAAAAAGCCCATGTAAATCTGAAAAGATGTGGCAAAAGATTCTGTGGTCCGATGAAACAAAAATTGAACTATTTGGCCTAAATGCAAAGCGTTATGTCTGGTGCAAACCCAACACAGCACATCACCCAGGTAACACCATCCCTACTGTGAAGCATTGGCACATGGCAATGACCCCAAGCATACAGCCAAAGCAACACTGGAGTGGCTTAAAAACAAGAAAGAGAATGTCCTAGAGTGGCCCAGTCAAAGCCCGGACTTGAATCCGATTGAGAATCTGTGGCAGGACTTGAAGATTGCTGTCCACCAACAATCCCCATTCAAGTTGACAGAGCTTGAACAATTTTGCCAAGAAGAATTGCACGATCCCGATGTGCAAACCTGGTAGAGACTTACCCCAAAAGACTCACAGCTGTAATTGCTGCCAAAGGTGGTTCTACCAAGTATTGACTCGGGGTGAATACTTATCTAACAAAGACATTTCAGATTTTTTAATTTTTCATTAACTGTTGTTTCACAATAAAAATTCTCTTGCCTCTTCAAAGTGTTGAGTAGGTTGTGTAAATCAAAGGGGAAAAAAAAAATCCCATTTAAATGCATCAAGATTTCAGGTTGTAACACAACAAACTGTGAAAACATCCAAGGGGTGTATATATATATATATATATATATATATATATATATATATATATATATATATATATATATATATATATATATATACAGTACTGTGCAAAAGTTTTAGGCAGGTGTGAAAAAATGCTGTAAAGTAAGAATGCTTTCATAAATAGACATGTTAATAGATTATATTTATCAATTAACTAAATGCAAAGTGAGTGAACAGAAGAAAAATCTAAATCAAATCCATATTTGGTGTGACCACCCTTTGCCTTCAAAACAGCATCAATTTTTCTAGGTACACTTGCACAAAGTCAGGGATTTTGTAGGCATATAGTCAGGTGTATGATTAAACAATTATACCAAACAGGTGCTAATGATCATCAATTCAATATGTAGGTTGAAACACAATCATTAACTGAAACAGAAACAGCTGTGTAGGAGGAATAAAACTGGGTGAGGAACAGCCAAACTCAGCTAACAAGGTGAGATTGCTGAAGACAGTTTACTGTCAAAAGTCATACACCATGGCAAGACTGAGCACAGCAACAAGACACAAGGTAGTTATACTGCATCAGCAAGGTCTCTCCCAGGCAGAAATTTCAAGGCAGACGGGTTTCCAGATGTGCTGTCCAAGCTCTTTTGAAAAAGCACAAAGAAACGGGTAACGTTGAGGACCGTAGATGCAGTGGTCGGCCAAGGAAACTTACAGCAGCAGATGAAAGACACATCATGCTTACTTCCCTTCGCAATCGGAAGATGTCCAGCAGTGCCATCAGCTCAGAACTGGCAGAAAACAGTGGGACCCTGGTACACCCATCTACTGTCCAGAGAAGTCTGGTCAGAAGTGGCCTTCATGGAAGACTTGCAGCCAAAAAGCCATACCTCCGACGTGGAAACAAGGCCAAGTGACTCAACTATGCACGAAAACACAAGAACTGGGGTGCAGAAAAATGGCAGCAGGTGCTCTGGACTGATGAGTCAAAATTTGAAATATTTGGCTGTAGCAGAAGGCAGTTTGTTCACCGAAGGGCTGGAGAGCGGTACACGAATGAGTGTCTGCAGGCAACAGTGAAGCATGGTGGAGGTTCCTTGCAGGTTTGGGGCTGCATTTCTGCAAATGGAGTTTGGGATTTGGTCAGAATTAATGGTCTCCTCAATGCTGAGAAGTACAGGCAGATACTTATCCATCATGCAATACCATCAGGGAGGCATCTGATTGGCCCCAAATTTATTCTGCAGCATGACAACGACCCCAAACATACAGTGAAAGTCATTAAGAACTATCTTCAGCGTAAAGAAGAACAAGGAGTCCTGGAAGTGATGGTATGGCCCCCACAGAGCCCTGATCTCAACATCATCGAGTCTGTCTGGGATTACATGAAGAGAGAGAAGCAACTGAGGCTGCCTAAATCCACAGAACTGTGGTTAGTTCTCCAAGATGTTTGGGCCAACCTAACTGCCGGGTTCCTTCAAAAACTGTGTGCAAGTGTACCTAGAAGAATTGATGCTGTTTTGAAGGCAAAGGGTGGTCACACCAAATATTGATTTGATGTAGATTTTTCTTCTGTTCACTCACTTTGCATTTTGTTAATTGATAAATATAAACTATTAACATGTCTATTTTTGAAAGCATTCTTACTTTACAGCATTTTTTCACACCTGCCTAAAACTTTTGCACAGTACTGTATATATATATATATATAGTGAGAGAAAAGGGCGCTGGCCCTTTAAGGAAATCAGGCAGTGTTGGAGAGAAGCAGTGCTAGAGTGAGTAGTTTGAGCAACACGCAGCCCGAGCGGGACCGATCATTGCGTGTTTATATGTAAAAGTTTGTGTAAGAACTGTGCTGTTTATCGTGACGCAGTGGGTGGGTATAATCACTGCTAGGTTTAATATGTAACGACAGTATATTTACTCATAATCTCCAAAGGTGTGTTTTGTATATTTATGTATCTTTTAATTAACCTGTTTTTTTTTTTTGTTTGTTTGTTTTGTAGGTGCAGTGGGAATGTATAAATCAAAAATATAAAGTCAAGAAAAAGAATTACAAAAACTCAGGAATTGTAATTCTAAACCAGTGCAAGGTAATCCTCTTAATATAATAGTAATATTTAAAATGTAATGTTATTAATTTAAAATACACATAGGCAGCAATTCGCTCAAGCATATATGCGTATTATTTTTTTATTGTATTATTTTGCTCATTTTTAATGAATTCTTAAACAAATTTTAAAGCATACCTATGCTTGGAATTTTCTTTTTTTAGTCTGCCACCGACATTACTGCACCCACCATTGCTAATATCTTGTACAGTGCCTATAGTAAGTATTCACCCCCCTTGGATGTTTTCACAGTTTGTTGTGTTACAATCTGAAATCTTGATGCATTTAAATGGTATTTTTTTTCCCTCTGATTTACACAACCTACTCAACACTTTCAATGTGTGAAAAAATGGGTGGGTGAAAAAACAAATCAATTAAAAATAAAAACATTTAAATGCATCAAGATTTCAGGTTGTAACACAACAAACTGTGAAAACATCCAAGGGGGGTGAATACTTACTATAGGCACTGTAAAACCATTTCAGCTGGTAAATCCTCTAGCAAAATCTTACACGTCCTTCATTTTTACATATGGTGTAAGTTGTCTAACATATTTGACCACGCTACTTTTTTGTTTCTGGAAAATAAAGACCTAACTCATGTATCTCATATCTCAGAAATCATTTGAGTAGCTTTATATGTAAACCGTCCATACTAAATATGTTGATCACATAGACTTCTGAACTATTACATTGACATGTGCCATATTGAGGTCATGTGACTTTAACGTTTCTGCTGTACAATGCAGTACACTTTGGTTCATCTTAATGTTTGGAACACTGCTGTATTCTCTGATTTTCTTACTTAAACTTTTGTTTAAAAATAATGCTTTCCCATCCACATTGTTTTCACTCATAACAGTGATATAGATGAAGCAGACCACACACTTTGATGTTTTTTTTTTATTAATTCAAAATTGAATCTGATATATATATGTATATCCCCCAACATCTGAACCTCTGTTTTAGGTGTTATCGTTTTGAGACACATATTGGCCACCACGTAACACTCTTACCTGTCTGGGCGTTCCTACAGAGGCACTGGGTGGCACTGAGTGTATGAAGAAAGTACATTTGGTGATACTACAGTAATAGCTTTTATTTATACAGAATGCAATTAAGTTTGGTAATTATTCAAATATTCTGTCAACAGCAGATTTAATTTAAGTTGTAATTTAATAACATCAGTATGGTATTATATATACAAATGGATTTGCACACTAATTTTATTAACAGGAAAAGGTATTATATCACTGATTATAAATATGATTTGAGGATTAAACTTGATAAAACCAATTTTTTTCACATATTGTTGAAGTTGACACTCTTTGCACTGAATATATCATGAAAAACTTCCACCAGAATGGACAGATTTGTGATTAAACGTTTACAACAATGGGCTGTTTACTTTGATGGGAGTAATATTTGAAGAGCCCTGAACAGCTGCCACCTGAGGTGTAATTATTTATTGGAAATGCAAGAAAATTAATATTGAACGTTCATGTGCAGATGGCTTTAGCAGGAGGTAATGAGTGAACACTGACTTATTGTAATTGAGTGCTGTGTTTTTTGTTGTTGCTTTTGCTCAGGATCACTATTACCTTTTTCATTGCGCACTCCCTGCAGTCCTAACATTATATCACAATGTTCACAGTCTGACTATTTTAGCATTGCCAATGACAGAAACAGATTATTTCATCCAATTATATGATTTATAATTGTTTTTAAGATGCTTAAAAACAAACAAAATTGTTAATTAACATTAAAATGCAGTCTTATTACTTTGTAAGTTGCTGAAATTCATTGTCTATGGTACTTCCAGATTTAGCCCCACCAGCTTCGAGTGTCTGTATGAGTAAGACAGCTCTGATAATGAGCACAAATCCTCTGCACACCTCTAATCAATACCTTACAATTACTGAAAGAACAGAAAGAAAATAACAAAAAAGTGACAGTCCATCAGATGATTAAAAATATCTTTTGAAATGAATATGATAAGGGCACTGAACCACTTACTTTCATATTTATGACTTTATTTTTTACAGTGCTTTCCATTTTCCGCTAATGTAAACCTGTTTTGCTGATTGATGCTTGTGATTAACCATTTCATCCATGGTGACGAAGTTAAAAAAAAAAAAAATCTCTTTTGGTACTTATATGGGGATATATGAAAGACGCAAATGCATGATGACCTCATTTTTTCCACATATAAAGCAGTAGAAACATTTTCAATGAAAATATATTTATTATGTGTCAAAACTACTTTTTTCAAACTACTTTCAATATTTGAAAGGGTTAAAGGCACTTTATAAATGCCATTTGTACCTGCACATTGTCAAAAAACTGAAACTATACAGCATTATTTTTATAAAAGAACATGGCTAAAATTTAAAGGGGCACACCACATCTGATAACATGTTGAAACTATACATATTTAATGTATTTTTAGTAATAACAAAAGTTCATTCGGATGTTTAAATGTATCCACTAATTATAAACATGGACGCTTCAACCTCTGGGTCTGGGTTAAATTAAATCACTCTGTTTTGTGTCTGTTTTTTACTGACAATAATTGAATCCAGTGAAGCTGTCTCAACACCTGTAATTGGCTGATAGCAGTGTAGTTTGTGCTGCAGGTCACACACAGAGCAAAGTGTTATTCTCAGTTGTGAAAACTGTTCAATTTGCCTTACATCAAGTCTTCCACCAGACTGCCCAAGGATGCCCGATAAATGCCTTTCACTCTTATGACATATTCTCACTTTATTTGCCAGACAGTTGATAACTGCAGGATCAGTGTACATAGCAAACATGGGTGCCTTTTAAATAAGGTGGTCCCCTGTTTTAGGGTAAGCAGCCGTTAGAAATATGAAATGTATATATACCCACAGGGGTCAATATAAAGCATAACTGACTGCAATATTGACCTGTTTTCCCAATTGGTGAAATATTTTACACTTATCTAGTGTAAAATAAGAAACAGTTGTATACAGTAGTCTTCATGTATAGGAACACCTCCTAAGAGAACACTTCGGGCAAGGGAACAGCCTTTTGGTGAAATAGATTTTTCCCATTGTAAATGCTCCGCATAAAGGAACAGGAACTTCGCTAAAAAGAACACCTTTTGGCACCGATAGTGATTCGTTGCTAAGCGATTCAAAATTAATACAGTACTATTTGTATCCTGATAACTCATCATCATCAAACTAAAATTCAAATGGTTTATTCAGTCTTTTCAAAACTGATTTGTCATAGGAGCCGCTGGTGCAGTTTTACTGAATGTAGGGTGCTTTGTTCATTTAATCTGTTAGTTTACTATTATAGTTTATTAAGATGTGCTTACCTATTGCTTTTCTCTTACTTATTCTGTTCATTTCATATATTGTTGCACGTACGTCATGACATAAGTAATAAATACATTTGTATTTATTAATTGATATCGTGATCAGCCTTGGCATATTGTGTCCAGTGGTCAGCTCTGTCTTGGAGAACACCGGCTAAGAGAACACTTAACTACTTGCTTCCCGAGTGTGTTCTCTTAGCCAGAGACTACTGGACTTTTTTTGCTACAATGTGGTGCTTGAAGAATCTGCAGAATATACAAAGAACAAAAAGATATGGGGACCAGTGATAAAACTGGTGAAGCTAACAAGAGATAAGAGACATGATTTTAAAGCCTTGGTTAGCACTCCTTTATTTGGAATAAATCCAACATTAGAGCAGAAAAATGAAGACTACTGGTGCACCAGTATATATGTTTACAATGAGCTATGCTCCTGTAATCTCTCCATGTGAGATTATCCAGCATAACCATTTACTTCCCAACATCCCAATGTTTGTTGACATCTTGGTACAGTATGTGTTTGCCTTAGGGTGCATGGACATTACAAATACCGAATTTGTTGAATATTTTCTTTGCAGATCCACAAGATGCATTCATTCCTAGATTACATTATGGGTGGATGCCAGATCCAGTTTACAGTAAGCAGATCTTTCCTCGGTTTTAACCCATGTACAGTACTCTAAAGGAATCTAGGTGATAAAAGGATTCTCAGCAATCGATGTGTTTACAAACATTTTGCCTAGATACTGTCAGGAAAAACAGCAGTGACAGTTAATAAAATATGTGCATATTTGTAGCTCTCTATTCATTAAGTGCAATTTGAAAAGGAGGACGCAAGAGGCATGTTCCACTTTGAATAATGCATCACTCACTGGAGATGACTTGAGGATTCTAAGTGCTCTATATATGTGGAATTTTCATGCATTTCAATAACAGAATATTTTTTTATCCCTTTCCTCTGTGCCACAACCGTTTAACAAATACAATGTTGCTATGTAATCTGCAATCAAGCAAGTGCTAGTTTTGCAATTAATTGTGAATGAAAATTAGCTAAAATAACTTATAAAAAACGGAATACGTTTGTACGTTAGTGTCTGTGTGCTACTATATGTACATTTTATGGAAAATGTTAAATGCAGTAATGATATGCAGTTAACTTGGGTTAAAGCTATTCAAATCTTAACAATGACCAAAGCAGATAAACGCATGAATCAGAGGGTTATTTTCGAAAAATCCCTAAGATCTCTAGATATCATGATGTCCACAAGCTTATATTTTAATGCACATAGTTTAAAATATATACATATCTACTTTTAATACCTTTGCAATTTCCTGTGTTCATTTAATAGGATTAAAATGAATACATTAAAACAGCAAATGGAACTACACTGGATTTGAATAGTGATAACAGTACTGCTAAATCTAAATTAGAACGTCATTATTTTTTAGTTAATTGTCAGGTGGCGTTGGTTATAAAAAGATAATTGCTGTTTTCAGACGATTATAACTGGCATAAATTAGAAATGAAAGTGCAGTGAAAACAGATGCAGTTGCTCTAGTGGCTGTTCGATTGATCTTTATGTAAAGCAGTATTGGTTGGTTTCACAGACCCTGATTAGTACTAGTCCTGGACTACCCAATGTTAATTTAGATAAGGTAAACCAAGAATAGTGCTAATGTGGGTCTGTGAAACCAGTCATATATGCTTGAGTGTCTTTATCCTGAATGAAATTATGCACAAATTAGAATTAGATTGATGGTGTACACCAAATGTGATTAATGCTTGTTTTTCTAGGTAGCTATAGATTTTACAGCTTCAAATGGAGACCCACGCAACAGCTGCTCATTGCACTACATCCATCCCTACCAGCCTAATGAGTATTTAAAAGCATTGGTTGCTGTGGGGGAGATTTGCCAAGATTACGACAGGTACGTTTAATCAAGTTGTAAAGGTGTGCTAACCAATGCCTTCAATATTTTCCATTACCTCTTATTTTTAAGTTTATTCAGGTTGTACAATGCAAAGGAGAACCTTTTGCATCCTGGTATCTTTGCTCTAGGTCACATGGTCTGGTTGCAGTTAAACGTGGAGTGATTTTTAACTGTATCAGGTACTAGGAAGCCGAAGCAACACTTCAGCGATAGTGTTATCTTTTAAAATATCTGTATGTTCCATTACAAATAAACTAAAGATCTTCAAGAGAAGGTGGACCAGTGATAATATTGCTAATTATAATACACAGTACTGTATTACATCATGTAAAACCTCAGTTATAACTTCTTTAATTGTTTGTAAATAAAATAAAATGTATTTTTAAAATTATTTTATTAACAATTACCACTTTAAATGTGGGGTAGTATTTATTTTTCCTTTTTCTTTTTTCATGTTTGGTGGATTTGAGAAACCCTGGGCTTTGTTTCTGGTAATAGGTTGCTTGTGTTGGTTCCAGCTGATATATCAGAGATGACCACTGGCCACTCATGACATGCTTCTCGATTTGCCAATGAGTAGTAAATATGTGTTTACCCCAATCAAGGAAACAGTCACTTGGGGATACTAACTTTGGCTAAGATTAAGCAATATACTATAGATTGATTTATTCACCAGCCGCTGACACAATCAAAGATGGGTTTGACCAAAGTATATTACAACATAAATCAACAAATCAATACAAAATGTTTCACATAGTTTACCACAGTAAATTTGCACAGACATTTTGTAGTTTTCCAATGGTTATACTATGCATGTACCTACCTCTCAGGGCTTCACTATGCTTGCCTGTAATTTACCATGCTTTCACTATGCTTCATTACACTTTCATTACACTCATCTCTTGACTGACATAGGCATTCTTAGGAAGATCAGGTATCTGACTAAAGCTTTGGTATACAGTGAATCTCCTGTTAGCTCTGCTTCTCCTGTCTACTAACATACACATACACTCAAGGACCCTACTTCTAGCCTCAGTCAGAATATACAGTATCTGAAAGCCCAAATACTGTATCTGTATAAAACAAAAGCATATGTTACTTAATGTATATTTCTGGCTTCAAAACTAAACTATAAAAAATAGATTTGGTGCGCCTGAACACACCTGGTCATGCTATATCCTACTATATACAGACTCAGTATATCCTGCAATAAACCCATCATTATAAAGTGTATATACTTTTCAAACTCCAGCAAAGCTCAACTTCTAGCCACTACTGAATTAAACTGACACCAACCGGTAATTTCAAAAGCATAGCCACCCTCTCACCCTCCTTTTAATGTTCAAGGCAGCTTGACATAGTCCTGGAACAGTAATAATAATATTTTGACATTTTGAAAAGATCTTTAAAACAGATTTTAAAGTTATAAGTGTAAAAAGTTGTCTGGATGTTAACAATGAAAAGAAAAATGACAGGTACGCTATTTAAACAGTTGTATCAACACGTGGGGACAAATCTATTCAAGTGACCTTGACTTTGGCTTAGAATAGCTTAAGCCAGTTTCCATTGATCAGTATCTCATGGCTTTGTTAGTAAATTTGAAACTAATATCCAGGGACAAATTCATAACACACTGTACGGTTCAGTGGTAAAACACCGCTTTTTATTATTTATTGTATTTTTGATCTAAAAATACATTGGCTTCTGACTATTTATATATTAGCTACACTCTTAAAAAGTGTTAAAATGCACTGTGCTTGATGGCAGACAAACATCTCACTGCACTGTGTGACCAATTTTGTGACCCATTTTCAAAAGTGGTTTCATTCTTTCTGAAAATGAAAAATATTCGGTCCCCACCTTCCCGTCGCCAAGTCCTCCTGTTTTATTCTCCAGCCGATAGGGTTTCATGCATAATTTTCAGTGTTTTTATTGGGAGTTGTAATTTATTATTAATGAGCATTTATATGTTGTTGTATCTTTTCAGGTCAAACTTTTTTGTTAAAAAATGTTCAAACATTGTTGAAATCTATAGGACAATGACAGAAAATGTTATCAAAACCAATGAAGCCCAAGAAGAAATAGGGAACAGTCAGTCTTATCTTACACAATCCTGCATTTATATTTATTATTTACTTCTTAGCAGACGCCCTTATCCAGGGCGACTCACAATTGTTACAAGATATCACATTATTTTTACATACAATTACCCATTTATTCAGTTGGGTTTTTATTGGAGCAATCTAGGTAAAGTACCTTGCTCAGGGGTAATTGTATTATCAGGATACAGCAGCAGTGTCCCGCACCTGGGATTGAACCCACAACCCTCCGGTCAATAGTCCAGAGCCCTAACCACTACTCCACACTGCTACTATTTAATTTGTGTCTGTCATGAGCCAAGGTGTATAGAATCACCTACAGAATTACAGCAGTTGCCAGTGGGTAAATATTGACCATATGCAAATATTTTTAAAAACCTGCTGATTTTGTGTTTGGAAAAAAATGTTTTAGATTTAAAATCTGTTATATCCAATTCTAAATATATTCATTAATTCCTTTAAAATCCAGTGACAAAATGTTTCCTGCCTTTGGTTTCGGAGGAAGAATACCACCTGATTTCAAGGTAATATTTTCCTTATTCTTTTTAATAAGCATGTTGTTAATGGTATTGTATGTTTTGTATGTTTTTATATGAAATAGATATAGGTACCTTATATAATGTGCATTTTTCTAATATTTAAATTATTACCCTTTTAAATTTCCAATTAAGTATGCATGGTTTCTATTGTTTCTGCTTACAACTGTTACAATAAGCAGAAAACAATAAAGAAGCATACAGAACACATTTAATGGGATATATAGCAAGTAAGACATTAAACATTTGGATAGTTTTGGGGATGAAAGTATATCCTCTCCTCTGTTATGGTCGGCAACTCTTTCTCCACCTGCACAGAACAGAATGGGGCTGTTACATCATAATGAGTCATCTCTTTAGTCACATGTTCTGGGACATTACTCAGTTGCAGAATGTACAGTACCTACATTTATAACCAGGATTAACAAGGAGTTTCTGTTCCCTTTCAAGTACAAAATGTAACCATTACCGAATGGGATATATTTGTCATAGCCTGAATTACTTGAGCACTTTTATCAAAGCTGCTCCTTTAAGAGCCCTGTATGCTTCAGACGTCGCCGCCGCCCCCAAGAGATAAATACGAGTGACCTCATTAGGCTCAGCGTCATTTTTTTTTAGCCTGCCTCAGAAAGGAGTGAGCTCTGACTTTTTAGTCATAACTATGGAGATACATTGTGAGCTCTGACTTTTTAGTCATAACTACGGAGATTCAGTCCCTTGTGGCTAAGTTCTCATGTTCTCTCCCTTGCTGCTCGGCTCTTCGTGAGTCGATATAATTCCTTTAGCACCTTTTATATATATAGATTTTATAAAATATTCTATATAATTTTGAGCAAGTTTGAATTATTTTCTTTCAAAAACCCAGCACACGCATAGGCTGTCTGCCTGTACTATCTCCACCTCTGTACACAGACGGTATACTGCGCTAGCTGTCTGTTTTTTTCCAGTCAGCTTTTTGCGTTATGGAGATTGCACTGTCAAATTGGCAGGAGTCTTTTCGACCGGAAAATATTCCGAGTGTCTCTTTGCCGTTGCTGTGTCTGTATTCTAGTTAGCAGGCTACTGTAACCCCTGTCTGTTTAACAGAACATGCTTGCGGTTGCCAGTGACTTTTTCAGGTCTTCACCTGCGCGCCACTTGTCCTGATATAGAGCCGGTACCAGTGAATTGCTCTGCCAGAGCCTGTAGCAGTGACCTGGTCAGTACCAGAGCCTGTACCAGTGATCTGCTTGGCACCAGAGCTGGTACCAGTCGGTACTTGAGCTGCACTAGTGACTAGTCAGTACCAGAACAGGTACCAGTCGGTACCACAGCCTATACCAGTGACCTGGTCAGTACCAGAGCCGGTACCAGTCAATAGGAGTGACCTGATTGGTACCAAAGTAGGTACCCGTCACCTTTATTGGTACCAAGGTACCAGTCATCTGGTTAATACCAGAATCGGCACCAGTGACCCAGTTCAGTCCAGTCCTGTTACCAGTGCTCCATTTTTGTGCACTGTGTGTACACAACAGTTTTCAGCACCGGTCAGCTTGCTGTCTATTCTTGTGTGCATACATTGCACAGCTGAACTGTTTTTTCAACCTTGCACCATGCCTGGGTTTCACCTTTGTGCTGGTTGCAAGAGAAACATTCTGGCGGAATATAAGTGACAAGTACACCCACTGCCTGGGAAGGGAGCATGCAGAGGAAGCAGTTAAAGATGCAGCTGCCCTGCAGTGCGATCATCAGAGTCCTCACTCCCTGTTACACTGGGAGCTAGGAAGCGACTCTCTAGGGGTAGGAACTCCTCTAAAACCTCCTCTTTGTCCTCATCGTGACCTGCTGAGTCCAGACCCAACAGTTCTGCAGCTCTGGGTCTGGCCCCTTAGCGGAGAGATTTGAGTCACCTCGGGTTATCTGACAGGGTCAATGTCACCCTTCAAAATGCCAGGGCAGCATCTACGCGCTCCCAGTACAGCTACGCATGCACTGGACCCCACAACTTGCCCCATGCAAGATACACTGCAATTTTGCACGATATTTGATGAAGGGAAATCTCCCTCCACACTTAAAGTCTACCTGGCAGCTATTTCGGCGTGCCATATTAAAATTGACCCAGTCTCCCCAGGAGCACACTTCCTGATGGGAAGGGTACTCAGAGGTTAAGACCCAATAGAAAGAACCTTGTCCCTCGCTGGCGGCTCAATTTAGTGCTGGACACACTTGCAAGAACACCATTCGAGCCCCTTCATTCAGCAGAGCTGAAATTCCTGTCCTTAAAGGCAGCTTTACTGCTTGCTATTACCTTTGCATAGCCTCTTGTTTTTTGCGAAGGCCCTTTTTGCGAAGGCCAGAACTTGAAAGGGGACATTCCCTGAAATAGAAATGTAACCATTACCCTTCAAGGTCGCTGCATTTACTCCACTGTAGCGACCTGAAGAGAAAAAGGCACTGAGCCAGGGGGGGGTGGAGACGACATCTGATGCATACAGGGCTCTTAAAGGAGAAGCTTTGATATACAGTGCCTTGCAAAAGTATTCAGACCCCTGACCAATTCTCTCATATTACTGAATTACAAATGGTACATTGAAATTTCGTTTTGTTTGATATTTTATTTTAAAACACTGAAACTCAAAATCAATTATTGTAAGGTGACATTGGTTTTATGTTGGGAAATATTTTTAAGAAAAATAAAAAACTGAAATTTCTTGCTTGCATAAGTATTCAACCCCTGTGCTGTGGAAGCTCCCAGTTTACACCGATGAAAGAAATTGCCCTAACGAGGACACAATTACCTTACCAATGGCCTCCACCTGTGAACCATTAAAGTTGCTGTCACATTTTCTGGATAAAAACCCCACTGTTGAAGGATCATTGGTCAGGCTGTAAATCTGAAGGAAAATGAAGACCAAAGAGCATTCTGCAGAAGTTAGAGATAAAGTAATACAAATGCATAGATTAGGGAAAGGGTACAAAATAATATCCAAGTGTTTGGATATCCCAGTGAGCACAGTTGGATCAATAATCAGGAAGTGGAAGCTGCATCACACCACCCAGGCACTGCCAAGAAAAGGCTGTCCCTCAAAACTCAGCGCTCAAACAAGAAGGAGACTTGTGAGAGAAGCCACAGAGAGGCCAACAATCACTTTGAAGGAGCTACAGAGTTCAGTGGCTGGGAGTGGAGTAATGGTGCACCAGTCAACCATATCAAGAGCTCTGCATAACACTGGCCTGTATGTGAGGGTGGCAAGAAAGAAGCCGTTACTCAAAAAGTACCATCTGAAAGCACGTCTGGAGTTTGCCAGAAAGCATGAGAGTGACCCAGCTGCGATGTTGGAAAAGGTTTTGTGGTCAGCTGAGACCAAGATAGAGCTTTTTGGCCAAAACTCAAAGCGCTATGTGTGGCGCAAACCTAACACTGCCCATTCCTCAAGACACACCATCCCTACAGTGAAGAATGGTGGTGGCAGCATCATGCTGTGGGGATGCTTCTCATCAGCAGGGACTAGGCTTCTTGTTAAAATTGAAAGAAGAATGGATGGAGCAAAATACAGGGAAATACTGCAAGAGAACCTGCTTCAGTCCGCTAAAAAACTGAAGCTTGGGAGGAAATTCACCTTTCAGCAGGACAATGATCCCAAGCACAAGGCCAAAGCAACATTGGAGTGGCTCAAGAACAAAAAGAGGAATGTCCTACAGTGGCCCAGTCAAAGTCCTGATCTCAATCCCATTGAGAATCTGTGGCACTATTTGAAAATAGTCCACAAGCGTCGTCCAACCAACCTGAACAACCTGGAGCAAATCTGCCAAGAAGAATGGTCCAAAATTACTCTGACACTGTGTGCAAAGCTGGTACATACTTACCCCAAAAGACTTAAAGCTGTTATTGCAGTGAAAGGTGGCTCTACCAAATATTAATGTGTAGGGGTTGAATACTTATGCAAGCAAGATATTTCAGTTTTTTATTTTTCTTAAAAATATTTCCCAACATAAAACCAGAGTCACCTTACAATAATTGATTTTGAGTTTCAGTGTTTTAAAATAAAATATCAAACAGAATGAAATTTCAATGTACCATTTGTAATTCAGTAATATGAGAGAATTGGTCAGGGGTCTGAATATTTTTGCAAGGCACTGTAAGTGCTCAGGTAATTTGGGCTGTAAGAGATAAATCCCATTTAGTAATGGTAACATTTCTATTTCAGGGAACCAGAGTTATGATAATAACCTAATATTTTTTCACTTGCTTTTTATGTCACATTTTTGTTTCCTCTGTTGCAGCAGACATTCATGCTTAGTAAATAAAAATAACATTTTGGCAGACAGCACAACTGGTATCACTGCTTTAGGGGCATTAGCCCCATCTATTAGCATATTTTAGTGTAAATTACTCTGTAAATATTCATGGTGATTTGAGGAGATGCAGCTGACAGAAATTATCAGGCAAGCTTCCTAGCAATATGCACCTTATTTACCAAATCATGATTGAGTAGTCTGAACAAACAGCATTAAATAAATAGAGCAATCATTTATAAAATCCACACCAGATGCCCTTTTTAGGTGAACTGTTTGGAAATAGTGAAAGACATACAGTCTGATTTAATTACTATTAAGTAATACTGCAATTTAAAGTGAGGCATAATTCGATATAAAAAAATATTAATGCCCTAGAACACTGATTAAACTTTAATTGCATACTACATATAGAACATTTGCAACATTCATGGAACTGTAACTATGATATAACCACATTTAAATCGTAACTTGTTTTTATTTTTCCTCTAGGTCTCCCATGATTTTGCAATAAACTTTAATGAAGACAACCCAGAGTGTGCAGGTAAGACTTGAACACAGATCCAAGCTGAATTATTTTGCCATTTCTTCACCTGGATAAGAGGTTATAAGCCCATTGTATACATCCAGTGTTGCATGCAGTGATCCAGCCTCTAAACTCGCCACATCTCAGAAAATTATGAATTTAGTACTGTACTTAGATGGGAAACTTCCAAGGAAACTGATTTTTATAGGACATGGAGTTTGGATTACTCTCCCCATAGGGTGAGAACTCACCCAGTGCCACTGCAAAGTGTTCGCATGAGTAAAGCTGCTTTGAAGCAGAGATTGGGGTTGATACTACATGAAGCTTCAAAAAATGAAATCACAAAGCATATTAACTTTGACCAGGTCAGTGCTACTGAATCTTGAACTAATTTTACATGGTGGTGTCAGTCAAAACCACCTGGGATCAATACACCGTAACCTAGGGTAAGCAAAATCAAGCAATTACATTTTAATGGGGTTGTAAAATATACTTTCAAATGCAGTCATTGGGTATTTATAATAGACGTTTTAGAGATTACTTGATGCATCAAAGCTAAGCTGTTAAAAACAAAGCAGTGTGTATACACTGTTTTTCCAGCGTGTTCATGTGATGCAGTTAAACCAATCACTGTGTGATTTATTCCAAGCCTTTTTATACATGTTGTATTTGCTCAAAATTGCGGCCGGGCGCTTATTTTCTCAATCTTCTCTTTACCTGGCCGGTTATTTGGATAAGGGCGTCTATTAGAGAGTAGGTGGTAATTGGCCACTGTGAAATCAATGCAGCACCACCAAGGATCACACAGTAGCCTGCATGACCAGAGTAGAGTGTTTGTCAAATAATTCAATCAAATCTTTCACAGTGGTTAAATTCTGATCTGCACATTGTATTAATTCCTGAAGTTAAACCACTTTATCCAGTTGCTCAGACAACCCTCACATGCAAGTTTTGAATTTGATCTCAATACCATCAAATGCTGAATATGTTTCATTTTAAACAGGCTACAACAAGCTATACGTGTAGATATATCATATAGATTTAAAATGGCTAACTGACTTACCAGAACAGGAATACACGGACAGAATGATCTTAAGGAGTCAACTATCTGCTGCTAAGTCTATTTTTTCCTCAAATAATGCAACTTGTGAGTACATTTTAGTGAAAAAAAAAGATATTAGGGCCAACGGAGCAAAAGAAGAAAGTAAGCATATTGCAGGCAAAGCGAACGACACAAAGCTAATTGAATAGGTATGTTCATTATTGTGCATTTGAATGAATGACCGACCACCCAAATTCAATAATATGTGTTCCAAAAATACCAATATAAAAAAAGTATAACTCCCCTGCTAAACAAATGCCAGCAGCAGATTTTTTTTTTCATTTACAGCTACTGGCGACAGGCCAGTATTGTATCACACACAGTGCTTGTCCTTTCTCTTCTTGTAGAACACTGATAGCTTAGCATTTAGCAGTAAAATCACTACCAGGCATAGACCAGTTTTAAACAGGTATGCTTTAACCCCCTTTTTGCTTCATGAAAACGTGACGGGATGACCAGTGAGAAGCACAGCATTTTTACCAGTCTGTGAAGCTAAATGGTTCTGAAGTCTGAATCATTTTTTCCATGCACTTACTCAAAATCTCTTATACTATACACATATTTCGAGCATATACGGTATATGCTATTTCTAACATTCATTTAGAATTGTGGTTGAATAATCCACATTTCAGCTTATTCATCAATATAACCAAATATGTGCTTCTTGTTCTTTTAATTTGCATTCTTTAAAAAAGTCTGTTTAAGCTGTTGTAGAGATGACATAAAGATTTACAACTCTTCACTGGAAGCAAATTGACCATTCCCTCTATCTAAATTACACTACAAATATAATCAGTCTTCCATAAAGAGGGTTGATATTCCTTTTGGACAGGCTGTTAAACTAGGCAGAAATTTCCTTGACCAAGCACAACTTTCAATCCACTTGCAAGAGCTGTACATATTTAATTGAAACAGGAAGGAAACTCAAGCAGCATCATAAAGATCTAAGTATCTATTGTTGAAGGATGTGGGACATTAACAGAAGATCAAGGAATAAAATAGTTTTGTTCTGTTGGCTTGAATCTTATTACACTTATTGGCCATAATTTAAAATAATCTCTGGAACCGATTTTGGCTACAAATACGGGACCCTATTCAGTTGCTGTTACACTGAAGAGTATTTTCAGCATCAGCATGTGTAATGTTTCCCACCAAAATTTGATTTTGTGAATTATGCAGCAATAATATATTACTATTGGTTAACCTTGCTACATTTTATAATGACAATGTGTTTAGATGACCTCTTCAGTGATCAATGAAATTCAGCTCAGATGACAGGATTAATGTTACAACCAAGGAGATTAACCCTGCCCAATGATAGTAAAAACCCCACTGTGTGATGTTAATTAGGTACTATATTAGATACCCCTCTACTAGATGGCATGCACATTGTTGTCAAAGTAATAAGGAAATCCTTTAAGAGAATTCAAAATCAGAATGGAGCTGACACTACTTACTGCAGAAAAGGCCCCAGGGAGACTATTGACAGATACATAAGGAACACATCTATGCAGGGTAGTCTCAGCTGGAATATGAACCAGGAAAGATTAAAACGCATACCACAATGGGAAATGGATGACATTCCACCTGTAATAAAATGATAAATTCAGGATTATATTGGTTTTAGACATGTTTTAATTTTGGAATTTACACACCGTTAAAATGTCATTTTACACAAGTGTCTACAGCAAGAATAATTGTATACAGTAAATGAAAAATACCAAGACCGCTCCGTTTGGTTGTAGTCTTGTCAACCAGAAGCCTGGCCATAGTAACTGTCGCTTTGCCTGGCGTAAGTGCATACTAGACATTATCTTTTATATTTTATGAAGTTTAAACTATGATACTGGATGTTTAAATTCATGCAATTAGTGATTAATACTGTAATGGCAACAAATACTGTACAATTCTGTTTGATAAAATTGCTTTAGAAATTAATATGCAGGGCTGATTTGAATGCATCCACCAATATTCATGCTTGGTATAGTCAGTTGGATGGAATCATATACTTTATATTATAATTAGGCTTGCTACTATTCGATTTTTATTTTTTTGCCAAATCGACGATTAATAACGTTTATTTTTGAAAGAATTTACCGTTTTTTTCTGATCTTTATTTTTCAATTCATGCAGAGCATGGGTGAAATCGACCTTTATGCTTTAAAAAAAAAAAACTTTTTATGCCATTGAGAAACGTCTCATTTAGAGAAATCCCTTTTATCATATCGACATGCCACAAAACCATGGTTACCAACATTCTAAGTGAAATAACGTTTGGTCACAGCGAAGCTATACCTTGTATAGATACAGATCCTACACAAATGAAAACAAAATGTCTCAAATAAACCATAGAAAACGCAGCATATAAAGTGTATTACACAGACTTTTATAACATACATTTACAAGTAAAAACAATATGCACAGAACAAAACATTAGAGAGTTGAACAGAACCAACCTGCACTTATTTCGAGCTCCGCCCCTCTCTATAAGCACAGCTGGACTCACTGAGGCAAGGCAGACGGGCCTGCTTCGTCCTGCAGCTGAGTCTTCTGCCGTCGATCAGGGTACTGTGTACAATACTCATTAAGTGTTTTCCTCGTGTGCCTCACTTTCAAATCAAACTAGTAACTGTCACCGTATATACCTGTAATAGCAAACGCTTACCTACACCTTAATCTGCTGATTTCAAAGTAGGCGCTTTGAATGACAGGCACTGTAGCTGTCAAATGAAAGTGCACAGTTGGTCTGATGATTGACAGTCATTTAAATGAATGAGAGCATTCTAGCGCTGCTTCAGCCAACGAGATCTGTCAGGACAGGATGAAATGACTGACGGTGAAACTACACTAGCCTATTAAGGAACCCCTAGCCATTCAGAGAGGAATGGAAACGGGACAGACAGCAAGTATAAAAACTACACAGACGAGACGATTTCTTAAATTATTGTTTTTGGTAAGAAAAAAAAAATTTATTTCAGTCATATTTTTGGGGAATTCGACGTTTAACAAGCTTTACCGATTACAATCGAAAAGTAGCAAGCCTAATTATAATGGTAGCATTCAAGAGCAATTTTATGCAGGTCTAAGGTGGTTATTTGTCCTGTGTTAAAATACTTTGTAAACCCCATCTGCTATTTCATAGTATTTAAAGCCCCTTTCACACTGGCACTCCTACCCGGGTCCCGACCCAGCGTAGTATGAAACCACGTACCTGGGTCGTACCCGGGTTGACCTCAAGATGTGGATCGACATGCTTTAACCCAGGTCGAGTGAGACAAAATGCATGCCGGCCGTTTGTAAGCAGACGAAGTAATAAACAGCCACACCTGCATGAAGGTTTCACTTCCTCAAGGAACATGTTCTGTTTATTCTGTTTAGCCACATTTTTGTTGATTGTCACCCAGGTCGACCCTGCTTCTTCAAAAGCAGTGTGAAATCACGTAGCCAACCTGACTTCCCTTTGTTAAACTATCACCAGAGCAGGGTGAAGTCAAACAGAATTCATACTTCTCACAACATATTCGGTAATAATTTGGGTTTACAGGATTCACAATAATGACACACCTGAAACTGAGCCTTCCAGTTAAAAGTCGATTGATGTACACTTTAATAGCAATTCAATATTATTTAAGGACACTGTGTTACTACATGCTTAAATAAAAACAGTACAGTACCATATAATAAAGTTAACTATATGCATTTTCTTTTGTAAATTACATGAAACTACAGTGTATCTTGTTAATTGATTTTTATCTGATTTTTTTTTTTTGGCCAATCGCTTGAACTCTAAAATGCTATGGAAATGTTGTCAAGCAAAGATCCAAATAATTCCAGTAAGATCCAGAGTAGTGGTAGCTGGGCAGTTACTTTACGCTGTAGAATGAATAATGATCAACAAGGCTTAGGCTTATAGGGAAGATGTGACACCATGGGGAAGTGTGGCAAAGTGCCCCGTGTATATTTTGTGTTACGTGTTGTGTGTAAATGTTGGTGTATAGTCATTGGTAGACGGGATATAAGCGGGTCTGTGTTTCACGTGTATTTAAAAATGTAGATTTTTATTTAGGCACGAGGATGGCACAAATCACTTCACGTGCTGGTTAAAATGTAATGTGTGGTCACGGGAGTACACTTAATTAATTCACGTGCAGTTGTACCGAGATTCCAATTGAATGATTGACTAGCAATCGAGTCTCGGTACAACTGCATAAAAGCTGCATGTTTTCACTCACTCGGGGTTGGGTGTTCGTGAGTGGAGAACGGGTGAGAGAGAGAGGAGAAAGAAAGATTGTAACGTTTGTTTTGCTTCACTCACCGTTTGTCTGTCTGTTTGTCTGTATAGTCCGTTTTGTTTACCTGTTTATTTTGGCCGCAAGTGCCGTGTCCTGTTTTGTGTTCTGTTTAAACCTTTTACTTTGCTTATTAAATGCTGAGCACAACCAAGTGCTCAGCTTCATCAAAACCCCAAGTCTGTTCTGTGTATTACTTCCTGTTTCTGGTCTGACGTCACCCACTGTCAGCCGTCTTTGTGACACGTGGTGTCAGAACCGGGATCTACAGCGCCTCCAGGACTCCAGGCCAGAGCGGGAACCGCAGTTTTTTTTTTTTTTTTGAAAAACAAAAGGAGAAGAAATGGGGAGAAGAGGCTGGAGAGGAGCACAGGAGGGCAAAGGGAGAAAGGCGGAAGCAGGGCTGTGGTCTTTCGACTGTGGCCAACCTAGCCACACCACCATACCCTGCTCTGTCCACAGGACCCTTCAGGCAATGGCCCAAAGACTGGGATGGGGGGAGTGGTGCCCTGGCTGTGGGGCATATGGGCACACGTTGGCCCTATGCCCCATGCAGGATGAAGAAGAGGAGCCCTTGCTGCCACGGCCTATGACTGAATGGGAGGAGCCTGAGCGTTCACAGCCCAAGCGGGAGGAGCCTGAGCATTCACAGCCCAAGCGGGAGGAGCCCGAACGTCCTACGCCTGAGTGGGAGGAGCCCGAACGTCCTATGCCTGAGTGGGAGGAGTCGGTGCGTCCACAGCCCAAGAGGGGGAGTCGGTGCGTCCACAGCCCAAGAGGGAGGAGTCGGTCGTCCACAGCCCAAGAGGGAGGAGTCGGTGCGTCCACGGCCCAAGAAGGGGAAGGTAGAGCATCCACAGCCCCAGTCTCCACCAGCAGAGGGTGAATTCCTGCTGGTTCCACTTCCATTTCCAAGGGTAGACTACACGCCGCTCCCACCTCCGCCGCCAGGAGACTACACGCCGCTCCCACCTCCACTGGCAGGAGCAGAGCAGCAGGAGCTGCCTCTGCCTCCGCCACCTCCACCGGCAGGAGCAGAGCAGCAGGAGCTGCCTCTGCCTCCGCCATCTCCACCGGCAGGAGCAGAGCAGCAGGAGCTGCCTCTGCCTCCGCCACCTCCATCGGCAGGAGCAGAGCAGCAGGAGCTGCCTCTGCCTCCGCCAACCCCACCAGCAGAGGATGAATGCCTGCTGGTATCACTTCCCCAACCAGCAGAGGATGAATGCCTGCTGGTATCACTTCCCCCACCGTCACGAAGAGAGGAGCAGGAGCTGCCTCTCCCTTCACCAGAAAAACCAGGACTAGATGCTGGCGGTCCTCAGCAGCCCTTGCATAGGCTGCTGAGGAAAGCATGGGGAAGAACCGCCCGGCTGCAGTGACCGAGAAGAGGGCCAAAACCCGCACCCCAGCTTGTCCTGACTCCCTGCCTGCCCAGGATGCCTGCCTCGCCCAAGGATGCCTGCCTCGCTTCGCCCAAGGATGCCTGCCTCGCTTCGCTCAAGGATGCCTGCCTCGCTTCGCTCAAGGATGCCTGCCTCGCTTCGTTCAAGGATGCCTACCTCGCTTCGCCCAAGGATGCCTGCCTCGCTTCGCCCAAGGATGCCTGCCTCGCTTTGCCCAAAGATGCCTGCCTCGCTTCGCCCAAGGATGCTTGCCTCGCATCGCCTGGGGCTGCCTGTGGCTCCGCATCGCCTGCGGCTGCCTGTGGCTCCGCATCGCCTGGGGCTGCCAGTCGCGCCGCATCGCCTGGGGCTGCCAGTCGCGCCGCATCGCCTGGGGCTGCCAGTCGCGCCGCATCGCCTGGGGCTGCCAGCCGCTCCGCATCGCCTGGGGTTGCCAGCCGCTCTGCATCGCCTGGGGTTGCCAGCCGCTCCGCATCGCCTGGGGCTGCCTTTTGCTCCACACAGGGTACAGGGTACGAGGGAGAAGTGGAGCTCCCGCTGCCGCCTCTATGGCCAGGGGCTCCCCTCCCGAGTTCGCCTCCCGAGGGTCCGCTGCTGCTGCCGTCGCCTCCCGAGGGTCCGCTGCTGCTGCCGTCGCCTCCCGAGGGTCCGCTGCTGCTGCTGTCGCCTGGGGTCGCCAGGGATCCTGCTTCGCCTGGGGTCGTCGAGGGTCCTGCTTCGCCTGGGTTCGTTACACTGTGGCCAGAGCCCCATGAAGGGGAGCTGCCGGCCATGAAGAAAGGGGGGGAGGTCAGGAGACCAGCTCCCCTCGCAGCAGTTTCGCTGCCGGAGATCGTGTGGTCGGAGCCCCACGGAGGGGAAATGCCGGCCATGAAGAAGGGGGGGGAGGTCAGGAGACCAGCTTCCCCAGCCGCACTTTCGCGGCAGGATAGTGTGTGGCGGGAGCCCCGGAAGAGGGAGCTGATAGCCACGAAGAAGTGGGGAGTGGAGGACATTCCACCATGGCCACCCCCCAGAAACACCTTGCTTCTCCCTCTTCCTGGACTTTAAGACTGAGGGGGGAGGTGGCCATTGAGGCCATGTGTGCTTTGCACAAGGGGGGGTATATGTGGCAAAGTGCCCCCCCCCCGTGTATATTTTGTGTTACGTGTTGTGTGTAAATGTTGGTGTATAGTCATTGGTAGACGGGATATAAGCGGGTCTGTGTTTCACGTGTATTTAAAAATGTAGATTTTTATTTATGCACGAGGATGGCACAAATCACTTCACGTGCTGGTTAAAATGTAATGTGTGGTCACGGGAGTACACTTAATTAATTCACGTGCAGTTGTACCGAGATTCCAATTGAATGATTGACTAGCAATCGAGTCTCGGTACAACTGCATAAAAGCTGCATGTTTTCACTCACTCGGGGTTGGGTGTTCGTGAGTGGAGAACGGGTGAGAGAGAGAGGAGAAAGAAAGATTGTAACGTTTGTTTTGCTTCACTCACCGTTTGTCTGTCTGTTTGTCTGTATAGTCCGTTTTGTTTACCTGTTTATTTTGGCCACAAGTGCCGTGTCCTGTTTTGTGTTCTGTTTAAACCTTTTACTTTGTTTATTAAATGCTGAGCACAACCAAGTGCTCAGCTTCATCAAAACCCCAAGTCTCTGTTCTGTGTATTACTTCCTGTTTCTGGTCTGACGTCATCCACTGTCAGCCGTCTTTGTGACAGGAAGTCTTCACTCCAGCCAATAAGTTATACATGGATTATAGATATGTATTGGGTATACCAAGCATCTAAAAAAAAGCATTTAGGAAACAGAAGATAACAGTAGTTAATTGCCTGTCATGTTACATCTTTACTAACCAAAACTGTATGGTCAGATTGATCTTATTTTCAGTAGCATGTTTTAATATTGAAAGTTCAGATGGTTTATTTTTGTTGTGTCAAATTAAGATGGTATCCACAAACTGTATACACCTTAAACTGACTGTATTTTAAGAAATACAATAAAGTTGTACTACACTGCAACAGTGTAAATATAACACCTTTTTTCTTTTACAACAGTGATCTTTAAATTGGCAATTATACTGGTCTATATGTTTTCTATAAATTAACAAGCATGTACCATTTGAATATTCACTCTTTCAGGGTCACTTTAACTATAAAGCAAAGCTGAGTTCTAGCTGCACACACAAATAAAACAAAGAAAAACAAACAATAGTTATAACAAATAAAATAAACTATAATAATTATATTACAGTATATCATATTGCACTGTAATTCAAGGAAAGGTTTTAAACCATGGTTAGACCTGGAAACACATGCTTTTTTCAGCCATGTTTCAATCTGTTCTCCCTCAAGGTATACAGGGGGTTGTAGAAGCTTATCAAAACTGCCTTCCAAAGATTCAACTATATGGACCAACAAATATTGCCCCAATTATTCAAAAGGTGGCCAGTTCTGCATCAGAAGAGATGCACACCAAGGAAGCAATGGTAAGGGCAGTATTCAAAGCTACATTTTAACAGGTCAGATCCAATGAGATCCAACACATTGTTTTCAGGGATTTTTTTGGTAACCCTTTAGTTTAAGGATCCATTGTAAACGCTAAAAAACATATCTAACAATATTCACACAGTTATTCTTAATATTAACACAATATGGCAATGCAGTGTTACAGGGTACCTTTTTATATGACATGAATCTTTACACTAGTAATGTGCTGTTAAGAACACATTTATAGATCATGTATTAAAGGATCCTAAGCTAATATGTGAGTAAACCGTGATAAGGGCAATGGAGAATTTTGTGTTTTCTTCAAAAAATTGCCATGGGATGTTTTGTTTCCACAAAGTAGTCCCTTCATCCCTTAATCATGGTGGGGTTTTCCCGTTTTTACCACATATTAACATTACTACATACAATAAAACTACAGTGAAATGATGTCTGAGTAAAATCTAGTGTTAGGTTGACTGTGTTAGGATCCTCTACTGTTTCATTAAGAGACTCCAATGTGGAAAGATTGGTTGGGTTCTGAGCTATCAAAACATATACCAAGATGCAAACGCTGAACTTGTTGTGCCACTTAGCCTCCACTCTGAGGAGCTACTTTTGTTGCTGTTTCTCAAATGTGATATACATAAGACAATATTTTTTTCCTGCTTGTATTTCTTTCTTAGCAATACTTCATCCTGCTGATTCTAACGGACGGGGTGATCACCGACATGGCTGACACCAGAGAAGCGATAGTTCACGCTTCTCACCTCCCCATGTCTGTGATCATCGTCGGGGTTGGCAACGCAGACTTCAGCGACATGCAGATGCTCGACGGGGATGATGGCATTCTCAGGTCTCCCAAGGGGGAGCCTGTTCTACGAGACATTGTGCAGTTTGTGCCATTTAGGAACTTCAAACATGTATGTTTTTTTTTTAAATTTATTTATAGCATTTGATATCATAAGGTAGCAAGATTAATGTTTAATAACCTACAAATTCATCCCACAATGCATGGTTCGCTTTGGAACGAGAACAATACAAAGTATCAAGTGATCTTTAATGACAATGTTTTGCACAGAGGGTTAAATGGTAGCACGCTGTGGGTAGCTACTATGTATTGAGCCATTGGGAGAATATTAATATATTTCAATACCTTGGTAACATCCATATTAGTACCAGTTTTCCACTAGATCCAAACCTCTGCGGTATCCCAGTTTTATTTTTCCAACTTTTCTATTCTGAAGGAAGCCTGTTAATTGTCACCATAGCGATCTTCAAGTGTACACTCAAATGATGATAAGATCTCTAGTTGATCATTTTCCTGTGCTTAATAATCCAGTGTGTAAATGTGTGTAACCCAAATTGCTGCAAGTCTTTGCTGTAATGAAAAACACATTTATTTCTGAACAAGGTAGCATGAGATATAACACCAGTCTGGTGCTTGGGACTTACTGAGATTATACATAACACTTTTTTTTATTAAAGTATTTTATGATGCTTACATTTTTTGTCATTCTCCAGCACTAATATTTAATTCTGTGATTGTTCAAAAACCCTTGTTAAAACTGTGTAAACCTTGGTTAAAAACAAAACCCAGTTTGAAGCTACAGTGTATATGCCCTTTAAATTCAACAATGACCTTGTGAGGTTGGCACGGCCAACAAAAAAATAATCTCTACAACAGGGGGCACAGCTGCTTGAATGTGAAAAATATATATTTGAGTTTTGTGTTTTTTTGAACTACCATATAATCTACTGGCAAAAAGTATGACTGTCTTTTACCTAATCACTGCAAGAAATAATGTGATGTGTCTCCCTCTGACGGTTGTTTACTATAGTGACTGTGCAAGAGTAATATGTTGTCATGCTATAGTAATGCTGTTTTAGTATGTGGTTTTTTATATATGAAAGAGCTGTTGAAAGGATGAGTGTCTATAAGGTTTATTTTGGCCCACTTCCTGTTTGAAAAAAAATGAATATATGAAAATGTGAAATTGATGGTAAATTTGAAATGTCATCAGTATCCATACACAAGGAGGACATCTTCATATCTCAGCTCAAGTTAAGCTGCTTTCCCCGTTAAATCCAGGCTGCCTAGCTAGGTTTCAAGTACAGTACAATGTTACAAAAAAGAGCTGTAGCAAGCACTTAATGAGTATTTTTATTTGAAGGGCATATCAATCAACCTAACTATTATGTTTTGTGAGTATTCTAAAAAGTGTGTCGTGGTTCCTATTGGCGTGCATCCTTTGTTCCGGATTGCTTTTTCTAAATCTTGCATGAGCTACATTAAAAATAATAACAGTTCATACCCTGATTGTTAGGTACCCTGGTAGCTAAAATAACATTAGCTTATTCAAAAAAGAAGTCTAACAATCTCCCACTGTTCTTAATATTTGCATAAGGATTGAATTTATCTCTTGTCATTGTCCGTCTTCTCTCTTTGATTATTGTACTTGGATGTAGAACACTATTTTCACTTAAAATGCTAATCTTTTGCAGCACCATGGTACAAATCCATTGGGTTGCAAGGGTTTGGGTTTGCTAATAGGGTCTGATGGGGTAAAGGTACAGTCTGGCTTGCAGTGGTGACGCCACGGACCAGGAAGTAACTGAGTCAAACAATGGATGGCGGGTGAAACTGAGTGCAACGGCACTCAGCTGGATTTATTAATAATTAAACAAAACAAAAGATTTAAACAAAACAACAAAACACAAACCAAAGGGCACGAGGGCCAAACGAATAAACAGACAAACAAGTAAGTGGCGTGCTGGCTAAACCAGCACGCTTTAGCAATTGTTTTTGCTCGCTCTCCCGTGTTCTCCCGTACTTTCCTCTCTGTACACCCAACCAACGCAGAACGGACTGCTGCAGGTTCTTATACTCTGGCCGAGGGGTTAACTAGCTGTTAATTATCTTATTACCCTCGGCCACAGTCTGCATCGTTTGGTAAGGATGCATGACTGTCAGCTAGTTAAATAATCAGTAGCTGATCAGTCATGCATCCTCACGGGTTTTTAAAATATAAAGACGCGGGCGCTGTTATCCGCGCCGCAAACAATAATACAAATAATAATAATAGGGTGGGACACTCCACACATGCCCCCTTGTGCGCAGCACACATGGCCTTTTCGGCCACCTCCCCTTATTCCCTAAAGTCCCGGCTAGCAGTCCCGGCGCAGGAACAGGGGCAGCAACGGGCCAAAGGTGGCGGCCACGGTGGGATGTCCTCCTCCCACCCAAACAGCCGTAGCGCTCCAATGGCCCGCGCACAGGCCGGCTCCTCTGGCCAAAAATTTTTGGGGTGGTCTCCAGACCTGCCCCCTTCTTCATGGCCGGCAGCTCCCTCCGTGGGGCTCCGGCCATCCTCTCTCCTGCAGCGAAATTGCTGCGGGGAGCTGGTCTCCTGACCTCCCCCTTCTTCATGGCTGGCAGCTGCCCTTCATGGGGCTCCAGCCACAGTATTTCCTGCCGCGAAAGTGCGGCTGGGGAGCTGGTCTTCTGACCTCCTCCCCTTCTTCGTGGCCGGCAGCTGCCCTTCATGGGGCTCCAGCCACAATATTTCCTGCCGCGAAAGTGCGGCTGGGGAGCTGGTCTCCTGACCTCCCCTTTTCCGTGGCCGGCAGCTCCCCTTCATGGGGCTCCAGCCACAGTATTTCCTGCCGCGAAGTGCGGCTGGGGAGCTGGTCTCCTGACCTCCCCCTTTTCCGTGGCCGGCAGCTCCCGTTCATGGGGCTCCAGCCACAGTATTTCCTGCCGTATGGCAGGACTGGTAGCGACCCCAAGCAAAACAGGACCCTCGGGAGGCGATGGCAGCAGCAGCGGACCCTCGGGAGGCGACGGCAGCAGCAGCGGACCCCCGGGAGGCGACGGCAGCAGCAGCAGTAGCGGACCCTCCGGAGGCGAACTCGGGAGGGGAGCTCCACTTCTCCCTCGTACCCTATAACTGGTGGCTCTCCAGGCGATGCGGAGCAACAGGCAGCCCCAGGCGATGCGGGGCAACAGGCAGCCCCAGGCGATGCGGAGCAACAGGCAGCCCCAGGCGATGCGGAGCAACAGGCAGCCCCAGGCGATGCGAGACAGGCCTTCTTGGGCGGCGAGGCAGGCATCCTTGGGCGAAGTGAGGCAGGCATCCTTGGGCGAAGCGAGGCAGGCATCCTTGGGCGAAGCGAGGCAGGCATCCTTGGGCGAAGCGAGGCAGGCATCCTTGGGCGGTGCGAGGCAGGGCAGGAGCAGTTCTTCCCATGATGGTGGATGTGGAACCAGCAGGTATTCACCCTCTGCTGGTGGAGGTGGAGATGGAACCAGCAGGTATTCACCCTCTGCTGGTGGAGGTGGGAGGGGCAAGCAGTCCTCCCACGGGGGTTGAGGCGGAACCAGCAGGTATTCACCCTCTGCTGGTGGAGCTGGGAGCGGCAAGCAGTCCTCCCACGGCGGTTGAGGCGGAACCAGCAGGCATTCACCCTCTGCTGGTGGAGCTGGGAGCGGCAAGCAGTCCTCCCACGGCGGTTGAGGCGGAACCAGCAGGTATTCACCCTCTGCTGGTGGAGGTGGGAGGGTCAAGCAGTCCTCCCACAGCGGTTGAGGCGGAACCAGCAGGAATTCACCCTCTGCTGGTGGAGCTGGGAGCGCAAGCAGTCCTCCCACGGCGCTTGAGACGGAACCAGCAGGCATTCACCCTCTGCTGGTGGAGGTGGGAGGGGCAAGCAGTCCTCCCACGGCGGTTGAGGCAGAACCAGCAGGCATTCACCCTCTGCTGGTGGAGGTGGCGGAGACAGAGGCAGCTCCTGCTGCTCTGCACCTGGCGGTGGTGGAGACAGAAGCAGCTCCTGCTGCTCTGCTCCTGGCGGTGGTGGAGACAGAGGCAGCTCCTGCTGCTCTGCTCCTGGTGGTGGTGGAGACAGAGGCAGCTCCTGCTGCTCTGCTCCTGGTGGTGGTGGAGACAGAGGCAGCTCCTGCTGCTCTGCTCCTGGTGGTGGTGGAGACAGAGGCAGCTCCTGCTGCTCTGCTCCTGGTGGTGGTGGAGACAGAGGCAGCTCCTGCTGCTCTGCTCCTGGTGGTGGTGGAGACAGAGGCAGCTCCTGCTGCTCTGCTCCTGGTGGTGGTGGAGACAGAGGCAGCTCCTGCTGCTCTGCTCCTAGTGCTGGAGACAGTGGCGAGGGCTCCTCACCCTCTAACGCTGGAGACGGCAGCAACGGCTCCTCTCCTCTGGCGCTGGAGACGGCAGCAACGGCTCCTCTCCCTCTGGCGCTGGAGACGGCAGCAATGACTCCTCTCCCTCTGGAGAAGGCAGCGATGACTCCTCTCCCTCTGGCGCTGGAGACAACAGCAATGGCTCCTCTCCCTCTGGCGCTGGAGATGACAGCAATGGCTCCTCTCCCTCGGGCGTTGGAGACGACAGCAATGGCTCCTCTCCCTCGGGCGTTGGAGACGGCAGCAATGGCTCCTCTCCCTCTGGCACTGGAGACGGCAGTGATGGCTCCTCTCCCTCTGGCGCTGGAAACAGCAGCGGGCCCCTCCCATATCTGCAGCCAGGTAGTTGAGCACCATGGCTGCGATGTCTGGGAGGGATGCTGGTTGGTGTTTCTGTTCCCAGGCCTCCCAGCGCTCCCCATCTCTCGCCCACAGGAGGTTGATCACAGCAGGGAGGGCGACCATTATATCCCTCTCAGGCTCCGCCAGCCAGTCCCAGATCCCCTCAGAGGAGACGGGATTCTTCCGCCCGGAGGATGCGGGTCCTCTCACCCTTGCTGGATGCTCAGGCTCCTTCCTCTCCTGCCATGGAGGGGTTGGTCCGTGCCACGTGCCCAACCTCACCAACCGCTGAAGCACCACTCCTCACCCTTCAGGCAGGTGAGGCAGACGTCCAGCGTGGTAAGGACCTGCTGCTGTTGCTGCGCCTCCTGCTGCTGTTGTTGTTGCTGCTGCTTTCTCCTCCGGCTACTCTTCCCCATTTTTTTATTTTTATTTTTTTCCAAAAACACAAAAAATACTTTTGAAAAACAAAAAAACGTCCTTTTTCTTTCCTGGTACGGCTCGTGGAGGCGTTGTTTGTCCCACGCAGGACACCATATGTGACAGTCTGGCTTGCAGTGGTGACGCCACGGACCAGGAAGTAACTGAGTCAAACAATGGATGGCGGGTGAAACTGAGTGCAACGGCACTCAGCTGGATTTATTAATAATTAAACAAAACAAAAGATTTAAACAAAACAACAAAACACAAACCAAAGGGCACGAGGGCCAAACGAATAAACAGACAAACAAGTAAGTGGCGTGCTGGCTAAACCAGCACGCTTTAGCAATTGTTTTTGCTCGCTCTCCCGTGTTCTCCCGTACTTTCCTCTCTGTACACCCAACCAACGCAGAACGGACTGCTGCAGGTTCTTATACTCTGGCCGAGGGGTTAACTAGCTGTTAATTATCTTATTACCCCTCGGCCACAGTCTGCATCGTTTGGTAAGGATGCATGACTGTCAGCTAGTTAAATAATCAGTAGCTGATCAGTCATGCATCCTCACGGGTTTTTAAAATATAAAAGACGCGGCGCTGTTATCCGCGCCGCAAACAATAATATATGCCTAAATGGTATTTTTCAAACTTTTCTTTAAGGGGAAGGATATTGTACCACAAGACATTCTAATGAATCCCAAACTCATTAATTTGACAAATTCTGTTTGACTAGGAGACCGAATTTGCAGGCAGTGGCTGTTGGGGTACCAGCAGCTGCCCCTTCAGATGTCATTAAACAAAAATGATATTTTAGGAGTGCTACTATTCCAAGTGTCATGACTGTTTATATTTGACTAGCAGAGTTTTATTTATTTTTTTAATAACAGGAACAACAGGCTGTCTACATTTGATCTATTCAACCTTATGAATTCATCATTCAAATATTAGGCTGTCCTGCTGCATAATTTCAAAACCAAAACACCTACACTCTTGCTCCCAGTACTAATTTGTTTTTTCTTTCTCTTTTTTTTACTTTAAATCAATTTTTAAATCAGGTAGGTTGCTTCAGATTGAATTAGCTTCATTTCTAGTTACAGGTATAAAATGAGTTCCCTTTCAAGTCGAAAATAACCATCAAGTATGGGACATTGCCGTCAGGCAGTAGGGATTGGCTGAGCTTTATAGCAAAGCTGCCAATAGGCCTTTGCGCGAGCTGCCACGTAAGCCCGCCCCCCTGGGAGCTTACTATACGCAGCGCGCAGAGACTCTCTTCCTCTTTTGCTCTTCAGGCCGTGAAGGCTTCCGGAGCGACCTCGCGGCTTGATGGTTATTTTCTCTTTCAGGGAACCGGGGTTGCATCCGCAACCTATCGTTCCCTTTCAAGTCGAAAATAACCATCAAGTATGGGAACAGTGTACCCAAGCCGTCGCCAGGGAGGATTCTCGGCAGTAGGACAGACTTACGTCATAACGCAACTGCGTAGGCAGTACATCTACGCATATGCAGAGCCGCGCCTCTTCCTCTTTTGTCTTCAGCATCGGTAGCGGTAGGTAGTAGAGCTTAACTGACTGTACTCACTAAGCTTAGGCTAGAGAAGCTGGTATTTTGCCCCTTCTCCGAGCTTATTTCAGTTATACTCTTCGGAGTAATTATTATTGTTAAATTGGATTATATTTGCATATATTTTTGTATTATACTTATATATTTCCTTCACGCTTTGCTTCGACATCGCGTTTTTGTTTACTTTCGTGGTCTTCGTCTTTCCTGTGTTAATTGTTAATAATTATTTTTAATTATTATTGTTGTGTTTTTGGGTTTTTTGTAATAAAACATTAATATTGTATATTTTTGTGAAGGACGCGCGTTGCGTTGGCCTTGGCACATGACATTTGCAGCCCCGGTCTTGCCTTGGCTAGACCACGTGTGTGGAGCCTGCACGGCAGTCTCTCATATATTACCTCTGCGGTGTGTTTTACCAACCGCGTGGTAGCTACTGTGCCCCAGTCACACAATCACTACATAGTGTAGCTGCAGCGTCCCCAAAAAAAAAAAAAATTCCCATTCACTATACAGAGGAAGACGACCACAAACTACAAATCCCCAGCACCAACAGGTAGGTATTGCACAGCACCCCAGACACTGTACCAGCACTTAGCGTCTCCGCTCTGCGGGTCAGCTGACGTCTAGGCGTCTGTGCTAGCGTTCTACGCTCGGTACTCGCGCTCTGACGTTTTTGGTGTCAGCGCTTCGGCGCTTGGTGCTAGCGCGTCTGTGCTTGGGACTCGGTGCTCCACGTGTCGATGTTCGTCGCGTCGGCGCTCGACGCACGCACCTCCGATGCTCGGCGCTCGGCGCGTCGGTGATCGACGCACGCACCTCGACTCGGTGCGTGACGCCGGGCGCCGACGCGACAGACCTGTGCTCGACGCTCGGTGCTCGACGCTTCGGCGCTCAACGCACGCACCTTCGGTGCTCGACGCGCAGTGCTCGACGCTTCGACCCTCGCTGCACTTCGGCGCTTGGTGATCAGCGCTTGGTGCACGGACCTTCGGTACGCCCAGTGCTCGCGCTAGGTGCACGCTCCCTCGACGTTCTGTGCTTGTTGCGTCGACGCTCGGTGCACGCACCTCGACGCTCCAGCGCTCGGTGTCTCAGCATGTCTGGGTTCCACCCTTGCGTTACATGCCAGGCCAAGTTGCCGGCGAGCGACCCCCACGAGGACTGCGTGGCGTGCCTGGGACCAGAGCACGCTGCGTCTGCCTTGGTGGACAGGTCGTTCTGCGCATTGTGCGCCAATTTTCAGCCGTGCAGTCTTCGCCAGAGGGTGAGGAAGGCGGTTGGGGATCACTCCCCCTCCTCAGGGTCGTCTCACACCCTGTCTGCCCCGCCAGCGGCAACTCCCGTTAGGCTGCGGCTGTCCGGGAGTCCGTCCTCCCAGCTGACAGCTGGTCAGAGATCCCCCGGCAGTAGACGCGCTCGGCAACCCCGCAGCCCGTCAATACAACCGCAACACCCTTCTCCTTACAGGGGACGCTCCCGCCGGACATCACGATCCCGCTCCAGGTCACCGCGCCGAAGGGGACGCTCCCGTTCCCCTCGTCGTGAAAAGTACCATAGGGACGGATCGGGTGTCTTAGAGCTCACCTCTAAGATGTCCCAGTTCATGGAGGTCATGATGGGCCAACAGTCCCTGCTCATGACTCTGGCCAATAGGGTGCCTCGGGCCACAGATGATTTAGTTGGACCAGTTGCCAACAAGCCAACGGTTCCGCAGCAGCCCCTGCCCGCCCAGGTTGTGCAACAACCCCAGGAGGTTTGGGACGCTGACGTCATCTCCAGGGATGCGCCTGAAGGGGAACCTCTTCTCGAAGAGGATAGTGTGGAGGCGGAATTGGTGTCTCACCACTCAGAGCAGGAGTCTGAGTTGGAGGTTTTGGACACCAACGACCCCCTTTGGCCACTAGTGGAGTGAGCAACTGGCCATCTGGGGATCTAGTGGCCAGCCGTCGAGCAACCTCGGCGCTCTCTTTTTGAGTCTCCTTCAGTCCAGCCCCACCAGTCCAGGATGCTTCCGGCATTCCCAGACTTTATCAAGGAGGTGCAGTCCACCTGGGGCCCCGGCCTCTGCCCTGCCACTTCGCAGGCTTCGCCTTCGCTATGCAAGGGCAAGCGAAACTGGGTTGGCATCATTCTCACCGGTGGGCGCTATGCTCGCTGCGTTGGTGAAGACGCCAACGCTATCTGGGCTGACCAAGGATCCTGAATGCCCGAACAAACAATGCAGGATTACGGAGGTGCACCTCAAAAAGGGGTACGCTGCGGCCACAGAGGCAGTCAGGCTGTCAAACGTGGCCAGCCTCCTAACGGTCTACCAGGCGGCCCTCATTCGAGACCTACCTGAGTGCCCGTCCCTTGCCCTTAGGACCGAGCTGGGTACAGTCGCTCAGCTAAACGCGCAAGCTCAGGGCAGGAGCATCGCATCCCTTGTGGTGGCAAGGAGGCAGCTCTGGCTCTCGCAGGCGAGGGTACAGGAGCCTGATAAGGTTCCATTGCTGGATGCCCCAATCACACCGGGGCACACATTTGGCCCGGCGGTGGAGGAGATGCTGTCACTAGCTCCTCGAACCTTTTCGAAATGTATGGATGCCATTCTAGCTCCCTTGCGGGCTCAAGGCGTCCGACTGCTGAACTATCTGGACGACTGGCTCGTCTGCGTGCAGTCAAAGGAGAAGTTGTCACATCACACAGTGATGGTTACAGACCATCTTCAGCGGATAGGTCTGTAGGTCAATTCAGAAAAGAGACGCCTCGTGCCGATCCAACAGACCGAATTCTTGGGTCTGCATCTGGACTCAGTGTCCATGGAAGCGAACCTGTCGACACAAAGAGTTGCCTCGAAGGAGCGGTGTCTCTCCCTATTCAGGTTGAGAGAAACAGTCAGCATGGAGCTGTGTCAGCGCATGCTGGGGTTGATGGCTGCTGCCTCTCAAGCCCTTCCTTTGGGCTTACTACACCAGAGACCTCTGCAGACCTGGTTCAATGCCTTCACATTGCATCCGCGGAAAGACAAACACCGCAGGCTAAGGGTATCCCGAGCCTGCTGGGAAGCGCTACACTGGTGGAAAGTTCAGTCGAACATCCGCCAGGGCGTACGCTTGGGTCCCATTTTCCGAAGGGAAGTCATCACAACCGACGCATCCAACCAAGGTTGGGGAGCAGTCTGGAACGGGACAGGGACCCGTGGAGTGTGGTCAGGACCCTGGAGGTCAGCCCACATCAATGCTCTGGAACTCAGAGCTGTGGACCTCGCTGTGGCCTCGGAGAATATGGTTCCCGAGTCTGGTGCAGTTGTTGCACGGTCACCCGAGGGAGCTTTTTTTTACCCAAGGTCATATCCCCGTTTCATATGAACCAACCAGTCGAGTTGATGGCGTTCCATCCTCCTCCTTTTTCTTCCCCAGAAGAAGAACGGTTACACATGCTCTGCCCCGTGCGGGCATTAAGGTGTTATATTGACCGTACAATGACTGTGAGGCGAACAGAGCAGCTGTTCATATGCCATGGTTCTAGGACTTTGGGTCTAAACAACGCCTTTCCCATTGGATAGTGGATGCTATTAAATTAGCATATGAATCTGCAGGCCTTCCGCCACCAGGGCAGTTGAAGGCACATTCCACTAGGGGTATGGCAACATCCTGGGCCCTCTTTAGAGGGGTGCCTGTGTCTGACATTTGCGCTGCAGCCAGTTGGGCTACACCGCATACTTTTATGAGGTTCTACCGTTTAATTGTACCGGAATCCTCTGCTCAGTCATTCGGAGCATCCGTGTTACACTCTATGACGCCCTAGTTGGCGGTCATATTGAGTATTGTCACGATATGGTGTTGACTCCACTTTAGGATAGGCGTCATTGCGAGCGTAGACGCTGAGGCGTGGCTCCGCATATGCGTAGATGTATTGCCTACGCAGTTGCGTTATGATGTAAGTCTGTCCTACTGCCGAGAATCCTCCCTTGCGACGGCTTGGGTACACTGTTCCCATGCTTGATGGTTATTTTCGACTTGAAGGGAGCGATAGTTGCGGATGCAACCCGGTTCCCTGAAAGAGAAAATAACCATCAAGCCGCGGTCGCTCCGGAAGCCTTCACGGCCTGAAGAGCAAAAGAGGAAGAGAGTCTCTGCGCGCTGCGATAGTAAGCTCCCAGGGGCGGGCTTACGTGGCAGCTCGCGCAGAGGCCTATCGGCAGCTTTGCTATAAAGCTCAGCCAATCCCTACTGCCTGACGGCAATGTCCCATACTTGATGGTTATTTTCTCTTTCAAGGAACCGGGGTTGCATCCGCAACCTATCGTTTTTCTGGGTAATAGATTGTAACTAACAGTGTGCAGTTATGATAGAAGTACAGGTTATAACAATACTTTACTAGGTTAAAGTCCTCAGTTGGCTTGCCTTACTCTCAGGTAGTCTGTACTGTTTTACCCATTGCACTATGGGGTGGAGGCATTTTTTTAAGATCGAGTGTGCGCAAGACAACTTGAAAGTAAGGCTTGCAAAAATCTGCCTTTTAACCTAAGATAGTACTATACATGTTTCTTAAATGAAAATACATGTTTGCCATAATGTGCTTCTTTCAAATCTGCACATTTGAGAAGTGCACAACTGGTAAGAGTTATGGAGTGACATTGTAATCTACAAGCACTCTTAGAAACATTACTCAGGGGCTTTTTCCCCTTGATCATTTTTTGTCTTCTACACTGTTGCTCGCTCAGATGTCTAGAGTATGTAATTCATAGTAGCTGGGATAGGCTCATAGCTGTGTATTTAAATTGTATCTCTGTAAAAAAAAACAATATGTGACTGAAGTGACAAGTGAACCTAGGCCACTACTGACTTGTTACCTGGCTGTCTGTCTCATTCTGCTTGGTTTTGATTTTCTAATAGCACATAAATGCAATGTTTTAAAGATCCAATTAAAAGGGACTAGGTTGCACAGTCAACAGTATGCTAGACTTTTTATCTTTTCCAATCCATTACGGTTTAAAGGGAAACTAGCTTTGTGGTGTCAATTTAGCACTCCATGGAGCCCATATCACAAAAAAACAACTGGACACTTTTGAAGGCATTTTCAAATAGTGAAACCAAAATAGGGAACAATTAACACATGTGGGAATGTTTGCATTAGATTTATGATTGCCTGTGTCAGAAATGACTATATTGTGTGTGTATTATGCTGAAATATGTATGGGATTTAGATAAGCATGTCATAAAAATAAGTTTAAGGCAGCAGAAAGTGCATTCATTTTATCAATTTTTTCTTTTTTAGGCATCTCCTGCTGCACTGGCAAAAAGTGTTTTAGCAGAGGTTCCAAACCAAGTGGTGGACTATTACAATGGGAAGGGAATCAAACCAAAATGTCTGTCTGATTTTGAGTCTTCCAGGACACTCGCACCCTAACACCTCAGCACACTTTTACATAGCTCAGAGAATAAAAATAGCATGTTTTCGTAATTTTTAACTAAATAATTTTTTTGCATGTGTAGCCTTAAGGCTTGCATCTGTTAAGCAGTTGTATTGTTGAAAACATTTTTACAGGGGGGAAAAAAACTGACTTCTTGCATAAGAGCATGTCGCCTTGAAAATAATTAAAATACAAGTTATCTGTATCAGTTTTTATACAGGTTTGTTGAGATTTTGCTAAATTTCTTAATATTCTTACTGTAAAGCATTTTGGATGAATTATTGAAAGTTGATAGCTATCTGTATTAGTAGCATCTGCTCCAAATGAATGTTTGTTTGTTTGTTTATTTCAGAAAAAAAGCAGATGCATGGACTGTATTTTGCATGTCTAAAATAAAAAGATACTGTTTTTAGTTCATTGTCCTTTTTTGTGTTGATGTAGAAGATGCTTCCAATAAGCAGCTGGATAATGAGCAATGTATAGTAAATATGTCATATGAATTAATTACACATACACTGTTGCAGCTTAGAGTGTGGAGTAGAGAAGAATCCTATTGCTACAATGATGTACCGTTATTTGCACCCATGTTACTACCAATAAATGATCAATGCAACTGTAGCCTGGCTGAAGTCTGAATACGTAAATGATTTGACAACTGACCTCTAATGTAGATTTTATTGGAATTATACAAATAAAAACCTTAGAGTAAATAATGAAATCTTATTATAGAAAACTGCATAATATTACAATAAAGTGTCCTTACAGGTGATTGCGGCTTTGCAATGCGTCCTTGTTAGGGAGTTCTATCGTAAATTTAAAAGCTTAATAAATATATAATGAAGTGTTAATACATGGTATACATGTATAATAACTAACAACTACAAACACCAATTACACTTCAAACGTATTTATTTATAGCCTACAATCATACATACTAAAATACATACAAAAGTAGATGTCAACATCAGAAAATAAATTCCAAAACAAGCCTACCACACCCACCGCCCCATCCAAAAAAAAGGGAAAAAGTGTTTTTTTCTTTTTAATCAAAAAAAAGATTGCAAAATCCACGTTAAAAGAGTTGTATATAATAAGCTGTGGCAAAATATCCCCCCGAATGAAGGTAAATGACTAATGGGATTTATTTATTTATTATTTTTAAATCCGTTCCATTCAATTTATACCCACACGCCAGATAATCATTTTATATGTGAAGTGTTCTGAATAAATGTACATTCTGGATGACAAAATTTAAATGAAGTTCACAAATTATTCACAGAGTAAATATTCCCATTATTTTTTTATTTCCATTTGGCTGCTGCTCGCAGGTGGGAGAGCTGTCTCCCTGTACGCTAGTAGTTCCCATAACAGCACATTTTGCTTTCATTCATTTTTCTTGATCTCGTTAACATGCATTTTGATTCACAATTTCCCCTTAGTCAAGGAGACAGGAAGTACGTGACCTGCGACAATTAAGCATTCATGAATGACCTCATCAACTCAATGTCAAAGCATTAACAGGTTTCATTTTATAAACAATTTTAGTTCGAAAATCACGTGCTACTAAAGCTGTCATTGCTATTCCGCAAGGTCGATACAATAACACTGTTTTTTGAAAATCCTGCCCTATGTGTCTTATTATTAACTCATCAGCCGCTAGAAGGCTGGAAGTCTAGAAGGAGGCTGTGTGGTTCAGTGGTTAAAGGAAAGGGCTTGTAACCAAGAGGTCCCCGGTTCAAATCCCACCTCAGCCACTGACTCATTGTGTGACCCTGAGCAAATCACTTAACCTCCTTGTGCTCCGTTTTTCGGGTGAGACGTAGTTGTAAGTGACTCTGCAGCTGATGCATAGTTCACACACCCTAGCTTCTGTAAGTCGCTTTGGATAAAGGCGTCTGCTAAATAAACAAATAATAATAGAAGGAAATTCATTATGACATACAGCATAAATATACACTAGAACCTCATTTATCTGCACCCCATTCATCCGTGACTTCAATTATCCACGACTCACTGACGAGTTTTCTCTCTGAAATACAGTACATTATTGCCAAAGTGGACTTACCGCCCGTGGTACACACACCCATAACAACGCATGTGGCAGTCTGAAACCTGTGGAGTCGACACAAAGAAAGCAGCGCTACAAATGGGAGGATTAATTTCTTTTTATGAACAGCTGAAGGATGCAGATTCTGTCAAATGAGTTCTCCTGAGGCAACTACTTAGCGAATCCCAGCAAACATATTTCTCAATGTTCAAAAGAACGACTTGCAACAATGAATTGTTCAAAAAAGCTGTTACAAAAAAAACACTTCTGTTGCTACGTATTTTGTTGAAATGTAAGAAAAGTTAAAATTACACAGCAGGCTTGTTTAGTTTAGTTTTAAAGTAAAATAAATACATAATATAATTGTATTTTTTGTTTGAAATCCCAGCAAACTAGCAACACTTAGCTACCATTATTTAATATTAATGCGTGGAATAAATTAGCGAGAATACCTTGTGATATTTCTGGCTGCTAGACACATGACTTAGTTTATAGGAACATTGTCAGCCCTGATGGACTGAATAGCTTATTCCCATCATAAAATGTCTTATGATCTTGTAGCTTTGTAGCTTTTTATTTGTATTTATTATTATTATTATTATTATTTATTTTGGTAACAGAAAAAAGTTAGGGAAACAGGGTTGGAAGTGTATCATATTTTGAAAGGATTTTGCAAGGATAAACACTGTTAAAGTAAACTCATTTTAGAACATTCTTCTGTCTTTGTAATATATATATATATATATATATATATATTATTGCTGATTTGGTTTACATTACTAGTTTCTGTATTGTATTCATGAATTCTAGTCACACGCAATGACACCTCATTTATCCGTGGATTTCACACATCCGTGGACCTGTGTCCCCCCAAGCATGTGGATAAATGGAGTTCCACTGTATATATAGCCACCCACCCCCAGCACACACACACATCTCCCACCTTGGAGCTCAAGGATAGACAACTCAACCAAGACCATTGTTATTTCTGATAACCCTATGCTATATTTCAATTTTAGAGTCCAAAATAGAAAACGCGAAACAATAAATCAGTCTCACCCGGGACCTTGAGCCATATTGCCATGTTTACTATTCCTGGGCCTTAAGATGGAAATCAAGCACAAGTTTGGCTATTCAATATGTAGAGCCAAATAAGTAACATTTTGTTGTCAAGTTAAAAAAAATAGCTTTGGTACTGCCTATTTTCTTGTAGCAGGCACCTCTCTGAGGGGAGCTCCGTTTATTCCTTGTCATGTGTTTACAGCACTTCCATTAGATTGGCCTCTAAAACCGATGGAAATCCCTGGTTTCAAACTGTTATTGGCATTGTTTATTTTATTTATTGATTTGTTTTTCTCTCTCTAAGCAATGGTGTCTTGCTGGGCTTGAGCATTTAAAATACATGCTTTTCTCCCAGGGAATCATACTGCAAAGTTACTGCATTTGGGAATATGACATCACACACTACCAGTTGGAGCAAAGATACGTAACTTTAAACTTAGGGAATTCTGAAACCTACGATTAAAAAATAAATACAAAATGGACTTTCCATATTTAATTGTTTGGTTTGCATGCCTTGTTTTTGTCTTCAAGATTTACTGGAGATACAAAACTATACAATTTTAAATATGAGAAGAGAACCCATGTCATACTACAGTTTTATTTTATTGTTTCCCCTCCAAGTGCAATTTTGTTTTAAATCTTAAGATATTAAGTTGCTTTAGATGATGAAAGTTGATGACATCTGCTGCAACTCTGTGCAGTCTTGAAGCATCTGTTAAGCAAGCTTCTACCATAAACCCTCTGTTAAGATCGGTCTGATCTGCTGTCTTTTTCATTGTGACTGAAACTTCTAGGAGATGCAGTTTTATATATTGGAAAATACATTTCAGGAATAGCATTAACATAAACTAGTCTTTCATGTGAGGGACAGCATGTTTACTTACTGTAATGTATATCATGGGGATTTTTTTTGTGTTCAGCTCCAGTAGAAATTAAGAGGGAATGATGAATGTGTCACTTTTTGCAGACTCTTTAGGTGTCATGTGTGCCAGCTGCTGCATTCCACAGCTCACTCTTTCTTTTTTATGGCTCACAGCTGACACTGTATTTTAACAAACTTGCCACTTCTATACCAATATATTTGAGGAACTGGTACAAATGATGACTTTGGTCAACACAGAACTTTCTGCATTAAAGAACAGTCTCAGTAATATGGTTAAAGATGAGCGGCTTTAGATCACACTGTCAGATCAGGCAAGACACTTTCAAGTCCAAACTTTCTATTACTCTCAAAATGATTCGTTGTCATTACCCATTATTTCCTCAGGTGACAGGGGTTTATCTGCCTTTGTTCTGGTGCCAAGGTTCTCTTCGCCGATTCTCTAACCACTCCTCTCCTGTCAAGCCTAATGTCTATCACAGACTCTTACAAATTGGACAAGATTGATGAATCTTTGAAGTTCAATGTGACTGAGGAGAAAAGACATTTGAGGTTAAAAAATATCAAACAATGTTGGAAGTCTTGTTTTTCATTTTTTATTTTATTTTTTATTATTTTAGAAAGTTTATTAAAACATATTATTCACTTACGACCTACCAGTATACGATTTCTGATTATTTTATTACTTTAAAATCAGATCAGTTAAACTAGTGGTAGTACTGGTAGATTAATTGACTGCTTTATATGAAAAAGAATAGCCACATACCTTAACCTGGTATATTTCTATTTGCATGCATCATTTACAACCTAATTTACATATCAGCTTTTACACTTTGTCACACATAGTTGTGGAGGTGAGAATCTTACAGTAAAACACTGCAGCCTGAGCGCATTTCCTTTGTGAAATTTCTTATTAGTCTCAGTGTGGCAATGTGCCCCGCCCCTGTGTGCATTTGTGTTTTATGTTGTATGTTGCGTGTGTTAATGTTGGTGTATTGTAGTTGGTACACGGGATATAATGTGGGTAATGAGCACGAGTGTTTAAAATTTATAATTGTATTTAGGCACGGGGATTGCACTTCACGTGCATTTAAAGTATGTAATAATATGTGAGCATGGGGTTGCACAGAATTAGTTCACATGCTGGGATTCAAGTGAATAATTAATTAGTAATTGAATTCCGGCACAACAGTATATATAGATGCACAAAGCACTCACTCAGGGTTGTGTGTTCGGTGAGTGGAGAACAGGTTGTGGAGAAGGAGAACAAGTAAAGTAAACTAAAATATACTAAAAGAATAATTGTTATTTATTTATTCTTACTCACCGTGTTTGTTTGTCTGTTAGTCCACCATTTATTTAAGTGTTAGTCCATTTTGTTTGTCTATTTATTTTGGCTTAAAGTGCTGTGCTCTGTTTTGTTCAACCTTTTATTTATTTGTTTATTAAAACACTCAGATTCACTGCAAGTACTGCCTGTCTGTGTGTGATTCTTTCTGGCCTGACGTCATCCCTGCAGCTAGCCTGTCACACTCAGGTATAAATTGATGGGCTGGATGGATCATCTCCATTTGTTAGAGGTAAGTGTTTCTGTAAATGTGAAACTGAACCCACTACATTCTTGGGATAAAAGGAGGAGGTTATCAAGGTTAGCCAGGAAAAAAGTAATCAAAATCTAGCTGCAAAAAAAAGTATTTACCCCTCTGATCCTATTTTACAAACACTTATTACTTGAATACTGTAGTTTAAATGTGCTGATTATATTTTTTGAGATCATAAAATGAACTTCAAAGAAGAAGAAGAAAAAAGGAAGATCAAATAAATAACCCTGCTAGGTAATTGCAACCAGAACATTTGATACTAAAATAGTAGCAGAAAGTACCAATGCCTGTCCAGCTGTATGGTGGTTAATGCAATCTCTGGCAATTTGCAGCAATGAGCAAGGTAGCTAAAGACAGGACATGATTCTCAGTGGAACAGGTCAGACTATAAAGGGCTGAAACCCAAATGGAAACAAATCTATACAAATAATGATCAGATGAGAGAATATGCAATGATTTATCATCTTTACAAAACCCCAGGTAACATAATTAGAATAGAACGCTCGCTGTTTTGCAACAGTGTGGAGTAGAAATGAACAATGCAGCCATCAGGAATGATTTAGCCATGTACTTTGACTTTGTTATAGCACATCTTGTTAATAGGGACTCCAGCGTGGGTCTGGACTAACTGCTACTGGGGAATAAAGCAGAGGAAAAAAACACCAGGGACACCATTATTCTGAGATCAAACTCTTGTATAATGGTCCATAGCTGCCTTAATGACCTTCTGTGTAACCGGTGGAGTCTTCTTTAGTGTCCCCAAGCAGTTTTCTTACCCACTGTATGAAATGCACTTTTACCTCATTACCTTGCGTATCCATTACCAAAGTCATACCACCTAAAAGAAGGCTCATAAAGGCCGGTGGACCCTGTTTAGCCAGTGCTAAACCAATGCCTCAGAATGGTCTTTGAAGGCACTCTACTGCAGGAGGTGCCTGCCTTTAAATGAGACATTAAACCAAGGTTTAGTTATGGTCAATAAAACTCAAATATGTCTAAATCATCCCCTTACTCTGACTAAGTCTCAAATTCTATGTTTATTTGGTTCAAAGTAAATGTATGTGATTGACTTAATCCCAGAAAATTGCCAGACTAGGAAAATCAATATTCATGATCCATCAGGAGCTGCTTTAAATTGCTTTAAATCATTAGCATGAATACATTGTGCTATCGTCCTTGGATTAATTATCAGGACATGTCAACAAAAAAGTAGAAGGGAAAACCACACATTTAGAGCACTAAAAAGTGAATACACAAAAATAAAAAACATGGCATTTGCTTGTTCCAGTTGTTTTATGTTTAGATGGTAAAGGTTCTCAATGCCAATACCAAAAGGAGTTCAGTTCAGCAGTCTGAAATCAAATCAGAACCTGAAAAAAAATTGTACTGAGACAAAAAAAAAAATGAAACCATTTAGAGAATCCAACCAAACAATATTATCAGTTATTTTTTATTTTTTATTTTTTTATGAACCTTCCCTTTTAGATAACAATGGGGCAGTTTACAAGCAAAAACTGAAACACGTGACAACAGATCTCTCGCGCTTTTTTGGTCATGACAGTTCTGCTATAAAATAATGGGAGGGTTTATTTAAATATCACCAAACGCGCTGAAAAGAGATGCTGCGCGATAAAGGATATCGTTCAAATAATGCACAGGGGTTTACATGAGGCTTTACACGCTAGGCAGAGATGAAAAGAAGGTTACCCCCCATCTGTCTGGAATAAAAAGGCTTGCAGTTAAAATGGTTCATGCTGCCAAGAAGAAGAAAATAATAATAGTTATTACTATTATTGTTTAGAATTAGTTGTTTTAGAAATGGTAGAAGTAGCATGTGTACAAAAACCAACAGCACTCACCAATTCCCATTACTGCTTTTCTTATGCTTCTTAGGCTACTGATGTCCTTTCACACACCCATATATATTAGTCTTTGCCAACTGCGTAACTGTTAAAGTGCTAAACAAAAGTAGTATGAGTTCAATAATCAGAAATATGCGTTAATGTGGAACAAATATATTAAAAACAACTCATAATGTGTTGGTTTCAAACACAGGTACTTTGTTGAAATGTTACAATTAATTATGCAGAAAATGTGGAAACTTCACAAGCGCTGTTAAAATAATAAATACATAATTTGTGTGTATTTGCTAATTAGTTATAAGGGTATATAAAATCATAGGCCTACTTACAACGTAGTTGCGGCAAAAATGGATGGATGGAGAAGACGCAGACAAACACTGGCTAGATTAAGTCTTGTATGGGAAGAACTCCTTCAGTCCCATGCAATGGGTTTGCAGGAAAGGAATCGTATCGTGCGCAGAAATTCGGCGTGCAAAGCAACCACCTGTTGGTGCTGTTGATCAGCGTGGTCCAGCCTTTCCAAAAGGTGGCTGTATTGCCGGCAGCGGTACGTGCAATCAGACGGTACAGCCTTCTGTACTCCAGGCGCATCAGACGATGCTCCTGGATCAGCAGCTACAGCAGCTACATCAACCAACTTTAATTTAAAGAAGACCAGTTGTGAATGGTTTCACAGCTTTTGTTTTACATGTGAATCCTAAGAATAATATGTGAAAAACAAAACATATCGCATATGCGCACATACTTAGTCTGACATGCGTAAAATGGCTTGATATCCCCAGCCATTTGTTTTTTTCACAAATTATTCTCAGGCTTCACAGGTAAAACACAGACTGTGCAAACATCTTGCGGGAAAAAAGCTACATTATTCGTAGTATTATTATTATGATAATAATGCTGTTCATAACGATCTAGTATTTCTCATTCATCGTTCTTAATACACTGAAATAATAAATAATGGTATAAATCAACATCTCTATATGCAATTTATATATAATTTAGCCACGACCCTCATCAGAAGCGGATTGATAATAATGGATGGATGGATATTTAACTGATTTGTATTAGTAAGACTGGGGTAAGGAAAATCTTACTTACGCTACTAAGAGGAGGACAGAAAGACCGTATCCCAGAGAAGTGCGTTCTTTTACATAGGGGAAGAGGAGAAGGTATCGTATTATTTCATGAAAGTCTATCGTTAAGCATTTTGCACGACTGAGTTTGTTGCTATGGGACTAATGAGGCCAATTCGCACTTTACCGTGCTTTACCAAAAATGACATTTAAGTCGCACACTTTTTTTGCCATGCACTTTTGGAACGAGCACAATCATGCGTCATTTGCGCATGACACGTCATGAATGCACTATAGTAGCGCAATTAAAACTTGCATGTAAACACCTCCAATGTGACAATATGCTTATATTGGGCTCATGCTTTATATTAACTATAGCATGTCCAGAAAGAGCAACATTCAAACATCTGAAAACCCAAATGTTAACAGATGCATTTTGAGAAGCATTTACAAAGTCACTTCTCAAAAAAGCCTGTCACTTCCTTCTGGAGACCTGAGCCTTTATTTTATAGAAGCACCTCTTTGAAGTCCACACCAGCAGGCCTTCAATTAAACCTGATATCATGCATAATGAACAGCATACCTCTTCCCTCACCGTCCCTGAGACAGACCCACAGGGGCACCAAAGCAAGTTTCAAAGGCTAGAATATCAATGAGGAGGGGTGTTTATTATCAGCTGCACGCATTAGTCAGAATATTCACAATTATATTTGTCTTTAAAGCAGCAGATTACTTTTGCATTGATGCACGCTTGAATCCTTAATTCTTCCAAGAGCAACGTTCTCTTTTGTAATGGGGGCTTTTAACATCCTCATCAGGTTTTTATAAATCCATTCTGAAACCTTGAATACATTCTTGCTAATATACAGAATGTAGAACATTAGTGTATCTGTATTGCTGCTGCATGCCAGTTGGACTGTGTTGTAAAAGGGATAAATGAACACAATTATGGATGATCTAAATAGATAGATCTGAGCCCAAAACCTATTGATTTGCCTAAAAGGTTGCAGTGTAGTACATGTATCATGATACTTGGCTTTGGTGTTTCATTGACTGAACGCTTCCTGCGCTTTAAAAGTGACAGTCCATTACAGCAAACTTGGCATTTTACTATTACAAAATCTTTGTGGAACACGTTTTATGGATTATGCATTTGGTGAGAAATCTAATTTGTTCAATTTATATCTGTACTGTGGCCATCTAGTTGCTGGTCTTTGCTAGTCTGTCAAACTCCTTCTCTGACTAGACTTGCCTTGTCTTTCCTACTGATGACCAAGTGAAATGTAAACACTGCCGATGTTCAGTAATTCCAAATCTTTGGTGAATCCAACTTGCATAAAATGTAAATTTATATGTGGCTTGGATCAATTCCAAAAAATATATACAACTAGAATGAATTCCATCTGGTATCTATAATCATTACTATACACAGTGTTCATCATGGAATCTGCACTGAGCCTTGTGAAAGATGGCTAAAGACGTAGCTTTACAGTAAACTAATGTGATCCATATGTCTCTCAATCCATTTGCGCTTCCTTCCATATGATAATGTAGATATCCTTCTGTCTGGTGTTGATGGCTGAAGTGTAATGCTGGTCCAGGGATCAGCTTATTGCCTCCCTAGCGCATCAGCACACACAACGGCTGCAATGCTGGGTCCGGGGATCAACCACAGTGCGGTCTCCCCAGCGCATCAGCATGACAACGGTCTGGATTGAGCTAAGTAGGGTACATCTCTGGGAAAGTGGGCACCTTCCATCCTCGGTGTTTCGTCGACTAGCCCACGACACCTCAAGAGGGCTCGACGGTGATTCTGGCGTCCCGGCATCACCCCCCTCCGTCCCCCACTCAACTCAGCCCAGCTTACTTACCCGTACATCAGCTTTCCTTTCTATTGTGCTTGAGATCCCCAGCCAGAATCTTTCCGTCTCAACCACAGCCAGTTGCTGCTCCTCTCTGCTGCTTCAGATAAGTCCTTCACTGTGTGTCGCAACTCTTGGCCACTGAATCCGACATCTCTGAAAAACCGGGTTGTAGAGTGTGCCACAATCCTTGACAACCCACCTCCACTGGGTAAACCCGGACTCTCCATCCTCGCTGTTCCGCTTCAGTGGCTAGTTCAGCATACCAAGTTTCTTCCTCTCATACGCCTCATCTACAGCATCCTCCCATGGCACTGTTAACTCTACCAGGTGAACAAGGTGTGCTGATCCAGACCACAAGACAATATCTGGTTGAAGGTTAGTGGTGGCAATCTCAGGTGGAAAAATAAGCCGTTGACCAACATCTGCCAGCATTTTCCAGTCTCTAGCAGCTTCTAGTTGTCCTGGGCGAGGATTGGTTTTAACACCTTTTCTGGTGGTTGCTCTCCTGGGCGGAGGAATGTTGTCTTTTGTGTGTAATGTTTTGATGGAACAGGTGGCAACTTATTGGTCATGTTATGCTTGTCTTCCAATGCTAAGGCCAAACATCGCAGCATGGTCATGGTGCCAAGTAAACCATCCTTGGCTAAGAGCCACCTTACATCCTGTCAAAATGTGCCTTAATGTTGCAGGTCATGAACACAAAGGACATGAGGGATCCTCTCCTACCCAGAGGTTTAGGTTCTGTGGTGATGGGAGAACATCATATGTTGACCTGATGAGGAAACTGATCCTGCTATGTTCCATTGACCATAGGTCTTGCCAGCCAATCTGGCGTTATTCCACACTCTCCCATCTCATCCATTCTCCCTGCTTGGCCTGGGAAATAGCCTTTATACACCTCATCATCTCCTCCTGCTTTTGCACCTCGTTGACTATCAGCTTCCTCCATTGAGCTGGGGCTGCCTTGTGCCATGTAGGAGGAGCTGAACTGAGACCAAGACCCCGTCTTCCATGCTGAACCTGCCCCATGATATCACCAATTCGAAGGGCAGCCTTTGCATCCTCCACAGCATTCTTTGTCGCCCACTTTCTTCCAGTTTTCAATACAGGTGCTGCCTCCATTACGCATTTGTCTTGTGACTCTACTAATGTCATTTCCAGTTGGACCTTGGCGCACTTAAACTCCTCGGTTAGAGCGGAGACTGGTAGCTGCAGTATTCCTTTACTATAAAGTCCCACTAAGCTGAGGCAGCGTGGAACTCCCAACCATTTCCTGATGTATGAACTGCTTAAAGCTTCCATCTTCTCTACTGTTGTCGAAGAAACCTTGTACACAGTCAGTGGCCACAGCAACCTCGGCAGTAGACCAAACTGAAAGCACCAGAGTTTTAGTTTGCCTGGTCAAGCGCTGCTGTCTATGCTCTTCAACCCTTCCACTGCTTGTTGTCTAACTTCTCCCACACAAACTGTGTCCTTTAGATTGCCGTCGTACCATCTCCCAAGACTCTTCACTGGCTTCTCAGACACTGTTGGTATTGCCTCACCATTAATGAAGAACGTTTTATCTACTACTTTATTATAGAGATGCTCCTTGATTTAGTGGGCTTGAATTGCATTCGTGCCCATTCAATGTAATTGGTTAATTTGCCCAATAGCCGATTAGTGCAGACTACTGTTGTAGTCATGGTTGTCATGTCATCCATGTATGCTCGAATTGGTGGTAGTCGCATTCCAGAAGCCAAGCGCTCTCCTCCCACTACCCATTTTGATGCCCTAATGATTACTTCCATTGCCATGGTAAAAGCCAGTGGAGAAATGGTGCATCCTGCCATTATTCCAACTTCTAGGCATTGCCATATAGTGGTGAATTCGAAGTTGAAAAACTAAATTGCAAATCTCCAAAGTAGGCTTTCACTAAATTTGTTATTGTCATTGGTACACTGAAAAAAATCAAATGCTGCCCAAAGAAGTTCATGTGGCACTGAACCATATGCATTAGCCAAATCCAGGAATGTCACATGGAGCTCCTTCCTCTCCTTTTTAGCTGATTGAATTTGTTGCCAGATCACACTGATGTGTTCTAAGCATCCTGGGAAACCTGGAATGCCCGCTTTTTGAATTGAAGGGTTAATGAAGTAGTTCTTTAATAGGTAAGTTGACAATCTCTGAGCAATAATGCTGAAGAAAATCTTGCCTTCTACATTTAATAGGGAAATAGGGCGAAACTGACTGATGCTTGTAGAATCTAAAACACCATCTGGAGACCAACATCTTGCCCTCAAAGATAAGCCATGATATTTTTTCAAACTAAAGCTCTTTCAACATAAAGGGCAGAGGAGGTTAATTGAAAAAAGCAGCACTACACCTGCCAAAACACTTGAAACATCGTACGCTGTCTATTCTACCAAATAGCAAGAAGTGGAAAACCTCATACGATCGGTGAAGATCTTGTGCAGCCAGCAGCAATTGAAATGGCATTAATAGTATGTGGAAGGAAAGTTGCTGATCAGTTAAGTCTCATTCCACTATCGGACAACACGGTTAGCTGCATAATTGCTGAGATGGCAGAAGACATTGAGGAGTAGCTTGTTGAAGCAGTAAGGCAAAGCCCCTTTATCGCGCTGCAAATCGACAAGAGTACTGACAACGCCAATACCAAATAATAGTTTATGCTCGATACATCAGCTCATCTGAGATTAAAGAGGGTTTTTTATTTTGCCGTTCTGCCCCAACGAGAACTACTTCTGAGGAGCTGTTCAAAATTTTAGATGTGTACATAACGGATAAAAACATCGAGTGGAATTGTTGTGTTGGGATTTGTAAGGAAGGGGCAAAAACCATCAGTGGACGCAAAAGTGGACTTGCAGCTCGCATAAAAGCTGTTGCACCGTGCTCTGTGTTGTCATTGTTGCATTCACAGATTCACAGGGAGTCGCTTACTGCAAAAGCAATGCCAAAAGAGCTGTCAAATGTATTAACCGCCGCAGTAAAAATAGTTAACTACATAAAAGCTCGACCACTGAACTCACGACTTTTCTCAGTGCTATGTGAAGAGATGGAATGTTTGCACAAGCAACTTTTGCTTCATGCAGAAGTTCGATGGCTGCCAAGGGGTAATGTTTTGGCAAAAGTCTGCAGATTCTAGGAGGAGTGTCATATGCTTTTGATGAACTCTCACTCCCCACTTCACCAACGCTTACTCGACCAGTGCTTTCAAGTTTTACTGGGCTATCTGGTTGAAATATTTGACAAACTCAAAGAACTTAACCTTTCTTTGCAAGGTAAGAACTGTAACATTTTCATTGCACAAGAAAGAGTCCAGAGCTTTTCCCAAAAACTTTTGCTTTGGAGTAGCTGTGTGATGCAAGACGATGTAACTATGTTCACGACACTGTCTTGATTTTAGAATGTTGGTTCTGGAAGTTAAAGATGTGATAGTGGAGCATTTGTCTCAGCTTTGCACGCATTATTTCCCCGAAAGTGAGGCTAATGAATTGCAGGATTTTGCCTGGGTTCGAAATTTGTTTTCAGAGAACTTTGTAGCAAAGGCCAAGATTGCTCTGAGTCTAAAAGATAATTTGATTGACGTTGTTGGTGACTCTGTTTTGAGAGATACTTTAAAAGTTACGCCCGATGATCAGTTCTGGCTCTTAATTCAAAATTAGTTCACTGAATTGTCACAAACAGCCGTCGGAATACTTGTTCACTTTGCCTCAACATATCTATGTGAAACAGGGTTTTCTTCACATATTTACATAAAGAACAAGTACAGAAATCACTTGAATGTACAGACAGCTCTGAGGTTAAAACTATTCAAATTAAGCCGAGATACCACAAACTGTGCGCTAGCAAGCAGGCTCATCCTACTCACTAAGGTAAATATGATTCATTGGTGTTCTTTTATATTCAGAATACATCTTCAGAAAAAAATATGTTATTATATGTTGAGAAAATCATCTTTTTCTAAATACTGTACTGTTTATTAGAAGGGGGAAGTGCACATAGGGCATGTACTGTATCTCTGAAGCGCATGCAGCCAAAAAAGTTTGGGAACCTCTGCTCTATGGGGATCGCTCTTGATCCCCCTAAAATAACCCTTCTCTATGGCACGGACGAGTGGCAGTTTCACACAGTGACTCGGGTTGCAATATTAGGGTATTTTCCTTACTTGTGTTCGCTTGCTCTCCTCAGCATTAAGGGCTGCCTCTCTGAGTGCTGTTTAGCAGCTGTGTGTTTCTCTCTACCAGACTGAACCTCAATCATCCCGGGTGTGTAGCGCAGTCTTTTTGTTTGGTCAGACGCTCCTCAGGGCCCGCCCCTCAGCCAATCAGGGAATCAGTGTCAGCCAAGCACCCTGTTCAAGCAAATGACTGACAGTGTGCCTCCCCTGGAGCGTCCGAGCTGCTCCTGCAGAGGCCCGCATGTGCCGAGAAGCCAGTGACATGCCTGTACCTTTCAACAGGCATATAAACATAATGTACTGTGTATTTCCTGACTTTCAATAATTTTACATTATGAAGAAAAAATCACACAAATGTTTATTATTATTGCCATGAGACATCCCAGAAGAGAGAGTGTGTGATCGGTGCTTAGGCACCGACATTAGAGTGGTCTGACACGTGTAGGGGTTAAAAAAAGAAAAGACCACGAATGGAAGTGTACAACAGAGAAGAGGTAACAAGACAAACTTGTTTCTTTTTTTGCGGAAAGTAAGTGTAATATTATTAAAAATTGAAGCTTACAGAGGGGTTGCCCCTCACCAGGTACCTGCATATGTGGCATGTTTGCCCACTGTTCTGCCCCAGTAAACCACCTTTGGCTGAGCTAAATAACGGTGTAGCTTGCAGAGGGGGTGCCCCTCGCTAGGTACCTGCAGAGAAATCGGTGGCCCAACGTGACTTAACCAGTTAAATTCAAGGCTACTTCTTCAACGTAGACAAATTCATTTATGCACTAAAAGGCTGCGAATAAGAAGCTGCCGAATAAGAAGCCAACTTCAGCCTCGTTGCTATTAGTGTGTGTTAATATTAATGCCTACCTGACCAACCACAGTTCTAGTTACACAAGCTTGTACTAATTTGATTAATAATATTAGTAGGATTGTACAGCCACTACTCACAGTAATATTGCACCGATTCTGACATTAAAACTCAATAAACCACAGTGAGACGAATCCTTCTTTTTTAAAATAATAGATATGTTTAATTTATTAAATTGTTCCTCTATCGAATCCACTCTGTTACTATTTCCAAAATATATTTCGCCATATTTTAAAGAGATATCAAACAATTAAAAAAAAAAAAAAAAAATTTATCTGTAATTTTTTGAACCTGCGTGTTTCTGGCTTGCCGTCTGTGAAAATGTTCTTTCAGGACGGAGGTATGTTTGAAACCATGACTGCTTCACCTCCCTGGGTCAATTGCAACGAACTGAAAGCAGCGTACTAACTGGGAATGATCCTGTGGTTAGTACGCAGCTCCGTACTAAACTAGTACGCAAGTTAAATACCAATTGCAACAAACTTGGCGGCTGAAGTTAGTCCCCAGCTGCATACTAAAAAAGATCTCAATCGCAACAAACCCAAAAATAACTGCTGCTGCCCTCAAGAGGATACTAAGTACGGGACTAACTTAGTCTAACTCTTGCTATGGACTGAGAATTTTAGTATCGTACTAAGTAGAATAGTGGAAGATATGTGAAAGTCCCAGAATGTACTGGCAGTTTATTTTTACAGAAAAAATAATGTGTGCATATAATATACACATATATATGTTGTCTCTATATCTGAAGCATCTGCTGCCTGTACGGATATTGTAATAGTAAAATAAAATTACATTACAACTACAATACTGTTAACTACTAATAATGAAGGAAGGTGTCGGCAGCATTACAGTCATGCATGTAGAGCCTGTAGTATGCGATAGTAGGTTTCACATTTTAGAGACGTATTTATTTACTTATTTTTGGGGGGGCAGCAAGTCTTTTCATTCCCTTTAATTTGAGGGGACTCAACACTGGTGGTTCTTAGGGGCGAGCAGGGATATTGAGGAGTAGGGACACAGTGGGTAGAATATGAGTTAAGTGTTATTTTATGTAGTCGGAACTGGGGGCACATTGAAAAATAAAATAAAGTGCTCTTCTCAGGGTGTTTTTAGGAGTGATTATCTATGATACTCCTTCGGAATACCACCCCTTCCTTGTTTTGTACTTGTGGTCCAATGAGAACGGTGTCGAAACAGCCCGTGTGTGTTGAGTGTCACCTGTGGAACAGGTGGTTCATCCCAGTCATAGTAAGGTTGTGGAGGACTGCACAGGCAACAATAATGCTGCTGGCTCTTACTGCACTGGTACGCAGACCAAATGAGAGACAAGAAAAACGTTGTTTTAAGATTCCAAAGGCTCTTTCAATGTGGGTTCTTGCTTTTTTATGACTCCTGTTATATCATAGCTCTGCTGGTGTTTAGGGATTGTGCACAGGCTTCAGAAGATACCTTCGTAAAGGATAACCGTGGTCACCCAAGAGGACTCCACAATACAAGCCTTCCTCCAAACTTGATTTCAAACGATTGTTGTTAAAAATTCTAGCATCATGTGTGCTGCCAGCCCATCATGCCACCACGTTGCAGAATCGTAGGTCATGGTCACACACCATCTGGCAGTTGATGGAACTATACCCATGTCTATTGATGTACACTGGATCTGTGTACAGTCAATGGCATCAACAACTCCCGGGATTTCTGCTTTACTAAAAACGGCTGTGCAGATGTCCCACTGCTCCTCTTCATTTGGCATAGTTATATATGAAGTGTGTAGGGATGCAATGATTGCAGTGACTTTATAAACAGTACAGCAAACAATTATTATAAACACCATTACCATTACTAGTAGTATACACATAAGCCAGTGCTGTTATTTAAGGAATTTATTAACATTGCTGTAGAGTACCTTACAACTTTGCACAAGTCTTATGTGATATATACATATATATATATATATATATATATATATATATATATATATATAAACGTACAAAACACAGTACATTGACATAACTGTAGGAGTCATGTATGTCTTTGCCCATTAGTAAACAATGTCAGAAAGTCGAGGCCATCAATAGAACTGTAGAGGCCTAGCAACCTACCTCCAACGGTAAAAATCCAAAGATATGCATTTGGAATTATCATCAGATTAATTGAAACAAATGCAACATATGATGCATAACGTTAACTTGTAATAGCGTACACATGAATGTCGTACAAATTAAACGATTTTCCAAAGTCTTCCCTCACGATAGTATCCGACGTGTCTCCGTATGTCTCTGTATCCAGCGGTGGGGCCTGGGCTGTTTTAAAGGGATTTCCTAAATGTCACCCTCGGTGACATTGCTTTCTTCATGGATTACATTATTTGCTGTCTGTAAGTTTACTCCACATTAGCAACACTTGAATAAACTGCCTAATGCAAACAGAAAGCAAATAAATAAGCACCGGCGATTTCTCTAATTATCAAAAGACGCTTTTCTGACTATCTATAATTAGTGTTGACAACAGCGCATAGTTTGGAAACGTAGGTGAAGTCAGATCATCTAATCTTACAATTTATGAGGTTTAATCGGTTCTTCACTATTTTATTTGGCACCTGACCATCCAAAATGTTTTAAAGGGAGTGAATATTAGGAACTCCCTTTAAAACAGCCTGGGCCCCACCGCACAAGCTGCAATTGTCTGTATCATGTATAAAGCTAATGTTGTAATCAAAAACAGTTTATTTTATGGCATTGCACTTGGTTGAGTATTTTATAGGCAGTCCGTGTGCCCTGATATGGAGTATTTTACCATGCACATATATATATATATATATATATATATATATATATATATATATATATATATATATATATATATATATATATATATATACAGTACTGTGCAAAAGTTTTAGGCAGGTGTGAAAAAATGCTGTAAAGTAAGAATGCTTTTAAAATAGACATGTTAATAGATTATATTTATCAATTAACTAAATGCAAAGTGAGTGAACAGAAGAAAAATCTAAATCAAATCCATATTTGGTGTGACCACCCTTTGCCTTCAAAACAGCATCAATTCTTCTAGGTACACTTGCACAAAGTCAGGGATTTTGTAGGCATATAGTCAGGTGTATGATTAAACAATTATACCAGACAGGTGCTAATGATCATCAATTTAATATGTAGGTTGAAACACAATCATTAACTGAAACAGAAACAGCTGTGTAGGAGGAATAAAACTGGGTGAGGAACAGCCAAACTCAGCTAACAAGGTGAGGTTGCTGAAGACAGATTACTGTCAAAAGTCATACACCATAGCAAGACTGAGCACAGCAACAAGACACAAGGTAGTTATACTGCATCAGCAAGGTCTCTCCCAGGCAGAAATTTCAAGGCAGACAGGGGTTTCCAGATGTGCTGTCCAAGCTCTTTGAAGAAGCACAAAGAAACGGGCAACGTTGAGGACCCGTGAGACGCAGCGGTCGGCCAAGGAAACTTACTGCAGCAGATGAAAGACACATCATGCTTACCTCCCTTCAATCGGAAGATGTCCAGCAGTGCCATCAGCTCAGAATTGGCAGAAAACAGTGGGACCCTGGTACACCCATCTACTGTCCGGAGAAGTCTGGTCAGAAGTGGCCTTCATGGAAGACTTGCGGCCAAAAAGCCATACCTCCGACGTGGAAACAAGGTCAAGCGACTCAACTATGCACGAAAACACAGGAACTGGGGTGCAGAAAAATGGCAGCAGGTGCTCTGGACTGATGAGTCAAAATTTGAAATATTTGGCTGTAGCAGAAGGCAGTTTGTTCGCTGAATGAGTGTCTGCAGGCAACAGTGAAGCATGGTGGAGGTTCCTTGCAAGTTTGGGGCTGCATTTCTGCAAATGGAGTTGGGGATTTGGTCAGAATTAATGGTCTCCTCAATGCTGAGAAGTACAGGCAGATACTTATCCATCATGCAATACCATCAGGGAGGCATCTGATTGGCCCCAAATTTATTCTGCAGCATGACAACGATCCCAAACATACAGCGAAAGTCATTAAGAACTATCTTCAGCGTAAAGAAGAACAAGGAGTCCTGGAAGTGATGGTATGGCCCCACAGAGCCCTGATCTCAACATCATCGAGTCTGTCTGGGATTACATGAAGAGAGAGAAGCAACTGAGGCTGCCTAAATCCACAGAAGAACTGTGGTTAGTTCTCCAAGATGTTTGGGCCATCCTACCTGCCGAGTTCCTTCAAAAACTGTGTGCAAGTGTACCTAGAAGAATTGATGCTGTTTTGAAGGCAAAGGGTGGTCACACCAAATATTGATTTGATGTAGATTTTTCTTCTGTTCACTCACTTTGCATTTTGTTAATTGATAAATATAAAATATTAACATGTCTATTTTTGAAAGCATTCTTACTTTACAGCATTTTTTCACACCTGCCTAAAACTTTTGCACAGTACTGTATATATATATCTTAAATAAAAAAAAATGATTACGTGCACACATATAAATACGTTAGAGACAAATTAATATTTATGTATAAATGTTGGCCTATTTGTAACATTGTAAAAATGATTATTAGCTCATAATATCGTAAAATTCACACATTACTGGTACAAATATTTCAAATGTTCTGATTCAGAGCCATCCCGCCTTGCGCCGTGTCTGGCTCCCTATAAAAGGATAAAGCTCTGAATCATGAAAGAATGATTCAGAGCCCCCTTCAGGTCCTGTTTGGTAACAACAACAATGCTTGATCCTTAGTACCGTACTAAAGTTGGGGATCAGCTAGTCTCCAACTTTGTTCTGCTTGTTTTGTCGATGCAATTGGTACTAACTTAGTACGCAGCTGGGGATGATCCTGAGATAGTATCATACTAGCTAGTACGCAACTTAGTACGCAGCTCCGTACTAACTCTGCAAGTTCATTGCAATTGACCCCATGCGACTATCACAGTCATAGTTGTGTTTACATGGTTTGTATTCCTTGGGCTACATCTTTCGGAACATGATTCTGATAATTTGTCTGTACAATTTTTTCTTTTTTTTTTAAACATGTCAAGGATTTTTCCGTTTGGATGCCATGTTTTTTTCAAAAAATATTTTTTACAAGCAGCGCCGTCTGCTGACTGATTCTAATTAGAACCTCTGTCCTCCCGCCAAACACAACGTTTGTGGCATACATTTTACGTGAACAAGTTAAAGGGCTTTCATTGGGCGAAACGAAATCAAACTAAACAGTCTGTATTGATCATCTACCAGCACATGTTGAAAGTAATCATGCTGGCAGTCTTACACAAGTACATTTTTCAAAGCCTTCGATAACTGTTGAATCCGTAAAAATAATTAACTGTCGAGTGCCATATTTTTTGTTAAAATAAGCCACATTCACTGGAAAAGGGACACCGCGGAACAAATAAACATACAGGTAGCGTCCTGTTTACACACATTCTTTGTTGTGGAGAGTGCTTTATCCAACAAAGACCGTGTTAGGAACCTAGAACTATGTTCAAAGTTATACTGTAAATAACTTTGAACATTGTAATTATGAAAATGTTTTTTTCTTTACATTGTTAATGTATAATTCTATTATTTTTAGCAAACCAATATGAAATGCTAAAATGAAACGGCAAGCCCTTTTCTAAGTGTTACATTTGACATGTATAATACTAATTGTTGAACTGTTCTGACTGGGTTTAATCAACAACATAGCTGCCCTGCACTCCGCTTTTCTTCACAGCCACTTTTAGTTAGAAGAGTTGTAAATTAATCAAAGGGTGTTGTCACAGAAATGTTTTTATACTGGAAATCCCATAATGTCTTTTCTGAATTTGATTTTCTGATTTCATTAATAAAAACAATCAAAACTTTTCCCAATACACAAAAAGAATAAAATAAATAAAGTTAAATCTCATTTGTGTACAATGCCCATACAGAACACATGTTACTGCATACCAGATGGTGTGTTGATTGTTATGTGAGATTTTAATGATATTGCTCTTAATACCTGCATAAGTCCCTCAGGATGATAGGTTGAGAGAGAGAGAGAAAAAATATCCCTGATTTGAATAAACCATATGTTAATGACAAAAGGGTCATGCCAGCTGAAGAGCAACAAGGAGGACTGCATGATCCCTAATGTCAGTGGCTTGCATCAATTACTTTTTTGTTGTTGAAAAGCCCTTGAAACAGACTTTTTGCATCAAAATTAGCATTATAGTAGACTGGTATTTTGCTGCAGAAGATTTGCAATTGAGGAGAAACATTTGCCTCTAAATTAATTTACTTTTTTTATTTGATCATTTAAGCTTTTATTAAACATTTCAATCCAAGCTGGATGTGTGTGTTTGTTGCACTGTTTAGAAAACAATATTTAGAGTAGGTTTAAGAATCTGTTGTGTTAATTTCGACCAATTACATTTGTGGGGTAATTTTAAAAATACAATGCAAACAGACATAAGAAAATATATTGTACACAGCAGCGTTTCCGTTAACTGGTAAATACCTGTCATGGTTTCAAGAGGTAGTTGACGACCAGAGACTGAAGCCGCCCGTCAGTTTGACTGGCAGGAAAAGGTCTGTGACAGGCAGCTGGAAACATTGACTGTCACTAATAAGTGAATGAGTGTGCCTCTAGACTGTGCCTGTTAAAGGCACAGGCAATCAAATGAGTGAGTGATTTGGCAGTTCCTGCCTTAGTTCATTCTTGTTAACAAAGCAAGTCACCAATAGGCTCATTCAATCCCCCCTTCTTTCGTTCGTCCTGGATGGGAGGATTTATTTCTTTTACATCCATGATTCTGATTGCCTGTGCCTCATGTGTTTGTTGAAACGAAAGCATAAAGTACAGTTTATTTTTGTATAACATTTAGTTTTTTACGTGTTTTCTTTAGTCTAGATATGTCAGTCTGTTCTTATGTAAGTTTGCACACCCTCCTATCTTTTCAGTAGGGTGACCACCTTTTCAAAATACAAAAACCTGGCATTTTTTTTTAAATGGGAGGGGGTATTGTATATGTGCACATTTTATATTTAATAAAGGTAATTTTAAAAAAATATGTCAACTTACCAATGTGTCGTTCTTCCCTGGACTTTAATCATTCAGAATGTTTTTCAAAAGTTTGTGGGGTTTTTTTGCAATATAAGGTACAGTTCTCCAGAAAATGTGAAAATAATAATATAATAAAAATAAAACCAGCAGTGTTCATTTCGATTTAAATGTGTACTTCCTATCAGATCTCGCAGATTCCAAGAGTTTGGCATTTGATCAGACAAATTGATGGAACTCAAGGCAAGAGAACCGGTAGTTTAATTTTACTTGCAGTTCAGCTTTTACCAGATCCACAGAACACCAGTTTCTTTGATCCATCCATATCATGTTCATCAAGTTGAATGCCCTCTCAGCGTAGGCATTAGAGCAAGGTATGCTGAGTACAAATGAAACCATTTTCAAAAGATGTTTCAAATTCTGCTCAGCAGCAGGGCCTGCCTTGTCAAACATATTCTTCCATTTTTGGTCAGTGGTCATACTGGTCTCTGTAACACAGCTAAGTATCGGAGCAATGCATGAAAATTCTTCGTATAGTTCATCAAAATCAATCTTTAAGGAATCTGCCAAATTCAGGGTCTCGGCAACTTTGCACAAGCCTTCCCAGCTCAATGGGCAGTCTTTTTCCAGTGACAGTACTTCAAATGTTTTTCAAGGTAGTTTAGCGCTCTGTCGTAAAAACAGAGCAGATCCTGTTCCATCTTTTTTGCATCATTGTCTGTCAGGTTTTTCAGACCTGTATTCACAAAATAGCCGAAGAATTTGTCTTTTTTCCTTCTCTGTAGTTTCTTAATGACAGCATTGTACGGTACAAACTAGTGATGGGCAGATCCTGTTTTTCAAGTTTAAGAACTGTTTTTTGGAAAATTTGCAACACATTCTGCAGAAACAGCATGTAGAGCTCTGGAATGGATGTAGCAGTAGCTTGCTCACCAGTTTCATCTGAACTTCCAGATAGTGTTGGGGCACTCTTCCTTTCCCAGTGTCTGGAAATATGATTTGATCGCTGGCCAGGACTTCAACATCTTGTCTACAGCTGGTGCAAGGGAAAGCCATCAAATTGGTACGTGTCTTACTATCTCGACCAACTCTATCTCAACAAATTCAAAAGTCTCCCTTAAGTTCTCTGCTCTCTTCGCTGAAACTGAAAAGTGGCTGAAAATTTTAATGATCACTGTCTCCACATAATCCAGTTTATCAGCAGCAAACTTTGCACAGTTGTGGGTTATGTGTGCTGGGCAGTTGGCAGCTACGAGCCCACTGTTTTCTTTTTTAAGCAACTGATACACTGAATGGTGTTTTCCATAATTCACGCTGGCATCGTCAGCGCAGTAGGCAGACATGAGGGATAAGTCAAGCCCGTTAGAATCTAGCACACGCTTTAGCGTCTCTGAAATCGCAACTGCTGTCTCATCGTGGTCACTGTAAAAATCCAACAGAATACCCTGTGTTGGTACAAAATACCTCAGAGCAAAGGGAAAGAGCTTAGTGTTTCCTTTATTTGATGCATCAGAAGACACACTGTAAAACATGTAGAGCTTCTTTAATTCGTTTAGCTGTACGCTGTATGGGGCAAGTACATTTTCATTTATGGCCACAGCTTTTGTGCATCTGCACGATATTTTCGTTGCCGTGTCTGAATAGCTAAACACACTGCTAACTAGCTTGTTTGTGCAGTCTAAAGATCGATAAGAACGGTGATGTTGGTTTGCGTGGTAAACCATGGTTATCTCCGCTGCTGTATATTCCTTTATGCGGTCTACATCATTGATTTCACAGCAAATGCAGTCATCAGTGTCTGTCTGGTATCAGAAGCAACATTCGCTTTGTGTCCGTCTGACTTTGAATGCTTCTTGATATCGTTTTCACCTCCGTGTCCAATTCCGAACTCTCTTCTACATAATGTACAAAAAACTTGAATTTGTTTGGATTTTTCCGAATCCCTGTGTATGACCTAACCCACTCCTCTCTGAATTTACACAGGCGCTTACCTTTTTTCTTTGGTGGCATTGTGGAAGAGGCCGACGCTGAGGGTCCTTCTTTCTCCGAGTCTGATGTTTCACTATCGGTATCAGTGTCGCTTCCACTTATGGAGTTGGCCATTTCGCATTTAAAAAAACACAGTCTGCTTTGAAATTAAAATAATAATATACTGCTGTGTATGAATTATATTTTGTTTTCTGTCTGCACCGCCAAAGCAGTGTCAGCCGTTGGGGAACATGGAGGATGATATGGTCACATGATACTGGGACAATACGTTCTTCGGTTGGCTACACAATGTGTCAATCATTCTGTTGCTGTGTAAAGCATTGTGAATGATGCTGTAGGGGCAGGACTTTGCACTCCGATGTGGTTGCTAGAGGAGACCGAAGTTGGTTGTCACACAGGTTGGTTGTCACAGTGCTCATAACTGGTGCAGGCAGGTGATACTAACACTGAAATGTGTGTTTTATTGCCTGGAACTCGAACATCTTGTAATTTTAGGTAAATTCCATTGAACATAAAGGTTAATACACATTTTATTTCGGTATGGGGCAGGTTGTCACAGGTGACCGGTGCATTTTCAACCGTCTAAATATCATATTTGGAATAAAGTTATGCTGAAATAAAATACATCAGTTTGTACGTGAAGAGTTATTCTTCAATATAATGAGGAACATAACCTTGCAGAATGTCACCAGATTGAGGAAAATAATGAAAACAACCAACCCCGGTCTCCCCTATAGTTGAACGTTGGCTAAGCGGTAAGTTTGAACTGTGTCGAGGGAATCCGGGACAAATGCCGTCCCGCAGTCATGCAGCCCGGGACCGGGACTTGGTGTTTGCATTTCGGGACTGTCCCGCCCAATTCGGGATGGGTGGTCATCCTACTTTTCAGTACAAAATGCTTTAATTCACACTGATATTATACCTGTAGTTTTCAGTTGCGCAAAGAGCTATGGTGCAAAAATATTGAAATTATAAAGCAAAATATGAATTGTCAAAAATAAGAAAAAAGTTTTGAAAACAAATTAAATAATTCTTTCATATTCTGCTTAACTAAACAAATAAGGTTCCTGAGTGAAATTAATGCGGTTTTTACTTTTTCACATAGGCTTATTTATTCTCTGTAACTACATGTATGTGTAAGAATTAAATTTTAGGAAAACACCTTTTTTGGTTTTAAAATAAATAAATAGATGCACAGGTTTAGTTTCGAAATAACCCTTGTTTGCAACATTTTATTCTATTAATATAGTGTTTTTTTGTTTTTAGTTAAACTGATAGAAACTATTCAGTTTTTTTCAAAATTTCTAAAATTTAAAAAGTAATAATTAGCAGAGCGTAAAATCAAGTTACACATCCCACATCACATCTGTATTAACCTACCGGTATTTTATTTTAGCTTATCAAGAACATATCATCTTTGCTTTACTGAACATTTCTTTCCAAAACCACACTTAGACAATAGTTCCAGCTGCATTGGTGTTTACAATTTTGTTGTATTAATTCAAATTTAAAAGAACAGTATTAAACAGTGCTAATTGCATCAATTAAAAAATAAATAAATAAATAAATAAAAAATAAACTAAACAGTGCACCATCTAATAACCAGTAAACAAAACAGTTTAGTGTTGCATACAGTGCGGTACAATTGAATTAAATTTCCAGCTGTACAAATACATTCATTTTGTTTTGTTAATCAGAACCGTAACCATACACATACTTTACAAGTGTTCCACACATGTAGAACACGTTACAGTATGTATTAATCAATCAAAGTACTCCATTCAAGCAAAATGTTTTCAACACCGGGCCATAAACACTTTCCTCCTCTATTAGCTTGTTTTTCTTTCCCCATTTTAAGTTTGTCTTTGTTTCGACTCCAGTCACGTACTGTTTCCTTAAGCATTGCGATTTACCATGTTTTTCGGCAAATTCAACCATTTTTAAATTTTAGATAACTTGTTGAGTAGCATTTTTTTTTTACTGTCCTACTTTATCCAGTCTCAAAGTCAATTGCATTATTATCAATCAAAGTACTAAATCAATCAAAGTACTAAAGTTACAACGAACGGAAGACTTGATAAGTTTACTCAGCTTTTTATCTAATAGCTGTTTGCTACGGATCCCAGGGGCGGGTTCAGTCTGAATGTTGACACATCAATGGCTTGGGAGGGTGGGAATAAGGAATTAATAGATTGACAGGTATTGTATTAACAGCTGTGATGTTTTCATATTCCAAAGATTGATAACTTTAACCACTATTTTATTTTTTTCTCCACATACGCACTCAACTGGGTCGAGACGAGGTCAGTCAAGAACCTGCAAGCTTGCGTGTTATATTCAAAATGACTTGGGTATTATTGGGTTGTGGTATAATCGGCAGCCTAATTTCTTATTCGATTATTGTATAGGCATTTATCAACAAATCGATGCATTTACGTTTTATTTTTCAAAATAAAAAAACAAACATTAGTTTTTTTTTTTTTTTTTTTTAACAGAAGATCCAATGACTAGAAACACTGCTGTGCACAATAGTTAAACAAAAAGGCACAACTTATATTCTAATTAGAATAGTTTCGATTATAAAAAAGGAAATACAAAGGACTTATTTGGCTACCGTTTTTTTAATTTTAGTGGCGTATGGATATCTACTTTTGTGATTTGCCCCTTTAAAAAAAAAAAAGTGCCGACTCATGGTGATATATGGTCAGCACTCAGATATCCGTTACCCAGATACACGTCAGTCGCATTTTACCGCCCTTGTATTAAGAATAAAATCAATCAATCAATCCCCCCACACACATTATATATATATATATATATATATATATATATATATATATATATATATATATATATATATATATATATAATTTTAAACATTGGAGGTATAGGTTTTTGACGGCATGACAACTACTTGTTATTGTTTACATTCAAAGCCATAATTTATTCTTTCATGATGTAATGGTGTTATTATATCATGCAATGCTGGCTCGGAGAATCAGTCTTGATTTGGCCTCCCCACCGCATCCGCATGCACAACTTTTGAATGAATTTTGTTTATTTATTTAAATGTTATATATTTATTGAAGTTAATTAGTTCATTCTTTTCTGTTGAGTCCCACTGGCATAATCGTGTTCAGTCTATTTATCCATTTACTTTCTTTTATTCTTTTATATATATATATATATATATATATATATATATATATATATATATATATCTTGTAACAGTTGCAAGTCAGTTGTGGATAAGAGCATCTGCTAAGAAATAAATAATAATAATAATAATAATAATAATAATAATAATAATAATAATAATAATAATAATAATAATAATAATAATAATGTAACAAATTAATGCACTTGCCTGTCACACGCGATTTCCGACTCTGTCACATGTGTAAATTAGTGCTGGTGTAATGTTATATGGGGAAATTGGTTTATTGTGTGTCTTTTTGGAGTTGATTTTTGTGATTAAATTATTGTTTACAGACGGGCGCGCGATTAAGACTTGCTGCCTACTGGGCTTGGTTGAGGGGAAGGGCAGCAAGTGATTGGCTGTGCTGGTCCTCAATCAGCAGGTGGGCGGGTCTTGACCGAGTGTCCGTCAGTTTAAAAACATCCGGTGGAGGTCGCTCGGGGCGACTGCAACGTTATGCCAGAGCGGAGCTGGGTATATTCTGGAAGAGAGGGTTTGCTCTGTAGGAACGACAGCTACGCAATCTTTAAACTGCAAGCGGTGCTTTTGAAGGCAATGCCCAGCCAAGGCCGTATGAAGCAGCAAGAGTCGTCGTATGAATACCGGCACATCAGCAGGTTAGTTTAGTGGTTAGGATAGTGATCCCATGGGATGTATAGCGAGGGTTACGTAGTGTAGCAGGTTCCTGGAGCGGGACGCCTCGTTTATAAGGCTACTTACTGGTCGCCTTCTGTGGCACCTTTTTATTTGTAGTTTTTGTACTGTGTTTTATTTTGCTTTTTGTACAGCTTGCTGTATGTGTCCTCTGTGCGTTACTGTCGCTGGTAACGTTACATGACCCCTTTATTTGCTTTCTTTTTGTATTAATAAATCCTGCGCGCCTGTGCTGGCGTTTCAACTCCACCTCCCATGTATCTGCTTAAGCAGCGGTTACCCACACACGTGACACGAGCACCCTGTCACACCGTCACTGCCAAATAAGTCTTTTTTTTATTGTGCAGTTACACAGCGTTTCCTCCAGTTTCATTTTACGAAAATGCTGCCAAAACAAAGTGAACTAGACAAGCTATGGTAATGTAACAGTTAATCATTAAACAGTTTTAGATACTGTATTATTATTATTTATTAGCAGATGCCCTTATCCAGGGTGACTTCAATTGTTACAAAATATTACATTATTTCACATTATACAGATATCACATTATTTTTACATACAATTACCCATTTATACAGTTGGGTTTTTACTGGAGCAATCTAGGTAAAGTACCTTGCTCAAGGGTACAACAGCAGTGTCCCCCACTGGGGATTGAACCCACAATCCTCCGGTTAAGAGTCCGGATCCCTAACCACTACTCCACACTGCTGCACCGATGTATTATTTTTATTTCTTTAGTTTTTGTGCATTTTTATTGCAGATGGACTGACGCTTGGGCCTTATCGAGCACTATATTCTGCAATTCTAAATATTGACTTTGGATACTGTTTTAATTTTGGAAACTGTTTTTGCATTAATTTTTACGCTGTACGCAGTTATGTGTGTGGGTAACATTTCTATTTCATTTTGCTGTTGGGTCGTTAATGGGGAATTTTACATACTGCTACAATAAGTACTGGATTTAAAAGTTTGTACTGTATTATAGTCCATGTGTCGTCTCTTTTGGCAAGTGATATTTTCAGAATCATATCGTTATGAATTAAAATACTTCTGTTGAAAACAAAACCAATACAGTACATCTAAATGGAAGCCTACTTATTTTAAAACAGTCCTTTCAGCAATGTATCTTTGATAATGTATCTTTTGTGTTCCCTGAAAAACGGACAAGGGTTCGAACTGGCCAAAGTGAAATAATCAGAAATGTGTCACACCTGTTTAACTGTCACTGAAGTCAAAATTTTATACAGTGGGATATGCCAGTGCTGACTGTACTGTAATATCAACACCCCCATGTGACCTGTTTTGACCAACCACAATAGAACATTTAAAATACCAATTTTATAATAATCTGTTGAATACAGTATAAGTCTGCAACTTTACTGTCTAAAATACCTGATAATTCATGTCTCAGGTTTACTGCAGACTGAACCAAGCCCTGTCTGTCTACTCCCTACTGTGTCAAATGCTCTACGTTTTCCAAAAAATTGAATCCATGTATACAATTGAATTGATCAGAATTGTAATTGGATTATCTATTTTTCAGGAGAAAAAAAAATGGATTGTTTTCCAAATACATCTCATGTAACCATAACAGAACTGTGACAAACTGTGGAGTTTGTTTCAATTTTGGTGATTTGAATAGTGAGGTACCCTTAATGAATGATGTTGAATTACAGAGCTTCTGTAGTAAGGGAATTAGCATGCTGTGGACCAGAGTGACAGCAAGGTGAAAGTAATTAATTTAATAGGTTGTTTGTTTTTCTATAATGCAAAATTAGTGTGAAAAACAAAATAACCCTATGCATTCCAAACGGTTCAAAAAGTCATCTAAACAAATAGGCCTATTACAGTATTGTATCCTGGTTTTTAAGAATGTTTGCAGGAATGTTTAAATCTGCAGCAACATCTTTCTTTCTAAATAGAATCCTGAATTGAACTACAATCAATGGGGGAGGGAAGCAGGGTGAAAATAAATAAAATAAAGGTTGCTGACTTTTTCTCAGTTTTAAACTTTACACTACAGGAAGCCGACGGGCTGGTTTGAATGCTCTGAAGCTGGGAATGATGCCTATCTGGACTAAGATAGGACAAAAGCACGCTGTCACAATGCTTCAGGTAACCTATTTCAGTTCTCTCTGGATATAAGCTAACAGATGTAGATGTGTGGATTCCTGCTGACAAACAGGTTTTTGCAAAATTAACTTACAAATGAAAAAGACTATAACCCTCAACTCCGTTCATTCAAAGTTGATTGCAACACATTGGTATCTATTCAATTGCTTTAAACTGTGGCAGATCTAAATACCTGCACTGCTTAAATATTGAAATAGCACACCTTTCATTTTATTCACTTTTAAAGACAAATATACTTTAGAGACTTGCACACACTGTTAGATGTTGGCTTTTACGAAGTCCATTTTAAAGATGTATACTGGCAGTATTTAGATGAAATCAGTAGACCCCATTATGTTTCTAGGTTCTTCCAGTATCTGACTGGGTCTCGCTTGTGGAAAGTCCCAACCTATTTGAGTTCTTCTCTGGACAAAGACTAAGATTGTTATTTCAGTACTAAGATTTGACCTTGGATAACTCATTGCCCAAATGTTTTAGGGCAAATGGTGTCCCAGTACTTTCTTCCTGGGGTCATTGTTTAATAAGGCTTACTCACTTTGTGGGTACCAACAATCCCCCTGAAGCCTTGACATTAAACTAAATGTGTATGTGTCACAAAGACGGCCGACAGTGGGTGACGTCAGACCAGAAACAGGAAGTAATAAACAACAGACAGTGAGGTTGGTGAAGCTGAGCACTTGGTTGTGCTCAGCATTTAATAAACAAAATAAAAGAACACAAAAACAGCACACGGCACTTACGCCAAAATAAACAGACAAACAAAACGAACCAACACTTTACAAACGGTGCACGGAGACAAACAAACACGGTCAGTACAAAAACACTTATTATTCTCTTTACTTATATTTACTCTCCTTCCCCACACCCGTTCTCCACTCACGAACACCCAACCCGAGTGAGTGAAGCGTGCATCTATATATACTGTTGTGCTGGGATTCAATTACTAATTAATTATTCACTTGAATCCCAGCACGGAATTAATTATGTGCAACCTCGTGCCTAACTACAATTATACATTTTAAACACACGTGAAACACAGACCCGCTTATATCCCGTGTACCAATCGCTATACACCAACATTAACACATGCAACATGCAACATATAACACAAACTACGCACAAGGGCGGCCACATCGCCACATATACCCCCCTTGTGCGCAGCACACATGGCCTCAACGGCCACCTCCCCTTAAAACCCAGCAGTCCAGGACAAAGTCTCGGGCTGGGAAGGGAGGCTTCAGTGGGCCCATGGCTGGCAATGCTGTCAGCACCCCTGCCGGTAGTGGCACGGCTGACAGCATGCTGGTCCACTCCTGCAGCGAAACTGCTGCTGGGGATGCTGGTCTCCTGACCTCTCCCCCTTTCTTCAGTAGCCGGTAGCTCCCTCCTGTGGGGCTCCGGCCACAAGAACTCCTGCAGAGAAACTGCTGCTGGGGAAAGTGGTCTCCTGACCTCTCCCCTGTCTTTGTAGCCGGTAGCTCCCTTTCTGGGGCTCCGGCCACCGTACTCCCTGTGGTGGAGGTGCGGGAAGCAGAGACAGCTCCTGCTGTTCTGCTCCTGGCAGTGGCGGAGGCAGAGGCAGCTCCTGCTCCTCTGCTCCTGGCGGAGGCAGAGGCAGCTCCTGCTCCTCTGCTCCTGGCGGAGGTAGAGGCAGCTCCTGCTCCTCTGCTCCTGGCAGTGGCGGAGGCAGCAGGTATTCACCCTCTGCTGGTGGAGGTGGGAGGGGCAAGCAGTCCTCCCACGACAATGAAGGCGGAACCAGCAGGTATTCACCTTCTGCTGGTGGAGGTGGGAGGGGCAAGCAGTCCTCCCACGACAAAGGCGGCGGAACCAGCAGGTACTCACCCTCTGCTGGTGGAGGAGGCAGAGGCAGCTCCTGCTGCTCTGCTCCTAGTGGAGGAAGCGGTGGAGGTGGGAGCAGCGTGTAGTCTCCTGGCGATGGAGGTGCGAGCAGCGTGCAGTCTCCTGGCGATGGAGGTGCGAGCAGCGTGTGGTCTCCTACTGTTGCAGGGGACTGGTGCGGCTCCGCCTCTCTTGCAGGGGACTGGTGCGGCTCTCCCGCTCTTGCAGGGGACTGTGGTGGAGGCAGAGGCAGCTCCTGTTCCTCTCCTCCGGGTGGTGACGGTGGGGGAAGTGATACCAGAAGAAGACAGAACCCAGCAGGCATTCACCCTCTGCTGGGGGACACGGGGACAGCAGGCATTCTTCCTCTGCTGGGGGACACGGGGACAGCAGGCATTCTTCCTCTGCTGGGGGACACGGGGACAGCAGGCATTCTTCCTCTGCTGGTGGACACGGGGACAGCAGGCATTCTTCCTCTGCTGGTGGACACGGGGACAGCAGGCATTCTTCCTCTGCTGGTGGACATGGGGACAGCAGGCATTCTTTCTCTGCTGGTGGAGGTGGAACCAGCAGGCATTCTCCCTCTGCTGGCAGCTTGGGTCCTAGGGCTGTGGAAGCCCCGACTTCCCTCTCTTTGGGCTGTGGACGCACCGACTCCTCCCTTTTGGGCTGTGGACGCACCGACTCCCCCCTCTTGGGCTTAGGACGTTCGGGCTCCCCCCACTCAGGCGTAGGACGTTCGGGCTCCTCCCACTCAGGCGTAGGACGTTCGGGCTCCTCCCACTCAGGCGTAGGACGTTCGGGCTCCTCCCACTCAGGCGTAGGACGTTCGGGCTCCTCCCACTCAGGCGTAGGACGTTCGGGCTCCTCCCACTCAGGCGTGGGACGTTCGGGCTCCTCCCACTCAGGCGTGGGACGTTCGGGCTCCTCCCACTCAGGCGTGGGACGTTCGGGCTCCTCCCACTCAGGCGTGGGACGTTCGGGCTCCTCCCCTTTGGGCTAGAGAGGACAACAGCCTTGTTAGTAGCGGTGCAGGGCACCTTTTAACACCGCCTGCAACTGCTGCGCTGATGTTACTCTGGGCCCCCTTGCTTCTCCTGATCCAGCAGCCAGTCGATCACCTCCTCTGACACTGGCCTGCAGGATGGGTGCTGCTGTTGCTTCCTCTCTAGCGTCTTTCCTCCTCCATTTCTCCAAAAAAATCCTTTTTTTTTTTCTCTCCAAAAAAAACACACACGGTACTCCTGCTCTGGTCTGAGTCTTGGAGGCGCTGGTAATCCCACGATGACACCACGTGCCACAAAGACGGCGACAGTGGGTGACGTCAGACCAGAAACAGGAAGTAATAAACAACAGACAGTGAGGTTGGTGAAGCTGAGCACTTGGTTGTGCTCAGCATTTAATAAACAAAATAAAAGAACACAAAAACAGCACACGGCACTTACGCCAAAATAAACAGACAAACAAAACGAACTAACACTTTACAAACGGTGCACGGAGACAAACAAACACGGTGAGTAAAACACTTATTATTCTCTTTACTTATATTTACTGTCCTTCCCCACACCCGTTCTCCACTCACGAACACCCAACCCCGAGTGAGTGAAACGTGCATCTATATATACTGTTGTGCTGGGATTCAATTACTAATTAATTATTCACTTGAATCCCAGCACGTGAATTAATTATGTGCAACCTCGTGCCTAACTACAATTAAACATTTTTAAACACACGTGAAACACAGACCCGCTTATATCCCGTGTACCAATCGCTATACACCAACATTAACACATGCAACATGCAACATATAACACAAACTACGCACAAGGGCGCGGCCACATCGCCACAGTATGTAATGCTGTTTTCTTCTCTTTTGTTTAGGTACAAGATTGCCCTGTCCTTAAATATACACCAAAAGAACATGATGGAATCTCTGCTGCCCTTGTTGTTGGTGCGAAAATATATCTCTGTTTTCATGTAAGTTTTCAGAACAAAAAACTTCTGCTTTGGGGGTTATTTGTGCATTCAGATGGAAAAAGGGGGTTGGACTTCCACCCGGATTGCACAAATGGTGCTGAACCACTATAATGACAGCTCTTTTTTTTCTTCTACTTCTCAAAACCCTGCTGTTTGTGGTTTAAAATAATAAAAAAAGTTACCTTTGGAAAAGTTCACTGGAATCCATTAGAAGAAGACTGAGCACTTAAGAGAAATAAAGCTGTAAAATAAATGCATCTCGATGGGGTGTGAATGCCATAGTACAGGGGTTGTCAAATTTTTTGCTGGCCCCCCTTTGAAAACGTTTCAGGCTGTGATGACCCCCCCACCCTACCCTGCAGTGCGATATCATATGAAATTACTGTACATCAGGGACCCCCAACCTTTGCTGGCCCATGGGCAACAACATTAAACAAGTAATGCATCGTGGGCAACAGCATACTTATCTACCGATCAGCCTGAAGAAACATGTATTTGTGGCAAGCACAATATAGGAGACAGAATTGCTCTCTCTGTCTAAGGAAACATTTATGTGTGTAAAATAAATAAATAGTCTGACAGTGGTGATTCTAGAGTATAGCACACAGGGGGGCACCTGTGCTGTTGTTGTTGTTTAAATAAATAGCAGTATAGAGTAAAATAAATATATAAATAACAAATTCTTTAATGCTGACATTAAATGATGGGTGAGATTGGATCTGATTTTGATTTTGGATCTTAAGAAGCTGACTGTGACTAGAGAAGTACAAAAAATAAGAACGCTGTCAACACAATTAATTATTTAAAATGATCGTCAACCATATTTTTCTCTTAATAAACCACAAATGTAATATGTTGTGAGCAAGAATAGAACAGACCCCAAATTAATTTTACTTGAATTAAACTGGTGGTAAATAATAATAAAAAAAAGATGTTTGAGGTCGGCGCAGGTAGAAAATCCGGAACCGGTACCTGCCGTGAAAAATATCCGGTACCGGATCTTTTTTGGGTAATGATTTAAAAAATAAATAACAAATTAAAATAACATATTAATGTTTTAAGTGCATGATACATATTTAAATACTATATAGTACACATTTATTCCTTTCAGATCTGTAGACGTGTGTAACCTTTTCTCAGTACTGGAAATTATTATTATTATTATTATTATTATTATTATTCTAAAGACACCAGCATATCTGAATTTTGTTCATCGCGGTTTTCTTTTGAAACCTCTCCAATCACATGAAAATAATTTATTTTCCTCGTCTTGGTAGCCATTGCACTGATAAATCAGTGAATTTGGCAGGGTATGGGATTTGTAGTTTTTAATGTGTGATTAACAGTGGACACCAATAAACTACATTCCTAGAGTACATTACGATTGAGCTATGATCTGTGTTTTTTTTTTTTGTTTTTTTTTAACGTTTTATACCATCAGCTAAAAAAAAATCCACATTATTTTTATAGTCAACCTTTAGGAATTTCTAGTGGCACACATGCACCAAAATTAAAATTTACATTCGCACAAGCACATTTTAGTCGCATATGCGACCAAATTAGTTACACTGTAGAGCTCTGTTATGTTTTGTTTCCAATTTAGTTCCTGAGAATAGTAGCCACAGTTATTATTGTTGAGGTTGTAGAAATTACAAATTAATCAAATTGAAGTTTGTTATCTGATTTCTCTTGTACATCCGTGAGTAGAAATAATTGTGATTCTGAACTCCGTAGATTTCAACTAAGATATTTTATTACATACAGTACAGCAACTGGGTACCTTTTTTCCTTAAGCACAAGTCATAATAGAATCAACAATTGAATACACATGTTTGCTTTGTTGTACTTCTTAACCAATCAGAAAAAGACATTCCCTTAATGACGTGCATTGTTATACACATGTGGAGTAGTGGTTAGGGCTCTGGACTCTTGACTGGAGGGCCGTGGGTACAATCCCAGGTGGGGACACTGCTGCTATACCCTTGAGCAAGGTACTTTATCTAGATTGCTCCAGTAAAAAAAAACCCAACTGTATAAATGGGTAATTCTATGTAAAAATAATGTGTAAAAAAAATAATGTAATTGTATGTAAAAATAATGTGATATCTTGTAACAATTGTACGTTGCCCTGGATAACGGCGTCTGCTAAAGAAATAAATAATAATAAATACCATTTCTTAAACAATCAGAAAAAGACATTCCCTTAATGACGTACATTCTTATCAGCCAATCATATCATTGACCACGTGGGTCCACTTTTGTTTTATTACAACTGTATTGTCATATTTTCTAAATTCTTTTAAACTCTCAAATTAATAAATCATAACCCAGATAGTAAAAAGAGACCCGGGTAGCGTTGGGCAATTTTAAAACCCGGGTTTTACCTGGGTTTTCGGGTACCTGTTAGGGATGGGAATTTTAAACGTTTAAATGTATAAATTCTAAAGAAGTGGTAAAACGTTTAATAATATGCTAGACGTATAACCGGTCACATGACAAATGTCGCCAAACGCATATTTTTTATACATTAATTTCAGTAATTTATCATCAGTAGTCCGTCACGTATTCGACTGCTCTAATGCCACAGTAAGGGCGGATATTATAAAAAGGAAGGGGTTTGGCAATTGCCTCAGAGTAGCTTTTCTAATTGGCGCAACAGAAAGATTGACACTGGGGCAGGTTTCTCGGTTGATCTGGTGCTTCATTGGTGCACTGTGTGTGTTTATGCCTGTAGTAGGCGTGGTATGGTATCAATTCCACGGTGGGGTTAAATAACATTAATGACCAGCATTTTTTTCTGAGTTGGTTCTATTTGGTTCTGCGTTTGGAAGTATTTGGAGTAACCAGACGAGAAAACCGTGGTTAGTAAATAATTATGCCAAACAAAATTGCTGTACCACAAAAACACAAGTTGAATGCTTCACAGTTTGAAATGAAAACATTCATAATTATTGTGGATGGAGTTACTGATGGCAATAAAAAGAAAACATCCATAACAATATTTGCTATAGATTTGGCTGAACATTGGGCGTGATCACGTTATCCCCTATGAGGACATTGCAGTGCAGAATGAATCGTGAATGCAGCAGTTTTAAAATTGATGTAAGATTATCCCAATGGCATTTAAAATAGGACCTGTGACAATGTTTGGGAGGTTTATGTACTCGGGTACAATATGTAGGAGCGTGGCTTTTGCTTTTGCGCTGTACAGTGGGTGGTGATCGTCTCTTTTTAAATTTGAGGCAAAGTTACTTATAACAAAAAAAAAAAAAAAAACTACAAAAAAATGTAATAGGTTCCTGTTTTGTTGTTAAATGAATTTTAAACACAGTATTCTAAAAACATTATACAGTACTATCCGAAAATGTGTTCAATATGTATATAGTATAAACTTATATCTTCACTACAACTTTAATTACAACCATAAATATAAACATTTCAATATATACTTTGATGTGTAGGTGTTTTTTTCACTTTGTAGTTAAGTCTTTGCGATGTTATTTGCTTATTTAGGGTTTATTTGCTTAGAAAATACTAACCAGGGCTGTCCGTAACAGAATGTAATATAAAGAGAGTGTGTGTGTCGATATGGGTTAAACGTTTTAAACGCTGGTATTCCTGGCAAACAACATGCAAATGTTTTTTTTTTTCAAACTGGGCTGCGTGCTCCATCTGCTACAGTTCTAAGTCGGCATAAAAAACATTAGAATGACCACAACAATCACAGAGCAAAAAATAAGTCTAAGCTCATCACAGCCGCAATCGGACAACAAAATGCAAATACATGGTCTAGCTAAGTAGCCTTCGTGTTTTTCTTATTTTGTCTTCTAAGTAGGAATGTGTCCATTATAGTTATTCATTTTTTTGCACAGAAATTGAAAGTCTGAATTATTCGAATGATTCAGAATTAATCTATTTGCTATTTTGGAGGCTTTACTGATAGCCTGATAGCCCTACTATATATCATCAGTCGGTACTTGTGAGTACTAGGGGTGTAAATCTTTTACAGTTTAAATGTTAGTAAAGTGTCAGATTTTTAATTTTGCTTAATCGTTTAAGCTTTGTTAATGTGCAGGAAAAATATTAAGAAGCGACTGACAAATAACGGCTACTGTGTGTATTTTGTTTTTTTACTTCCTACCTTTGCCACATTGGTATCATTGTCATTGGATATTCACCTCCCAATGTCCAGCATGCTTTTGGTCATGTGACTAGTCTGCTTCTACATGAAGCTGGATCTAGCGTGGAGGAGGTGGGGCCCAGACATGCAAGCGAAATGAAAGGAAATGCGATGCGATAAAATTTGGACTGAAAACATAACGCGGTTGATTACTGAGACGATCGCAAATGGCATGCAACCAATTTCAATTGTCGAGGATTCCCGATTTCAACTTTTAATGTCTTTTGCTGAGCCGATTACAGAAGATTCCATTTTGTGCTTATTTTTTGTTCTTGTTTTTCTACTGCTGCCAGTCAGATAAGTGCAAACTGTTGCTATTAGTAAAATATTATTATTTTTAATGGAATATTGATTATTTAAATTAACGTGATACTGTACTTGGAATAATGGTGTAAACATAACAAGTTCTTGTCTCATATACAGTAAGTAGGATAAATTAGTGATTTGGATTTTAGCACTGTTTGAATTAGACTGCATAACATTTCTGTAATAATGCAATTAATGCTCACCCTCTAATCAAACAGACGATTATCGTACTGCCGAGGCTGTATTTTTTCATATTGCTTAACTGTTTGTTTTTATAAATATATATTACTATTCACCCCCTACCAATAATATCACATTTTATTGAATTACAAATAATGTATGCACAGTTTTTCAAACAAGCTTTTTTTTTTTTATTCAACGCTGTAGTGGTTAACCTGAACACTGTTATATGAGGAGGAGGTTAAATGTCACCAAAACTTGCAAAGAAAATGTACAAAATGAAATTTACAGGTTGCATAAGTATTCAGCCCCTTAAGTCAGTACTTGATAGAAGCACCTTTTGCGGCAATTATTGCTATGGGTCTTTTTGGATAGGTCTCTGCTAGCTTTGCAATAGGTCTCTACTAGCTTTGCAGTTTTTGCCCATTCTTCACAGGAAAATTGCTCCAGTTCTGATAAGCTTGTTGGGGATCGTCGATGGACTACAATCTTCAAGTCTCTCCATAAATTTTCGATTGGATTCAAGTCAGGACTTTGACTGGGCCACTCAAGAACATTAATTCTCTTCTTGTTCAACCACTCCAGTGTGGCCTTGGCTTTGTGCTTTGGGTCATTGTCCTGCTGAAATGTGAATTTCCTCCCTAGTTTTTGAGTCTTGGCTGACTCAAACAGGTTTTCCCCAAGTATTTGTCTATACTTTGTACCACCCATTCTCCCCTCTATTCTGATAAGCTTCCCAGTCCCTGCTGAAGAGAAGTATCCCCATAACATGATGCTGCCACCACCGTGCTTGACAGTTAGGATGGTGTTTACTCGGTGATGTGCAGTGTTGGGCTTGCACCAGACGTGACGCTTGGAATTTAGACTGAAAAGTTCAATTTTTGTCTCGTCTGACCACAATCTTTTTCCACATGTCTGCAGTATCATCTACATGCTTTTTTGCAAACTCTATACGTGCTTTAAGATGAGGCTTTTTGAGTAATGGCTTCTTTCTTGCCACCAGTCCATACAGGCCAGCTTTGTGTAGGGACTGGCTTATTGTTGATGTGTGAACACTGACTCCCATCTCAGACACAGAACTTTGCAGATCTCTCAAGGTCATTGTTGGCTTCAGAGTGACATCCCGAACCTGTTTCCTGCTTGCCCGGCTGCTCAGTTTGGGAGGGAGACCTGATCTGGATAGTTTCTGGGTGGTATGATGCATCTTCCACTTCTTAATGATGGACTTCATTGTGCTGAGAGGGATAATCACTTTTTATCCCTGACTTGTTTCGAAAGCTCCTTGGTCTTCATGGTTGCTTTATTGGACCACTATGTGAGTTGCAGCTTGAAAGTCTTTATATACCTGAGGGAAATTACCTACAAGTTAAGCCACTTTTAGTACACATAGGCTGAAACCATTTCACTAATTTTGTGACCTTTCAAACAAATTATTTGCATCTGAGCTGGTTTAGGGCTGCAGAATACTTATGCAACTGAGATTAATCTGTTTTTCTGTAAGTCTTACTTATTTATATTCTATATGCATTTTTTAACCTTATCAATATGGTTTGTGTAGATTCTACATGTAAAGTCTAATTTGAAAGAGTCATGGAGTACGCTCAGATAACAAAATGTGAAAACTTTGCAAGGGGGTGAATACTTCTGCAAACCTGTGTGTGTGTCTAATATATATATATATATATATATATATATATATATATATATATATATATATATATATATATAATTACATACAGTACTAGTCAAAAGTTTGAGTACACTTGCTGGAACTAGTTTTTTTTTCATAATTGACAATGTTTTACGTCGTATACGTTTCTGTAAATACTTGAAAATGAAAACACATGTTACAATATACAAAACATAAGGAGTATCAAAGCAATGTTCAAGAAAATTGAAAATTGTCTCTAAATCTTGGATTCCTCAAAATAGCCACCCTTTGCCTTAATAACAGCCTCACAAACACGAGGCATTCGGTTACAAGTTTCAGCAGGAAATCACCCGACATGTCTTCCCAGCTCTTCTGCAGCAATTCCCAGAGATGTAGGGCACTTGTGGGTAGCTTTGCTTTGACTCTTCTGTTCAGTTCGTCCCACACAAGTTCTATGGGATTGAGGTCTGGAGACTGGGCAGCCAGATCATTAGATTGAGTTGCCCTTCACATTCCTTCTTCGTCAGATAGTTCTTGCACAACTTTGAGGTGTGTTTCGGGTCATTATCTTGCTGAAGAATGCAGGACTGCCCAACTAGCCGTAATCCTGATGGAATGGCATGCCTCTGAAGTATGCTATGATAGCCATGCTGGTTGAGCTTGCCATGACTTGGTAAAGATCACCAACTCTGTCACCAGCAAAGCAACCCCAGACCACGACACTGCCTCCTCCATGCTTGACAGTGGGAACCACACATGCAGAACTCATGCGCTCACCCTCTCTGTGTCTTACAAATACTCGGCAGTTGGACCCAGATATTTCAAATTTTGACTCATCGGTCCATAAGACCGACTTCCACTCCTCAAACGTCCAGTTTCTGTGTTTTTTGGCCCAGGCAAGTCTCTTCCTCTTATTCTGCACTCTTAACAATGGTTTCTTTGCAGCAATTCTTCCAGTTAGGCCAGCTTCACTCAATCTCCTCTGAACAGTTGATGTTGAAACATCTGTACTTCTAGTAGCATTTAGCTGAGCTTGTATTTCAGGGGCAGTTAATCGCCGGTTTTGCAGACTTGTGACTCGAATGAACTTGTTCTCTGATTCTGAGGTCACCCTTGGCCTGCCTGACCTTGTTCGGTCCTCATGAGTGCCAGTTTCTTCAAATCATTTGATGGTCTTGGCCACAGCAGTTAGACACTTGCAAAGTCTTTGTCTTAAAGATTGACCTTCATTTCTTAAAGTAATTCCAGACTGTCTTTTTTTCTTTGCTTAACTGAGCGTATTTTGCCATTTTCTGCTCCCTTACATTCAGGAATGACAAACTTGTGCCTATGCTACCTATATTTATAGTAATTGTGGACCCCCACCTGTTAACAATAATTGGTGACAAAAGGTTAATTAGGTAACATGCTAGTTAACTCGGAGAACATCTAACAAATACACTTTTATACTTAGGCCAGTGTTCTAACACCGTGTTATACACATTTCTGACTTTTAACTGACTTGGGCTTCAGACTGAAATCCCCTTGCTTTGGGTGACCATTTCATTGAAATTGACAAGATTTACATTTTCATTTAAAAATAAAATTTTTGAATACAATTCACTTATGATTATCAGCTTATATAAGTACACATCATATAATGAAATATTAAGTGTTTATAGACAAGTTTATACAGTTAAAAGCATAGATAATCATGAAAAACCTGGTTTCAAGCAGGTGTACTCAAACTTTTGACTGGTACTGTATATATGGGGCTTAATTTAGTAATTTATTTAATTTAGTTATTTTTTTCTGTCAAACAACTTAATGGGCTTTTAAATAGGCCAAGCCTTCATTTTTCACGTACAAACGAGATCGCAGCATGTTAAGAGACTAAAGCTATAATGAAAAATAAAGCGTTTTTGCTGGACACACTATTACAATTGTTATGACAAGTAACTGTATTTAAATTAACAAAGATGAGTCACTTCAGCATTTAAATGAATAAGTAAGATTTACGATTTAAAAGCCCTCTTAGTGTTTTCACAGAAGAAAAAAAACCCAAATTAAACCAATTTTACTGTTAACGTGTTTCTCAGTTGTGATTGAGATACACAAATGGATTAACAGGTATCGGTTTAATTGTTATGCGCGGTTTATGCTTTTTAGAAACAGTCTTCTCTTCTCCTTCTATAACAATTTAAATTCCCCAAACGACTTGCTCCAAATTATACATCTGCACAAGTGGTAGGTCTCAGAGCTTGCGTAACGGCTGAGCCTTGACAACTACGATTTAAGCATATTTATTTTAAAGTATTTTTGGTATAAACCTCCTAATTTTAAAAATGTCATTCAATGTTTGCTTTATAATTTTCTGTTTTATATTTTAATTTTATTTTTATTTCATTTTATAGGTTGCATTTAGTTTTTTCATATTTGCAAAAAACACAGGGCTCTAAATGAGATATTGGGTGGGTTATGTCATGTTAGAGGCTGTATTCCTTTAAGAAGAAAGGCATGCTCAGCCTTCTCATTTCCAGCCGACGGCCGGCTGAATTGTCGTCTACTTTTCCTGATAAGCCGCCTAAAATTATTTCAAAAAGAAAAAAAAAAAACTAGTTTTTATAGTGTTTGTTTGTTCCAGTGAATAGTATTCAAAATGTTTATTTTGTTACAGTAAAATAGCGGGAAGTATGTAAGTCGAGTAAAACATTCCTTCTTTCAGGGCATTTTGTTTCCATGGACACCTTGAATGGACCAATCAATTTCGAGCTTACAAGCGATGTTGGTGATAAAGGCTAAACTATACAATCATATACTTGAGTCAGTTACCGTAGAGCAGAGTTTAAAAAAACAAAAAAAACAAACCTACGTTTTCTATGTAAGATCGTCTTTTTTACCTGAACTGTACGAAATACAGTGAGTATATGCCAACAGTCCCTATATGGTCGTGTCGTTGAGTTGGGGGGGTATGTCTATTATGATGAGTGTTTGTTTGCGTATAACTCCTCCCATGTGTGTGATGCGGTATGGACTTTTATAGCATTGTAAAATGTTTTATGCATTGACTG